>CM021109.1:412563285-412988968 GCA_007115665.2 Sequoiadendron giganteum
GTATAGGGGTAGAGGGATTAGGGTTTAAGTTTTGAGGGTTGAGTGTTAAGGGTTGAGGAATCAATAGGGTATAGGGGTAGAGGGATTAGGGTTGACGGGTTGAGGGTTGAGGGTTGAGGGATTAAGAGGGTATAGGGGTTGAGGGATTAGGGTTTAGGGTAGAGAGTATTGGGTTGAGGATTGAGGGATTACAAGGGTATAGGGGTTGAGGGATTAGGGTTTAAGGGTTTAGGGTTCAGGGATTAAGAGGGTATAGGGGTAGACGGATTAGTTTTGAAGGGTTGAGCATTGAGGGTTGAGGGATTAAGAGGGTATAGGGGTTCAGGGATTAGGGTTGAAGGGTTGAGGGTTGAGGGATTAAGAGGGTATAGGGGTTGAGGGATTAGGGTTTAAGGGTTGAGGGTTGAGGGTATATCTCTCAACCCTAATCCCTCAACCCTCTATCCTTCAATCATAATCCGTCAACCCTCTCTCTTTCTCCCCTTCTCCCCTTCTCCCACTCTCCCACTCTCCCACTCTCTCTTTCTCCCACTCTCCCACTCTCCCCTTCTCCCACTCTCCCATTTTTTCCCACTGTATCTTTCTCCCACTCTCCCCCTCTCTCCCTCCCTCTCTATCTCCCACTCTCTCCCACTCTATCTTTCTCCCACTATCCCCTTCTCCCACTCTCCCACTCTCCCCCACTCTCTCTTTCTCCCACTCTCCCCCTCTCTCCCTCCCTCTCTATCTCCCTCTCTCCCACTATCTCTTTCTCCCCCTATCCCTCTCTCTCCCTCTCTCCCTCTTTCTCTCCCACTCCCTCTCCCTCCCTCTCTCCCTATTTCTCTCCCACACTCTCTTTCTCCCCATCTCCCTCTCCTTCCCTCTCTCCCTCTTTCTCTCCCACTTGCTCTCCCTCTTTCTCTCTTGTTTTCTCTCCCACTCTCTTTTTCTCCCACTCTCCCCCTTTCTCCCTCCCTATCTATCTCCATCTCTCCTACTATCTCTTTCTAACCCTCTGCCTCTCCCTCCCTCTCTCCCTCTCCCTCTCCCTCTCTTCCTCCCTCCCTCTCCCTCTTTCTCTCCCACTCTCCCTCTACCTCTCTCTCTCTCTCACACACACACACTCACCTCTATCTCCTCTACTATAAGGGTGCAGGGGACAGATATAGAATTAGGATAGAGGGTATAGACAAAGAGGGAGAAAATAAATATATTAAGAAAACCATATTTCACATAACGTGCTCGCATTATAACGCGAGCACATGTTTTACTCTACTAAAAACGGTAAAAAAATTTATATACCCGTGATTTCAAGGCCCACAGTCTGCATATTCCCCTGGTTCTGCACGTGCTCCAACAAAAAGTTTCTTTTTGATGATGTTGTGAAGTGTGCAAGCATGTTTTTCACATTCCATCACCTTTTCCATGATCTTTCTACCACCTTTGCACGAAATAGCAGAGTTTCCACATTGAAAGACATATAATATCAATTGAAGTTTGGAGGGGAACAAGCTTTTGAACAAGTCAAATTGTTGTGGAGTTTGAAGAAAGAAGAAGCTAAGGCTACATAATTAGGTTGAACTCCTCCATTTGAAAGTCTGGTTTTTTAGGTATGTCAAGTCTTTACACATTTTATTTCATTCTATGATGGTTTGCTTTCATTTTTGTTTGTCATTATAACCTTACGTTGTCATTGTAACATAGCATAAAGCTGATTAGAAACTCAGAACCATTCAATTCATTCATGACACACTAATTCAAGAACTCAATGCTGCAACTTACATGGAAAAATAACAACAAATCATGTGGAAGGTAACTACCAAATTTTATCCAGACATCCAAGTCACTATAATCAACATGTTATTGATTGAAATAAACCAAATACACATTCCAAATATCTCACCAAAATTCATCCTTTAAGAAAACTCCAAGCCTCTCCCATTCCTTTGAAGGGTCCAAACACCTTCCATACCTCTGCACAAACTGATGCAGTACAAAGGAAGAAATCAACACCTTTCTTGACACACTTATTCAACTATATTTACCTTCACAACACATTTGATTCATATACTCAAATTAGCATTAAGAGTTCCCAATTCCTTAAGGACCTTCAAAACACCTTGAAAATCTTGACAATAACTTATTACAATCAACTAGATTCCTCAAAACATCAACCAATGATTATGTCATTCACAACTTGTCTTAAATCTTCCATAATGGCACCATTGTTTACAAACACAAACTATAATTCTTAAGGCACAACCAAACCATTATTTTCTTAAGAAATCTTTGTTTGAGTTAGTACAACAAAAATGAAACCTTTCAGAAGTTTTCCCTTACACACAAACTTAGTTCCTTTGTTGATTGTCCACATTACTAGTAGCCAAGCATCTGCAAAATGTCACATGTATCTCCCAAACCATGCACACACTTCAGACTGTGATACTCATTTTTGATGCAGAGTTAGAGGACCCAAAACCATTCAAGATGTCAACTTTCCTTCAAGAGGCATCTAACAAGATTAAAAAGGCCTAATGGACCAATCCCAACACTCCTCCAAGTTGGACAACAAACAAAAACACTATTTCCCAGTTTTCACCCTTGGAATCTAGTAGTAGTGCAAAACGAGTTTTGGGCCCTTAACTCCAAAACATTCCAAAACAACAAGAAAATAAAAGAATGATTCTAGCACCCATTTCAGAGTTGCAAGACATACCTTAACCCATCACATGACTCCTTTGGGACAACTTTAAGTAAATTGACCTTTTCACTGTTTTAGGCCTCCAAGTATGCCAATTTTACAAAGGAACTACAATTAGATCCTCACACCAGACTTCAAAGCCCAAAAAATGTTTTTAATTAGGTCTCAAAATAAGATATTTTCTAGGTCTTAGGACCTTACCCACTCAACTAGGCTTCTAATACAAAACCCCCCATTTTTCAATGCAAAGAGGGAGGGTTTATAAAAAATCCTATACCCGGGCCTTCCCAAACCATTCCAAAGAATCAAAAATCTTCAAAATAACCTACAAAAGGTCAAACGTTCATTACATAGACCACTCCTTCAACACTTTTTCAAAATCACTCCTTGGTTCCTCAAATTATCATGAAAAAGTGCTTGTTTCAGCCTAAGAACCCCATCCTATTGTCATTAGTTTCATTCCAAGGCATGTTAAACAATAAAATACCCTACTCTAACAATGTAAATTCCATCCCACCGAGAAACAAGTCATAACAGTAGGTGGGATGGTCATTTCATAATTAAATCCTACTCAAATCCTTGACTGGCTTGAAATGAGCAGTTTCAGAAAATTATCAATTGCTCCCTTCAAACGTATTGTTAAGCCCTCAGAACTAATGCATTAGAGAGTTAAGACATGTGCCTACAATATTCTATTAGTTTTGTATCAAGGGGAGGCTGTACAGATCCATACAAGTGTAGGAATGTGCAAAAAAACCAGTGAATTTTTGGAAAACAACATTTTTTTATCATAAAAATGGATTTCAAAATGAACAATACTCCTCCCTTCGAGCCAATGGAGGTTTTTTAAACATTTTTCAATGAAAACCAACTCCCCCCAATGCCTATAACTAACAAACAATCACCTTTGAAATCATATAAAAACTTTTTCTATGCTTCCATAGTTTGTACACATTTGTCTATGCTAGGTTAACTTTTGTACACGATGATTGTAAGTATTATTTAAATGAATCCTTCAATGACATATATTTTTAAATTAACTTGAATGGATACATTTTTTAGGAACTAATATTCATCTCATTACCATGGTACAGATAAAATTATCCGCCATGCCGAAGAAAAAGACAAAGAGGAAACTAACAGACAAAGAGAACGAAACCTTCAAAGAAAATGAGAGAGTTCGAGTGGCGACATATCGTGAAAAGAAGAAATTGGAAACGATTGATGAAAACAAGATGATTGTAGAGGAACCTCAATTGTCAAAAAAGAGAATGAGAATTGGTAGCACAACATGCACGAATGTGAAAGCATCGTCGTAAGACAGATTCGAATATCGTAGTTGGAGACACACCCTCAATGACAAGTGAATATGAAGGGACACCATTAAGCACAAGCAAATATGGAGGGACACCATGTACCACAAGTGAATATTGTTGGACACCATCCAACACATTTCAAGTTGAGAGTACATCATCACTCAAAATTGACGAAGAAGGTATGCCATCATCCCCATGTGAACCTCAAGGTATGTCTTCTTCTCCACCCTCAATCGAAGGTACGCAATCTAGCCCACCTCAAATAAATATTGATGAAATTCCTAATGTTGAGATGTATGTACCTAAGAGAACACCACCTAGAATTTTGCATAGAAAGCCAAAGTATTTGATTAATATTGATGATGAGATTTTGCAACAGATGGAAGGTAAGATTTCAACACACACTTGTAGAAGATATGCTGATAAGATTTGGGAACAATTCTTTGAAAGGCTAAATGAGACTACAAGATGTCAACTGTTTGTTGAAATGATGCGGGGTGTAAATTATAGGAACATCATGAAGACTCTTGGGTTGAGAACATTGAATGCATCGAGTGAAGACACTATTGTGAAGAATCTAATGGATGCTTATGAGAGTGTGGGTAAGACCTCACGCTCAAAGGATAGTAATGTCACCCGATGTGTCATTACATCGACTTTGGTAAGCTGTCAAACAAAGAGAGCTCATCTAATTAAAAAGACTAGTGAACAGAGCATTAGCACGAGAAGAGTTAAAGTATAAAGACAATGCAAAGTTGACAGATGCAAAATCAATTGTCAAGTGGTGTAATGCTTTGATGGGTCTAGGTAATGAAGGTATGTCTTCAGTTCATAGTTTTTTTGGTTGATGGATGATACTAACATTGCACCATATGAAGACTGTTGTACACTAACAAGATCGAGTGAGGTACACTATTTCCTTAGCTCAAATGCAAGTTCATGGAGTATTGATACACGAAATATGGCATGCTTTTTTTCTTCATGTACAATGCAAGCCTGGAATGATTGTGAGTCAGGGGAGTGGGTTGACAAATGGTTCACAAGTTATCTTAGCCCACTTCACACGTATGGCCCTCCGATGAAATTGAAACTGACACAGATGGAATCATCGGTCGAATTTAACCACGTATCAGATCTAGTTCAACCAGGTGATATATCTACTTGCTTAGTTGTTGAAATTCCATATCGTTATCTTACTTTGTACTGTATTTGTAATGTTGACAAATTTCAAGAGATTTTTTGCACATATCAATGCAGGGGATGTTTATGCAGTTATTGCAGATGAAGACAATGAAGAGGGAAAAAACTATTACTTGTGTCATTGTGTTGAGGCCAAAAAGAAATTGGAGGCCCCAACTATAGATGGAGAATATATCGAATACCCTATAGGCTCAGTTGTGGTTACTGGAACATGGCTTAGAAAGTACCCACATTCAAGTGTTAAACATTGGCTATTTTAGGACTTTGACATGCATCGTAAGATTCTTCATTACTCGAACCTTGTCGTGGCATCCAATGTTCATTTGACCAAATATGGGGGTAGACCTTTGAACAAGACCTTGTGGAAGGTCCGTGAGTCTAACCATGAGGCTATACTTGACACAATAAAGAGTAGAGCATACCCAGATGGTTCGTTGGATTAATTTGTAAGTATATGCACATTGGTTCTTATTAATTTATACTTGTATGCACATTAATTTGTTTGATTCCAATGCTATCATCTTCTTTTACAGTGATTGGTGTCCCCTTGCAAAAAATGCAGATATATGAGCCATCCAAGAGAATGTCAGCCATAAAGCAATGCAACATCCTTATTTTGATGATCTTGACAAATCTCAATCAAGATTTTAAGCCATTAGAAAAGTGTGTGCAAAGCTTGGTGAGGGAATTTCAAGTTATTCATTTGAATTTAAGCTTATCATGAGAAACTATGATGTAGACATTATAAGAGCATCTAAAATTTCAACTTACTCTATTCATGAGAGGTGTTGTGTGCAATAGGTATGTTGGAATTCCCAATGAAGATGTATGACCAAGAGTGAATAAGTTGTGAGACCTGCATGACTATCTGTAAGTTCCTTCCATCTATTTTTATTTCATTTTCATTTTGGATGCTCTTTCTTTTTCTCTTTTACTTTGCGTATTTGTAAGTAAACTACTAAAAATTCATTGATCTCTCGTTGTAGAAAATGTTGATTTAAGAGCCATCAAAGAGAATCTCAGCCAAAAAAGCAATGCAACATCCTTATTTTGATGATCTTGACAAAACTCAATTTTTATTTCAAGCCATTATAAAAGACTGTGTGAAGCTTAGCGAGGGAATGTCAAGTTACTCAATTGAAGTTAACTTCATAATGAGCACCTATGATGTAGACATTTAAAGAGAATCTCGAATATATGAGTGACATTGTAAAATATATGTGAGAACAAAGTGCCTGAGGCATTGTAATAAGATTTACTTACATAATGACAAACTCTCAGATCCGCAATTGTAATAAGATTTACTTGCATACTGACAAACTCTGAGGCATTGTAATAAGATTTACTTACATAATGCATTGTTGGGGCAAAAATTATCATATATCCAAACCTTCAGATCCACAATTTGACTCAGGAAAAACTCACTCCACCATGCCAAACCAAAACCCTTATTTTATGCAATATTTTATCAAACCCTAGGGTGAAACCTCATTTTTCATGCCCTTCTCCATCAAAATCTACAGGGGCAGCAAAATAAACCCCATAAACTTATTCCCTTTCACTTATAAATTTCTTGTTTAATCCTACAAGATCACATTGGGCCCCTCTAGAAAAACCTCTCTCGGTTTTGGCTATGTCGGAGTGGTTTTCCCGTGGCGGAAAATTTTCACTTGATGGAAAAAATGTCAAATTCAAGTTGTGCAAAGTTGCAAAGTGGTGTAAATTTTGCTTTGCAACTCATGTGACCGAACTAACTTCTCCAAAGCATCCGAATAGGTATTTTTATGCTAGGAATGGTCTTGTTTCGCACCGAAACACGCAAAATCGCTTCGAGCTACGTTCCATCAGATCGATCATTTAAGGGTCCAAAGTGCAAAATGGTTGCAAACTTCAGCATACTATTATTCGAATACCGTGATTCTTAGAAACTTCTCGTCTAATCCTATAAGATCATGTTGAGCCCCTCTACAAAAACCTCTCCCGATTTTTTCTATCTCAGAGTGGTTTTCCCGTGGCAGCGAATTTTCACTTGATGGAAAAAGCAAAAATGCAAGCAGTGCAAAGTTGCAAAGTGGTGTAACTTTTGTTATGCAACTTGTGTGACCAAGAGGACTGTTCCAACACGTCTGAATAAGTATGTTTACACTAGGCATAGTCCTCTTTTGCATCGAAACACGTGGAATCGCTCTAAGCTATGTTCCACCGGATCAATCCCTTAAGGGTCCAAAGTGCAAAATGGCTGCAAACTTTAGCATGCTATTAATTGGATACCGTTACACTTACAAACTTTTTGTCTAATCATACAGGATCATGTTGGGCCCCTCTAGAAAAACCTCTCTCTATTTTGGCTATCTCGGAGTGGTTTTCTCGTGGTGGCGGATTTTCACTTGATGGAAAAAGTGTCAAATTCAAGCTATGCAAAGTTGCAAAGTGGTGCAACTTTCACTCTGCAACTCGTGTGACCAAACTAACTACTCCAACATGTCTGAATAGGTATTTTTATGCTAGGCATGGTCTTGTTTCACACTGAAACACGCAGAATCGCTTTGAGCTACGTTCCACCGGATCGATTCCTTAAGGGTCCAAAGTGCAAAATGGCTGCAAACTTCAGCATGCTATTATTTGGATACCATGATGCTTAGAAACTTCTTGTCTAATCCTACAAGATTGCGTTGGGCCCCTCTACAAAAACCTCTCCCAGTTTTTGCTATCTCAGAGTGGTTTTCCCGTGGCAACGGATTTTCACTTGATGGAAAAAGCAAAAATGCAAGCAGTGCAAAGTTGCAAACTGGTGTAACTTTCGTTCTGCAACTTGTGTGATCAAGAGGACTATTCCAACACGTCCGAATAGGTATTTTTACACTAGGCATGGTCCTCTTTTGCACCAAAACACGTGAAATCGCTCTGAGCCATGTTCCCCCGGATCGATCCCTTAAGGGTCCAAAGTGCAAAATGGTTGCAAACTTTAGCATGATATTAATTGGATGTCGTGACACTTAGAAACTTCTTGTCTAATCCTACAGGATCGCGTTGGGCCCCTCTAGAAAAAAATCTCTCGGTTTTGGCTATCTCGGAGTGGTTTTCTCGTGGTGGCGGATTTTCACTTGATGGAAAAAGTGTCAAATTCAAGCTGTGCAAAGTTGCAAAGTGGTGCAAATTTCGCTCTGCAACTCATGTGACCAAACTAACTACTTCAACGTGTCTGAATAGGTATGTTTATGCTAGGCATGGTCTTGTTTCGCACCGAAACACGTGGAATCGCTCCAAGCTATGTTCCATCGGATCGATCCCTTAAGTGTCCAAAGTGCAAAATGACTACAAACTTCAACATGCTATTACTCGGATACCGTGATGCTTAGAAAATTCTCATCTGATCCTATAGGATCACGTTGGGCACCTCTAGAAAAACCTCTCTCAATTTTGGCTATCTCAGAGTGGTTTTCCCATGGCGGCAGAATTTCAATTGATAGAAAAAGTGTCCAATGCAAGTAGTGCAAAGTTGCAAAGTGGTGCAACTTTCACTCTGCAACTCGTGTGACCAAACAAACTGCTCCAACATGTTCGAATAAGTATTTTTATGTTAGGCATAGTCTTGTTTCGCACTGAAACACGTGGAATCGCTCTGAGCTACGTTCCACCGGATCGATCCCTTAAGGGTCCAAAGTGCAAAATGGCTGCAAATGTCAGCATGCTATTACTCCGATACTGTGATGCTAATAAACTTCTCGTTTGATCCTACAGGATTGCATTGGACCCCTCTACAAAAACCTCTCTCAGTATTTGCTATCTCGGAGTGGTTTTCCCATGGCGACAAATTTTCACTTGATGGAAAAAACATCAAATGCAAGCAGTGCAAAGTTGTAAAGTGGTGCAAGTTTCGTTCTGCAACTTGTGTTACCAAGCAGACTATTCCAAAACGTCTGAATAGGTATTTTTACGCTAGGCATGGTCCTCTTTCGCACTGAAACACGTGGAATCGCTCTAAGCTATGTTCCACCAAATCGATCCCTTAAGGGTCCATAGTGCAAAATGGCTGCAAACTTCAACATGCTAGTACTTGGATACCGTGACACTTAGAAACTTCTCATCTAATCCTACAGGATCGTGTTGAGCCCCTCTAAAAAAATATATCTCAATTTTGGCTATCTTGGAGTGGTTTTCCCGTGGTGGCGGATTTTCACTTGATGGAAAAAGTGTCAAATTCAAGTTGTGCAAAGTTGCAAAGTGGTGCAAATTTCACTTTGTAACTCATGTGACCAAATTAACTACTCCAACGTGTCTGAATAGGTATGTTTATGCTAGGAATGGTCTTGTTTCGCACTGAAACACGCGGAATCGCTCTGAGCTACGTTCCACCAAATCGATCCCTTAAGGGTCCAAAGTGCAAAATGGCTGCAAACATCAGCATGCTATTACTCAGATACCATGATGCTTAGAAACTTCTCGTCCAATCCTATAGGATCACATTGAGCCCCTCTACAAAAACCTCTCTCAATTTTGGCTATTTCAGAGTGGTTTTCCTGTGGTGGCAGATTTTCACTTGATGGAAGAAACATCAAATGCAAGCAGTGCAAAGTTGCAAAGTAGTGCAAAGTTGCAAAGTAGTGCAAAGTTGCAAAGTAGTGCAACTTTCGTTCTGCAACTTGTGTGACCAAGCAGACTATTCCAATACGTTTGAAAGGTATGTTTACGCTAGGCATGCTC
Organism: Sequoiadendron giganteum; assembly: GCA_007115665.2. Lineage (NCBI taxonomy): Eukaryota > Viridiplantae > Streptophyta > Pinopsida > Cupressales > Cupressaceae > Sequoiadendron > Sequoiadendron giganteum. The sequence continues at coordinate 412,573,189 of CM021109.1, forward strand.
CTCTCTCGCACCGAAACACATGGAATCACTCTGAGCTATGTTCCACCGGATCGATCCCTTAGGTCGGAGGAGTCTAAAGTTGCAAATTTGTAAGTTGCTTAAAGCAACAAATTTGAAATGCAATGGTTACTTGTTTTGAAAGTTGGTTTTTAGTTAGTTGAGGGCGTGGATCAGTTAGAGAAGGGTGTAAAACACTATGTAAAGCCTTGAGAGGCTCGAATGGAAGTTGTTGATGAACTTTTGGAGAAGATCTAATAAGAATTATTCACACTATTCTATGTTTTTTAGATTTTTTATACAAACTTGTTGATCCCGTACTTGGTATGACCTCTAGCTTCCTATACGGTCCCAACGCTAACATGGATTGAAAGAGGGTTGAGTTCACAAGAACCCATCTCTCATGATAATGAATGATCCACTTAGCACTCATTGCATCTAGGTGATGCTCATAGAGGTGAGGCACTAGGCCTTCCCGGGAGGTCACCCATCCCAGTACTACTCCAGCTCAAGCGCTTAACCACAGAGTTTTTTCCCCAAGGTTAAGCCCACTTAGCTTGCAACCCCATTTGAAAAACCTTCGGCAAGTGTTGTTCCTTATGAAACATTCATTATAGAGCCCCTTTATCTCATCAATTGATAAGTAGGAGGTATTTTCTACAATGTGTCAAATTGTGATATTGCTATCAGGATTCAATTATGTAGTTTTCGAGTATAAAAGAGAATAAGAAGGGAAGATCAGGGTAATCAATTTGCAAACTTATTTTTATTATTGAATTACCTAGTGTGGGATTGGTCTATATGAGCAAAAATTAATAATATGGGAGTATATGTTTCAAGCATATAATCCAGAAAGGACTCAAAGTAAGATGCATGAGTACAAAGTATCGATTAGGAAAGGCATTCCAATTCTCAAGGCCTATATATCAATGATAGGAAGATTCATATTCAAAGCTAGCACATGATTTTAATTGATTAATTAGAAACAAATATTATATTTATTTATCAAATTTCCATTATCAAATTAATATTTGAATTAGACTTCATATTCAGAATTTATTTCATTTATAATTTGGGGACTCTGTTATCTATCTTAATAATATTGGATGACAACCTTTGTCAATCCAATAAGAAATAAATAAAAAATCTATTGATCCAGAGCTCAAGTCATTACAGTGGTATTAGAGAAAATGAACCTGCCAGCCTTTGGGTATTGCAACAAATTGACTTTCCATTGGAAGCATGACAACCGATGATAGTGGTTGGCAAGATTACTTTATGAATCAGGTAGTAAGCTTAGTAGTTTATCTTAAAGGAATGCCATTATGGTCACATTGAAAAGAATAGAAGAATGTTTAGGCTTTATTGAGCAGTCATTTGTAGTATTAGATATAGCTCTAGCTTTTACAATATTGCACATGATTGCAAACAGTTTCAAAGATCTAGATGGCATCAATAGTTCGCAGTACTCAAGGATGAACATCTTAAAGACATTTGCGGAAATCAGGACAAGTAACCTTCTTGTGGACTTAGGGTTGCAAGATTTGATCTACAACATATTCCACCATTTCTTCAGTAGGATCAAGAACACACATAATGAAGGTTTGTTTGCAGCCATGAAAGATTATGGTTCGAACTATCCAGAAGAGTGATGTTTTATCTCGACCAACCATATCTATACTATGGTTTGTTTAGAAACAAGGATGGGTTCTCTCTTCATCGGCATATACATTATTCCTCGATGTGTTCACACCAGTGTTACAAGACTTGGACTCGCCTAGGACTTGACAAGCCAATTTTTGACTTGGACTCGTCTCGAAGCCCAGACTCGACAAATAGAAAAACCTAAGAAATTCAAAGTTTTTAAGGATTTAAAACTTGTTTCATGCACCCTTTAATAAATAAACCTTAAAAAAACAATAGCATTATCAAATAGAAGTTACTATGATCCCATACACAAACATACATCAATCACATAAGTATAAGCACAAATTTTAGTTGAAGGAAATAACACATTTAGATATATAAATATTGTGATATTGCTATCAGGATTCAATCATGTAGTTTTACAAGTCAAACTCATTGACCCATGATTCATGAGTAGTGGTTCACAAGAACCCATCTCTCATGATAATGAATGGTTCATAAGGAGGAAGACAAATCTTCATACATTTCTTCTATCACAAATGAGATAAGTGTTTGGTTTCATGAAGGTCATGAGGCAACCATTAATGGGGAGTGGATACATGAAGAACCGATGGAGAATGATAATGGCTTCAGACCTGCTATAAAGGATAACTTTTTTCGTTTCAACAATGCAAGAGGTTTTTGGTTTGACTACCAAAACGAACCTATGGAGAATGCATGTGAAACTCCTTTGGACCTTGAGGGTGTTCTTACTCCATCTCAAGGATCATGCATTGAGGGTGACATAGATCAATGCTAGGGCTAACCAATTAATAATTATACACATGAATAAGTCAAGCATGTACATGTCAATAAAGGAAGTACAAGTACTCAAAAACATGTAAGCCTCAAAAAGTATACACACGAATACATAGTATACACAAATTAAAACAAAGTATATGCACAAATACAAGGTATACGTATGAAAACATGTAAGCCACAAAGCATACATTTGAACACACGTAATTCACAAAGTATACACATAAGTTGTAAAGTATACACTTGAATACACGTAACTCATATCTATTGAACCATCAATTTAGAATGCAAATATGGACAAGCATCGATAAAAGATATTTGTATTAACCAAATAGCCATGTAGGCATACATCAATATATGCCGATATAAGTATGAAATATATGTACAAAATAGCCATATAGGCTTACGAGAATGTCATATAGGCATACAATGTCAGATATGTCCAATAAAAAATACGTACAAAACTGCCATGTAGGCATACAACAAAGAGCTCTGGAATCAAAAGTCATTGCTCTCCATGCCTTGGAAATAAAATATTTCCCTTTCCTTTTCGATCAGATGGCGATAGGTCTATTACTCGTTTTTGTTGCGCTCGAGGAGTGCTCCTACTCCTCCTCCTAAGGTTTAGTTCATTGTGAAGTTTTAATTGTTACAATAAGAAGTAAAGACATGAATATATAGAAATTACATTATAAAAAATGATATATTTGACAAAATAATCATTTACCACCATCTCACGATCTCTCTCCATGAGGGAAATATTCTCACGCCCATGCTCAGGCATTCTCAAGCCCTATATAAATCATACAAATAGAAATTAAACTACGTGAATCAATAATGGTTTGATTTTTCACTAACTAACATCTATAACAACAAATATAAATTGAAATTTACTAATTTTCCTTATACCTCTCTTGTCAAAGCCATCAAGGATTGTATAGCAGATGTCACACCAATATCCATTGCCCTCATCACATTCAGAGGTCTATCGTCTTGCAACAACTGAAAATAAAACAACAAATTATTCAACGTAATCAATGATGTGCATATAAACTACACAAATCTATTAAGTACTTGATTCATTAGTTAAAATCTTTATTCTATTACCTCCGTGTAGGTTTCAGTAAATCCACCGCCATTAGCAAGTGTTCCATCAAAACCTCCAATATTAGTCTGTTCAACATCCAAAATCGCATATTAAATTACCATTCATAAAACAATGCTATTAACATGCAATAAATTTATAATTGTTTACTAGTTACATACCCTAGCGATAGGTGTACTGCAGAAATAAGTTAGTGGGGGGCCGGTGTATCTAGTCTCAACACTGTGACCCTACAATTTTATTAAAATCATAAAACATTTTTAGTTAATCTTGCATTTCAAAATCGAAATTTAATAAATTAAATTCAATTAACATGCACTAACTTTTACCTGACTATCAATGCCATATGTCTGATGAAAAATGTCAGCTTCCCTCTCCATCTTAATAGCTATAGACGGATCCTGCGTACCAGTCTCCTGAGTGTCGGTGGGGTCATATGAACAAGTAGCCCCGCAAGATTGACACACATGTGTTTGAAGGCCACCACTCGAAGACTCCCTTGGATGGTGTTGTAGAATAGGGCTAGTATGATGGATTACGCTCTGGGTCAAAGTGTTGATCGCCTACAATGTCTCTACGTCAGCACTTTTCTTCGCGATGGAAGGCATAACAACGTGCTCATGAGGTGGCCTAGCGAGAGTTCGTCTACCTTGTCATGTAGGATCCGGTTGTGCACCAGGTCTATCCTGAGCTGACCCCCCACCTCTCCCCTGAAAATCCCTCATATCAAAATAATTTGGGATCTTGTTCAATATGAACTCACTGTATAGTTTCCTAAGGAAATATTACGGGACCTCGCAATTGTTGCATGGTGGGGGGTGAACCCACACAAGTGGTGAACACTTTTGTGGAGGAAGGGAAAAGTCATTTTTTCCCTCTACACAAAGTGAACGGGTTCGGCCGAACCAAATTGTTCGCTCGAACCCCTTTGACATGTGAGCAGAAATATTAAAATAAAGGGGTTCGAGCGAACTAGGGTTCGGTCGAACCCCCTTTAATAGGGATTTAAAAAAAAAAACCCCATCATTTTTCCGGACCCCGTGAATTTTTCGCATTATTTTAAGGTGACTAGGTTCGGCCGAACACCCTTTATCCCCTATCTCCTAAAAAAAATGATTTTTTTTGTAAAAAATTGTTGTTTGAAGTTCAATTTGAAAATGAAAATGCAGAAAAATTTAGAAACCTAACTAGATAATGATAGTCCTCAAAATGAGCTATCCATCGAATATAATTTTAATATGATTTGCTTTTATTATGTATTTTATTTTTTAGTTTTATTAAACATAGGTTTTTCACTGAAAATCAAAATTTCTGGTTTGCACATGTGGAAAAATAACAGATTATCAAAATAAAAATTTTAAAAATATGTTGAGGTTGGATATTGATGTCCTTGATCCATTAAAAAAAATAAAATTGAATTTCGATACATACAAAAAAAGTTATGTTGTATACAGTCCGCCTATGTCTGAATTGCAATTGGTTTGACTTTGAAACTTGATTAAGGAAAAAATATTCAATAAAAAACTATGAGACTAAATGAAAGTGCTAGATACCGTAGTTACAAATCTAAATTCGAAAAAATTAGAATTTTATCCTTCATACAAAAAAAATTATGTTGTATACGGTGAGTGTCACTTTTTAAAAATATTTTTTGAAAAAAACCAGTTTTCGTGGGAGATGGAAAAAAAAGTGCAATCTGGTTCCAAAAATTTTGAAAAAAATATTTTTAGAATCTAAAGACAAAATGTGATGAGACTCTAGTTTGTATCATTTTCAAATTCCTCACGGTTTAGCCGCTACAAGAGCCCGAAAGTGAAGATTTAGTTAAAAATAATAATTGCAGTGTCCAGTTTGCCCAAAAATTGTAAACCACTATTGTAAGATCACCCTGGGTAATCGAAGACCATGTACCACCTATCATAAAACTGGTCCCTAATCTATTGGTGGTAACACCAATGGATAGGAAACCTCTTCGCATTGAGGGTAAGATTTTGATTTGTGTGTAAGTCGGTGAATAATGAGCACAAATCACCTTTTGTAATTTTTAAATCCTTGACATCCTTGTATGATAGTTTATTTGCATAATAATCTCTTGCCGCCTGCCTCTTATCTTGCCATCCAGTTAATTGTTTGCTAATTGAATCTACATTTTTTAACATATCTTTCAATGAATTTGCTAGGGTCATTCTTTATGCGGTTGAACCATTTGGATCACTCAACCTACTGATCAAATCCTTAATTTTCTTTTTGTTGTTCTCAATTTCACTCATTAAATTTTGTTGAGTGTCAGGAGGGGGTTGAGTGATTAGTGGAGGAGGTTGATGTTGTGGTTGATTTTGATCTTAAGGATTTGGTTGGTCTTCATGTTGAGGATTTGGTTGGTCTTTCTATTGAGGATTTTGAGGGTTTGGAGGTTGATTTGCATCTCCTAAAAATTCAAACAAACATATATATCAAATTCAACCTAAAACTAACTAATTCAAAACAAAAACCATAAAATCCTTACCTCTCACAACTCCTCCTTGTCGTGGCGCCATTGTTGCAAAGAAATATCAATTGTTGGTGAAGAAATTTGTTGAATTGCTCCTCCTAGAATGCAAGCGCGAAATTGTGAGGGTTTTGGCCGCAGCTACAAAAAAAAAAATAGTCGAAATGCTAATGACAGATTTGCATTTCTTTTTTTGCTTTTAACAATCAATAATGTGCTTGCGTTATCGGTTTGTAGTTGTCGAGCCTTAGGCTTGGCATAACGAGCCATAACGAGAGCGCGTTATAACACGCTCATGTTATGGATTTTCAAATTTGTTTTTGGAGGGTGTCCACGAAATTGCTACCCATTTCCATGCACCTGCCCTAATATCTTTTATTTTTCTCTCCCTTTTAATTCTAAAGGGTCATCTCATAGTTTTCCTCTCTCTTGAAGAAAAAGTCACATAACAATTAACAAACACTTAATTTCCCTATATTGATATAAATTTAGAAGATGGATTAACAATTTAGGGTTACTTTTCTCATCATTCAATCATTTTGAAGAGAAAAACAAAGGGGTTAGACTACAATGAGATGAAATGACATACTTCAATCCTAGCTTAGTAAAACCCTAATTGTATTTGTTAATGCCACCATATCTCAAATAAGCTAATAGATGTAGGCAAACATATCTATCAAGTTTGCAAGCACACATGGGATGATCAAGGAAACGTACAAAACATAGAAAATTAGTTTGGATGGCAATAGCAATCCCATCAAGGAGATTGGAATAGTTGATTCAAGATAACCATCTATAAGTGTTCCTAGCCTAAAATCAAACTCACAATCAACTTGCACCCACACATTAGTCGATCCATCATTAATGAAATGGACACATAATAATTGTCAATCAAAATTCCACCCGTCACAATTTGAAGGGTTCTTTTATTTGTCTTCATTCGATGAACACATAACTTCCATACAAAACCTTCAAGATCATTTTTTTTTTAGTTTCAAATCTAAGTGATAATTTTTCCATTGATTTTAGACTTGTTTACTTCTTGTGTATTTAGTGATTCACCTAAAGTTTATCCTCTAGCTTCCTATCACCTTTCAAAGTATAGACCCCCTAAGGTTTTGTCTCGAGGTTCATTCTTCTACACTTGTTGATTTTAAATATGATATTTTTTATTGCATTTATTAATTTTCATATTTGAAACTTGTCTACATTTTTATTGCTTAAACTTTTTTTCACCTAAGGTGTTGCATTATTTTGTCCCTCCCATCTCCATTGTTTGTTGATTGCTATATAATTTACCATGGCTTCCCACAAGACTTTGCATTTGGCTTCCATTCTTAAATGTATCAAAGATTGGAAGATGTTTTCAAAAGTTATTATCCAAAAAAAATTGGCTTTGGAAGTATTATTTACCTATATCAAAAAGTTATTATTCTAAATTTTAAAGATATATTGATCCAACATGTTGCTAACTTTTCATATTTTCTTTGTTTGAACCTCTATTAATAAATAAATATAAAACCTCAATGAAATAAATATTAGATTAATGCATGATCAAAGAGAGTTCAAAAATATATTAATATTAACAAACACAAAATAACCTAAGAATTCTTTTTATAAAAATATACACTTCTGTTGTAAAAACCCTACAAAAGTAAGCGACAAGCCCTTGCATGGCAGTGGGAACCATGCAAACTCCATAACAGAATAATAAAAATGTTAATAACATTGAAATAAATATTCAGCCAGAATCAACTCCAGTCTGTGCGTTGAAAAAGTTTGGAGACCGCTGATAAATTAAACACAACGTTTTACTTCGAACGAATCACGGGCCGTTATCTTATTAAAACGAATCACGGAGCCTTATCTGAGAGTTGAATACAGTGCATGGAATGAGAATGAAAATGACAAGGTGTTTTTTTGGAAGATAAAAATTGCTACATACAAAGTATTGGAATTGGCTACAGCCTGACAGTTTACATGCAATAACAACAAATGGATTTAGATTATTGCCAATCTGAAAGTGGCCTTCACTCACACATCACAAGGAAAAAGCACATCAAAGCATATGCCATGCTCAAAAAGAAACAAAAATTAATTTCTTTCTCAACTTATGGTTAATTTTGATAATGTTTTTTACTGTTGGGTGATTGTCTCATCTGAATATTCTAAGATTGTGTTTAATTAATATCCACCACAATTCCTAGACGGAATAAATCGCTAATAATGCAATTACTTTGACAGTCTGCAGTTACAAGGATACCCACAACCTGTTTGACAAAATGTCTCTACCATGATTTGCTAAATGCTTATATTTTAGCGTGGAGTTGTATAACTCTTAACGAAAATAAATAAAAAATAACTTATTCATCTGCTTGTTTTGAAAAAACTTAAATTGTTTCGCTTTGCCTAGTGCGCTCCGATCTCTTCCCCTTATAATTAGTTTTGCCGTAGTTGTAATGGTTTTAAGGCAGAAAAGCCTGCAAATGGCGTTTGATCTAGTCTAATTAATGTAATCGAGCCACTGGCTTGGTAGAAACGAATAGGCAACCTGCACAGATGGAATTTGGATAGTTAAAAAGGGAATTTTCTTTTGCCTGGATGAGATTTTGTTACTGTGATGTGCGAGAAGATTGCTTTGTGTGATGGGAAACCAATGGGCTGCATTAAACAGAGACGATGTGGGATCAGCAATGGCAGGCAGTAGGGACATTGCCAAGGTGTTACTGAGTCCTCGGATCTCTGGTACAGTAAGTCCTAGAAACAGGTTTTTCAGTTCTTCCTCCAGGCGTTTGGTTGATGCGGATTCCATTACTGCATTTGACTATTTTAGAGCAGGAATGGACAAGGCTTTAACCAATGCAGATGACTGTGTGACAACAATAGATGATTGTGGGGGTGAAGGATGTAGAAAGAGGCCTCTTAGGCTTCTGGAGATGTTTCTCTATGGTATGCTCATGAATTTTCTAGTTAGGAAAATAGTTATGGGGGTGAAGAAGCTCGGGGTTAGGAAAGACAGAAGACAACTCCTTGTGTTCATTCTTGCGTTACTAACCATAATATTGCTGCTTGTAAAGTTAGGCTCTATTCGAATGGTTGGACTCCAGTCTGAACAGGTATGTATTTTTTAATTTTTCTTTACTACCCATTAGACAAATCTGGTTGGTTTCGTTTTTGTTTCTAATGAGATTCTTGTCCGGAATGTCAAGCTTAGAATATGGCTTGGCTTACAAGATACTACTGTGGGTTTTCTAGCTTCTGTTGGGCTTCGATGGCTTCATCATGGCAATTGCTTTCCCCTTCCACTAGAAATCGTGTTGCCTATCCTTGTAAATATCGCTGCATAGAGACCTCCGGTGTCTAATTTTGAATGACAAGAAAATGGCAGCTACGATGAACATTGAAAACTTATTTAACCTGAAAAGCTTATAAAAATAGGGGCTGTGGATTACGTATTCCCATGCCAGTAATAATTAACATTGAAACTGAATTATTTTGATTGGTTCCGCCTGTATCCAAGTGCGTCACGTAATGTATTCCCTGCATCCTATTGTGCTTTAGTCCCAATTGCCCATAGAGAGCAAGGCAAGTCACTGCAACTGCCATCTGTGCACCAGAGTCCAGCTACTCACTTATCCGGTGGCTTCGTAGTCCCCAAAGAAGCCCCGGGAAGCATCAGACATCTGAGTTAAGATATGTTGAGATGTTTTTGGACTGGAACTCTGTTGTTTCTGGCTAGCCGTATTCATAATAGAATTTCGGTAAGCTTTTGGGTTTCCATTCTCCAATATCACCATTTCCCTTTTGTTGGCTTTCAAAAGCCATTGTTATCCACTGAATCTCTAATCGCAACATTGATCAATGGAATTCCTTTTGTAAGCAAAAACTACATTTTCATAATCCATCATTTTCTTAACAAAATATTATATATTCTTATCTGGTATAATGTTTTTTATGTAAAACTTTGACCCTGATCTATTACATAATTCTGCTAAAAGTTGTTATAAGTTTTGCCTTTTGATGTTTTAGAAGTAGAAATAAACTTCCAGGAACCATCATTACCCTGTAAATCATTAAATATCAAAACTTGATACGATTTTGATTTATTTTTTCATGTGTGACGGTGGGCTATATCAGCCTTATCTAGGATTTCGGATTCCTTCTAATTTCTGTCTCGAAATATTAATAATCAGATTCAGGGCTCAATCTTATTGAGTTTGGCCGACCTGAACATTTGGTTCAGGCAGAACTTCTGCCGAGGTTGTATTTTTACACTACACCTTGTTTGTCGGCAAATAAATTATGCTTGATGGCTTTTTGAGTATAACTGGTTATATTCTTTTTTCTTTTTCTTTTGGTTGAAAGTAAATAGGAACATTTCTGGGCCTACATCAGTTCTTGAAGGAACACTCTCCAGTCCTGGACATGTTACCACATGCGCATATATTCTCCAAGATACAGATTTTCTTATTGCAGTGTGGCAATTTCAACTTGGGTAACTCTCTTAATGAACGCACCTTCTTACCATTACACCACAACTCTTTGGCCCATAATTGTCTGCGTTCTTCAAGTATGACTGACTATATTATTCCTTGCAAAGGACCACAATCATGTCGTGACATACTGTCCTGTCATATAAAAGGTTTGTACTTTAATGAGATTGTAGCTTGTTAGATGAGTATGCTCTCGACATCGTCCTTAGATTTTCTGTTTTCTATATAAAATTAACATCAGGATCAGGATTCAGTCTCAGTAGGTTAAGCTGACCTAAAGATTTGGATTCAGGCATAACTTCCGCAAAATCTATCCTTACCTTTTATCTATGACAAGCAGGAAAGGTGATAGCAAAATAAGCCATAAATTGGATATTCGGGCTACTTATTCTTCAAATAACTTATATTACACCACTTAAACCAAGCCTCTAGTTCTGATGGGATAAGTTATGCTTGATGTTATTGTATGTATATCTGGCTACGGTATTTCTTCTAAAGTGCTGCTATTATGTCAGGTACATGCTACACTACCCCAAACAGGGTTCATACTTGTTCGATTTTGTGATGTACTTGATAAGTTTGAAGCGTTATGAGTTTATGATTTATTGGCTTTTGTATCTTTGCATTTCATCTTCTTTATATTCATTCATATGTAGTTTTGTTTTGAAAATGTTCATAGATATTTTAAGCCTTAGGACTCTGATTCTGAAAGACACCACAAAGGTTATGTCATGGAAGCTTTGTCTCCAGGAAATTGTGTTGTGAATTTTATATAGTCAAAATGAATAGTTGTTCTTGGGGTTAAAATGTTATTTTTTATGCAATCACTTGAAACTAGCATAAGTTCAGCATTCCTCCCTGATTGAAAAAGCTGTATATTAGTTGGATATGCAAATAAAATTTATAGCACAAGAGCTAAAGGTAGATATGATTTTTCCTGTCTACGAACATTGAAGATGTTCAATAAGCTTATGGATTAAACTGTGAGTTTTTTCCATCAACATTTGGATCACAAACAATAATACAAAGAAATTCACAGTTTAGTCCAAAAGCTTACTAAGCAAGATCTAAAGGGTTAGAAAAATTTTCTTTTCATCACTCAAATAGAGATTAATATCTCTGACATGGCATGTGTTTTCTTATCATTCATTGCCCATCTTCATTCTATAATTAATGATAAAAGAAAATCACTTTGTTTAGCTACTTTATTTTGTAGATACTTCCACTCGGCACATTCCTGAAACCTCTTGGGGATGCTGCTGTAAATAGAGTTTTGACAGAGGATTCTCAACATTTTGTAACCACGTATGAATCTTCCCCACTACTTGAGGCCGTTGATTCTTCTGAAGCCTTGGATGTAAGTAACTTAACAAGAAGGAATGAATGTTAATATGGAACATGAGTATGAATTGCAATTCTTTTTTCTATGAATAATTGACATTATATTTCATGTAACATTTTAGTAATATCAGTGTTTGGATCCAGGATGATAATTTATGCAGTGTACTCTGGTCTAAGCCAGATAGCATGCACTTCTTCCAATGCATAGATCGTGCTCAACATTCCAAGCGTATGATAACACTTCTAAACAACTTCTGAAGTGGATGATAAACTAAATTTAGAATTTGTGAAGAGAATCAGTAAAGCTTTTTTCATTGACTAATTTGCACCAAAATTTCACAACAGGCCCAGGAGAGAAGCACAATGGATATCTTGTTGTAAATGCTAATGGGGGTTTGAATCAGATGCGTACAGGGGTAAATATTTTTAAAATGCACCAGGCATGATTTTTTTGGGTCCTCACTTCTTCTGAATTGAATTTAATGTGCAATCTTGTATGCTTATGCTACATTTCTCAACCTTCAGATCTGTGATATGGTTGCCATTGCAAGAATCATGAACGCTGTGCTTGTTATACCAAAATTAGATCACAGTTCTTTCTGGGATGACCCAAGGTATTTATATATTTATTATTTTATTTTAATTTATCTAGACCTTATAAATTCCAAAAATACTGCAATTATTTGTGAGTTCTTAAAATGTTTCTTAATATTGGAAAGCTTTTGATGCTGCAGCGAGTTTAAAGACATATTTGATGTTCATCATTTCATCGACACATTGAAGGAGGATGTGCATATTGTTGATTCCTTACCAAAATCCCTCGAGAGTGTTGAATCTCTGAAGAAGGCTCCCGTTTCGTGGTCAAAGGTGAGCCAGCCTTCCTGTATGGTAAATTGTGAATCTTGAATTTGCATATTGTATAATTTAAAATTTTTTAATACATTGGAGATGTATGGCCGACCTTTCTGTAAACTTTGTGATTTACAGGCCTCATTCTACAAGGATGAGATGCTTCCTCTACTTAAACATCACAAGGTGTTGTATTTTACACATACTGATGCTCGTCTTGCAAATAATGATCTCCCCAATTCAATCCAGAAGCTCCGTTGCCGTGCTAATTACCAGGCACTGAAGTTTACTGAACCTATTCAGAGCCTATCTCGCACTCTTCTTGGTAGAATCCGGAGCAAGTCACCATTCATTGCCTTGCATCTAAGGTATGTAGAATAATTTAATTTAAGAGTACGTGTTTTTATTCTTGTTGTTTTTTGCAGCAAGTCAATAATATGTCTTTCAGCAGTAAAACTGTTTTGTATTGTGGTTTTGAATCTAGGTATGAAAAAGACATGCTAGCATTTACAGGATGTGCACATGGATTGTCATCAAAGGAAGAAGAGGAACTCAGGCAAATGCGGATTGGTGTTGAGCACTGGAAAGAAAAGGAAATTGATGGGGAAGAAAGACGTATACAGGGAGGTTGTCCATTGACTCCTCATGAGACTGGTCTTTTTCTAAAGGCTTTAGGCTATCCCTCTTCAACTAAGATATACATAGTAGCAGGGAAACTTTATGGAAATGACAGTGTGGAAACCCTGAAGAAGTATTTTCCAAATGTCTATACTCATTTAAGTTTGGCTACTGACGAAGAACTTGAACCTCTTAAACAATACCAAAACAGACTAGCTGGTTTGGATTACATTATGGCTTTAGAAAGTGATGTATTTGTTCACACCTATGATGGAAATATGGCAAAAGCTGTTCAGGGACACAGGCGTTTTGAAGGATTTAGGAAGACAATCAGCCCTGACAGGTTTGCTGGAAAGAAAAATCTAGCTTTATTTCAACTGCCGACCACTTTTGACTTCACTGTTTAATGTCCAAGTTTATTTCAAACTTCACTGTTTAGTGTCCAAGTTTTCAACTAACGTCTTCACCTTTTTCTATTGCAGACGAAATCTGGTAAGATTGATGGATGAGTATGAGTCGGGAAGTATTTCATGGGAGATCTTTGAGCAGCAGGTCAAGGAAGTTCATGATCATAGAATAGGAGCTCCAAGTAGTCGAGAACCTGGAGAATTTCCTAAAACGGAGGAGTATTTCTATGCAAATCCTTTCCCAGGTTGCATTTGTCACAAAAGGCAATTGCCCAGGCGAGTGTTGAAGGAAAATTTGGGAATACAATATGATTCAGCTTAAGACTGGCTTAGGTAATCCCATGCATGTTACATACATTTTCCAGGAATTCCTCTCTACACTTCATAGGTTTTAACTCTGAAGTGTAGCTTGGAATTCCTTGAGATATAGGCTAAAGACTTATCATTCTTTTCCCAATTAAAAATAATGTGCAACCTCTCTTTTACACAGGCAAATGTTTTAGTCCTGTTGGTTTTGGGGAAGCACGCTTGATGATGAAATGTATGATCTTTATAGTTTCAAGGATCCCACAAACGAAGCTTTTAATGTAGCGACATATGATATTTTTCACTGCTGCGGAAAATAAGCTGTGTTGTAATTCATATGTCTCTTCAGTTGCCATTGTTCCTTTATTTGAATTGCATGGTTACTGGCATGTGTTTAGTTCACTGTAATTCATATTGACTCTATGAGTCATACATCCATTCGGACATTGAGGGGGCATTACCTACCTTACTCCATTTTCTTTTCACATTTGTTAGTGAGGCCATCATCATTCAACCTGACCAGAACTGTAGAATTGATGCCTGGTCAGCAGGATTGACATTAGTCATTCTCGGACACAAAGATTAGAAAAAAATGAAATTACAGTAAGTCTCCTTTTTCGAGGTTGAGGCCCTTGTATAAACTCTGGATACAAGAAACATTTGTACAGCTTACTTATATATCGGGGAAAATGAAGCTCACAACAAGATTTTCTTATCTGCTTTTTTTAAGCTCAATAATTCTAATTATCATTATTTGGTCCCAAAAGAAATTAATCACTGAATTTTGAGCGGTAAATAATTTAATTGAGACAATTTCTGGCGTAGGCTGGCTTCCTTCTATTCTAATATGGATTACGGTTGTGGGGCCAAAAAGGAGAGAAATAACACAAAATAAAAAGGTGATGCGCCATAATAGATAAATATGTCTACTTCATATTGTAGAACTGATAAAACTCAATATTTGATTAAGCACAACATATGAAATGCAAAATGTAAGAATTCAACACTACTAAATTAATTATCCACTCGGAAGAAGATCAGGAACTAAAGCCACACCACTTTTATTGCATCCTTGTTTGAGAAGGCTCAAATATTTGAAATTTTAAAAGCTAAGGCAATACTGAAAAATATAGTGTTTCAGAGATCATCTTATATTGAACCGAATGCTGTTATTTATACAGAAAAGTTACTGGTGGGCGAGCTTTATGTGTCTTTAGAGCAATCTAAAATGAGAACAGTTACTAAAACTATAGTAACCGTGTGAAAACAGGCAGGCTTTCAATCTCTAGTGCGCACCTGTTTTGGCTTGAATTGTCTTTCTTATAACTTACCCGAACCCTTCAACTTATGTGCAACCATTTCTGTAATTATTTCTCGTTCTCTGTCTTCTACATGTTAGCCATATTGTACTCAAATATTGACTATCTCATTTAAAATTTCAGTAAATCAAGTCTTAGAATCAGTTATCACTAAGTCGAACCTGTCAGACATTTTTGTACCTTCTACCTGTTGTCCCCAAGTGCCCACCATTCCTGAAAGTCCGCCATATGTAGAGTGATTGGATTTTCATTTCCCTCGGCACACTTTGCAAAAGGTTCTAATGTCCCCGTATACTCCCTAACCCTAATTTCGCCATAATATACTCGTCAAGCCTATTATTCATCTACTGAAGCTCCACATCTCGCACAAATCGTTAGCCATATGGTTGCAGCTGTTCGCCATACATTTATATGCATGTTTACCAATCATTCACGAGCTGGCGATTGTGACTTCAAAAGGATTTTGACTGGCTGGAAATCGAACTGTATTTGCCTTGGTGAAATCCATAGCCTCCACAGGTAGTGTGCTTCACCCTAGATTCATGCTCGCGGACTTCCATGAACCTGCATATGCATCTCAGCGAGTTTCGAATTTATTTGTTAAATAAAACATTACTTATATCACCACCTGAGACATATCGTCATCCTCAGCCATTTGTGCCTGAGCAAACAATTTTGAAGTGGAAATAGTGATGATTCTCTTGGGCTTGCACAGTAGAGATCTCATTTCTTGATATTGCGGGCACTTTAATACTGTTTGGACCCCTGGCCTGAAGGCTCAACGGCTTTTAAGTGGAAATGGTGAAAATTTCTGTTCAGTTTGTTTTGCAGGTATTTCCATTGTTTGCACCTGCCGAGTCGATGGCCATTGCATGGCGAGATTTCCATGTTCCTGTCCATCTCAAATCAGAAGTCCTAGGTTCCGAGGTCTATGTTGGATGATGTCCTATGTGAGGAAGACCTACCTAGTGACAACTGGTTGTCTATAATGTCAATCTCCTTTTGGCTTGTTAGTTTCCAAATGTAGTGGGGGATTTGATATATAATCCTCATTCAAATAGATGGATATAGAATAAACTTGGATCCGAATTTGAAAGTTAGTATGCATCTTCATTCAAATGGTGGGGTAGGGGGGTCTATAGTAGGGTATCTTATTTTTGGATTTTTGAATTTTATAGCATATGATTTCAAAAAAGTTTCAATTTTGTACAGCAGTTTATTTGTCAACTCATTTGTTTAAAAAAATATATTTTTAGAGTCACATCATCAAATATGATGCCACATCACCATGTTTTTTGTTGAAAAGGAAAGGAAAGGTCTTTTTATAGTCCACGATACTAGGCGGTCTGTTTTTTGGGTCTAGAAATGGCTTATAGTATATGGGACTCTTCGTACTCCCAATATGAAAGAGGCACCTAATTCGTGCTCCACAATACGAGGTGTACATACCTTACCCCCTCCAGGATTTGAACTTGTGACCTCTCTCTCAAGAATACAAGTTCTCCACCATTAGGCCAACTCAGGTGTACAGGCCAGGTATCCAAAAAAACTCAAAAACCACATACAATTTGATAGTAGGACACTAAGTCATGTGAATATGTTTCATTGATGTGGCATCACATGATTTGTCAAATTATGTACTTTGTGGAAAAAATGTTTTGCAATTGGATATTAAAGTGCTCCATTGTGGGGCTCACTAAAAACTACTTCTATTGCTACTTTTGGTCTTCGCCCTACTATGGGCCCCTCTCCCCTACCATTAGATAAATACAAACACTCAATTCATGGGCATGAAAGTGTTTATATTTGGATAAGAAAAAGGAGCGTAGGGAGGGATTTGTTGATGAATTAGATGACAAAATGGAGATTGATTTGGAGGGTATCACACTAAAAACTAATTGAGAGGTATACTTGATATTTCAAATGACAGTTTTTCAATGCAAGGTAATATTAAATAATAGAACATGTGTTTATGTATTATAGAAAGTCATTAAATAATGGAACATGTGTTTATGTATTATAGAAAGAAGTCAAATGGTGAGCTCCTATTAGTAAATTATAAATTTGATAATTGCTATAGTAATAATATAAATATATTTTATATTATTTTATATCAGATATTTTATAATCATTGATTTGAAATTGGAGATATTTGATAATCAAGTTGATTCATGAAGGGGGCAAATAACACTTTTTACTTGTAAGTAATTTTGAAGATCTTGAATGCGACCCTCTTCCAATTCCACTCATTTCATAGCCATCAAAAAGAGGGTGCATAAATTGAACTCATTTTTATATTTAATTTATTCATTTGATATAATACATAAGAAAAGATAAAAGATGTGATATTTTTCCTTTAATTCAACAAACTCTATAAAGAAAACAAAAAATATTACATTTCATTTCAAACGATATATTTATGCTGATTGTAATTTTCTAAATATTTTTAATATTACATTTTAATGGATTTAAATATTACAAATTCCTATAACACTATATTTAATATAGATTAATTTATTGAAATAGTCCATATTTTTTTATTTAAGGAAACAATTTTTAAACTTGATTTATTAATATTTGAATTAAGCTTGGGGTTGCTCAAGAAAAGTTTTTGATGAAGCAATCAAGTAATTTTTGGAGTTCAATTAGTGAAATAAATGCATTTAGTAAGAAATGGTTGAGGTTATGAATGTAAATTCTCACAATCATCAACATTAAAGGATGTAAAGAAAGCTATCAATATGAGGTTCGAGTTTCATAATAAAGTATTTTAAAAAGAATTTATTACATTGTAATTTTCTTTTAATAATTATTTCTTTAATCAATATGGAGGTCAATTTCAAAATATAGATCACTTTATCATAAAATTATTTTATATTTTTCATAAATATTTGAAAGACCATAACTAACTAAAAGTTAAATATTTTCTTTATTAATGAAGTAGTTTTATAATTATAAGAAGCTTTAGGCACTTTTCACAACTTTGTATAAGGAAAAGGAAAGGAAGACTTCGTGTTTTTTTATGAAGAAATATGAAAGATATCTACAAAATTTTGTTTGTTTCATTCTTGACATATTCTATGTTATTTAAGTTTAATATAAAACATTTTCATCTTTCTTGTTATTTTACAATGTGGAGAGTGTTGAATGGTCATAATCATGCATATTAATGATTTTTGTGGAAATGATTTTTTTTTTTTAATATCATAAACATTATTTCTTTTTTCTTACATTTATATTTGTTCTTCAACAATATATGTGATTATTTATATTATTCCATCTTGAATTTATTTTTTTTGTTTTCCTTTTTCCATTTTTTTTAAAATTTTTTAATTAACAACATTTAAAAAATTAAAAAATTCCATACGAGAAAACTACCCTTTCCAATCATAAAAGAAAATGACCTATCCCATAATAATTTCTCCAATTATTACCTCTACCCAATATACAAATCCACAAAATAATACAATGATATAAAACATTCCTAACAAGCCACATGACCCTATTTGATTTTATTCTTCTTTAGAATATGTGGATGTTTTATTTTAGCCTTACTATAGTATGAGAAACATGTCTTCATATAGTTTTCACGTGCAACTTTGTTTTTTGTCCTTTTAGGTGGTAAGTAGAAATGGTACGTGTCGAATACCTAGATAAGGTTGCGTCCTTTTTATTTGGTGAATGATGTTTGCGGCCCTACCAACCTTGAAGGCAATGCATGTTCAGCAATCACTTCATTCTTTAGCTTTTTGGGACTTTTTTGCTTGAAAGAAAATGAAAATAAAAGTTTTTTTTTTTAATTGCTTGGGCAAAGACCAAACGAATAAAAGAATCCCTTACCACTTTCCAAGAGCAATAGATAAGACCTCCATGGAAGCTCGATCCTCGAGAGCTCTATAACACTAAACCCAAAGATGTCATCATAAGAACTTTTCACTTTTATCACCACATGGTAAATTTGGACCTTGAGCTCTACTAGTATTTTGATGAATTTTAAGAGCACTCGGCTAATCTTTTAAAATAGTCTTATCATATTTCTTGTCAACCATGAGCTTGAATATGAGCCTAAGTAATATCCTCATGTTGAATGAGTAGGTCAATGTGGCTGTCATTTTTTTTTGGGGGCAAGTGGGGTCGTCTTGGTCAAGATATTCAATTGAACTTTACATAAGAATGTATATGATTTCTTGTATAATTTTGGTTTTTGTTAGGGTTAGAAGGGAGATAGCTAACAAGTTAAATGCAGATTTGATCAATAAAACAAAGAAATAACACACAAAAAATTATAATAGAAACAAGACAACACAAAGAATTTAACGTGGTTCACCCAATATGAGCTACATCCACAAAACCGCAACCATCCAATGATTTTATTATCTAGTGCAAAACATATTACAATCTCTCGAATAATGTCATACTACAACTCCCCATCTCAATCGCTTATAACAAGCTTCCAAAAATTAGGGTTTATAAAGTCGATTTTTTTCATTTTTCGGTGACGAAGTGAAAAAAAGGTGATTTTTTTCTTTCTTGGAAGCCACCACCCTCGAACCCTCGCCCAGGGCCCAGCTCGACCTCGGACCCCAACGAGGATACATGAAGAGTGTACAATATAGCATGATCAATCGCCACATACCAACAATTTTGTCCCTTATTTATATGTGATCAATTGAGCATTTAGAGGCTTATATAGTTAACTTTTGTAGGTTATTGTTCCAGACAATTCCGAACTAATAGGTTGCAATACTTTATTAATTTGTGTCTACAATACTTAAATATGTGCTAGAACAACATCCATGAATTTGAAGGCCTAAAGTAGCTTAGGTGACATTATTTAAATAAGACTTACATACCTCCTTTATTAGATCCAATGATCCTTTTTTTACCTTGAGTGCCTTGCACTTTGCTTATGCTTCTTAGAAATGCTTTATTAGCTTTAGATTTTCTTTCATTTGCATCTAGCAAGTGTTTAAATATCATGTTTGCTAGCACATTTGTGATGTTCTTGACTTGAAGTTTTGAACATTTTTTTGTGTTGAGTTAAAAATTGTGTACTTTCCATTTCCTACTCTATACTGTGTACCCATTAGTGCACATCCCCTTAGTATATTTTAAGGTACATTTAGTTGGTTCTCATGCATTAAAACCCTTCATCAAGATTTATACAGACTCAATCATAATCCAATCTCTAGCTCTAACAAGTTTGCAACTTAAGAATCTATGTCCTCTTAGATGCTAACGTGATTATGGTAATGAGCCAAGTCATTAACATGATTGTGGTAATATCTATGTGCACCTTTGTATAGAAATAAGTTAAAAGCTATTTTTTTGAAATTTTTAAGTTTTTGAATGGTTAATAGGTGCTCCACTTTTATAAAAATAAAATTATTAAGTTTTATTTGGACATATCGCTATCTTCTTAATCTCACATAACAATTTTGGGACTCTCTAGATTCTCATTTTGAATTCTAATTTTTTATTGTCTTTGATCTAAAAACGGATCCATTTTAAGCTCATTGGCATGTTGAGATAGAACATTATAAAATTCTTAGAGTGATAGTGGACATCTATTTGTAGGTTTTGGTGTGTAGGAAGATTTTAAATAGAGTGTTTTACTAGTTTTCGTAAAATCGTTAGTTCATATAAGATGTGAAAGTATGATCAGTATGGAAAATTCATCATCTCCTATGGTGAATGTGTGATTGCCTCTTTGTCAAAAGTGGTAAAATTTTTTTGTGTATTCATGATATATAATAATGTTCTAGATTCTAGATTTTCCTTATCCTCTTCCTTTTGGATAATTTCTATAGCTTCCCTATACTAAATGAGTATATTTATAACCTCTTGGAGGTTGAATTTGAGAATCTTGGGTCTTAATTATCTTGTTGTGAGTTGTTCTAGTGATATTTTATAATGTATTTTTCATGTTCATGATTGCAATAGAAGGTGCAAGGCTAACAAGATCATTTGGGTGTTTGATTGGTTGTTGAGGAGTGAAAAATATTGTTGGAGCTCTATAAAAGGCTTAGGGGCTTGTTGAACCAATCTTTGTAAGATAATTTTTATCACTAGGTAAGTGCGTACTCACATTTAACTAGAATTATTATCTACAAGGAGTTTCTCTATGGTATATTTATCTCATTGTGCAATGTTAAATTTATCTCTTATTACATTTTATTTTCTTTAATCATTCAATCATTTTTCGCTTATAATATAAGACTAACAAATCCAAAGTTGGAAATATAACTAAGAAATATCCTTATAGTTTATGAATGAAGTGGTATCACAACAAGTTCATGTTGTCACCTAATATGTGTCCTTACTAAACCTAGTTTAGTATTTTATAACAAGGGATGATCTCTCAAGTGTGGGACATGCTAGCTTGAGATTGGAGCTCTAGAGAAGGTTATCTCTGAAAGGAAAAACAAGGTGAAAAAATGATTTCCTAATGCAAATCAATAAGAAGAGGTTTGCAAAAATTTATTTCAAATCCTTTAACTTCTATATTTTCATTTAAGATTGCACATTCATTAGGTTATTTTCATATTTAAACACATAAACCACAAGACATAAAAATTTACAAGGGATGACCCTTTCGAGAAAAAACTCACACACCAAAGCACATATCAATTGTATTACTATAATAAACTATTACAATTACTATAATAAACTATTACAATACAAGTCTCAAAGTCTATGCTCTTGTAGGTATAGTTTCACTATAATGCAAGATTGTAGACTGAATTTGGTAGCATAATGGTATATAAATATTACAATCACAACATATTACATACAAATGCACTAAGACATCAATATATATTTCTCATACATGAGTGTCAAACATTGTCATGTGTTAATCTCACAATCTTTGCATGCATGCAACATGAAACTAACATGTACGAGTCCCAAGTGACCCAATTAGCAACATGTCAAACATGCATGTGCATGCACCAACATGTAAGACTTGCAATTCCAAAAATCAAACAACCTCACATGCGAGGTGTCACATAGAGAAAATCAACTCAATTGCCAAATTAGAACTCACCCAAGACTCCTAGTCACTCTAAGTGACAACTCAATCTCCATTTAGCAACATTCATCTTCAAGCTCTAGTCAACATGTCAAACCAATGCTACATGGTATCATGGCACACCTCCTAATGGTTTTCACAACTGATAATGTTCAAATGAGTGCCTAGGTGACAAGTGTCACATTTCCTTGCTTTTGCTTTAACAAAGAGATAAATACTCACACAAGTGGACCTTGCTAATGCTTGCTTCCAACATACTGCCACATATCAACATGGCACCCATTTTAGAGGTATAAACAATTTTCTTTTCCCAATGGAGCATCTATGTGACATGTGTCACATTTTTATCCTTTTGCACCTTGCATGTAGGATGCCAACTCTCCATTGGGTCCCACAAAGTGCCTTAGTGATTTGGAAACAATCATTTTTGCATTTAATAAATAAACTCAACAACTTAGGGGAAAATAATTAAATAAATAATCATGGAACTCACTAAGGTTGAGACACATTAATTCTAATATTCTCCTACTTTTTGAATACCTTACAAGATTCTTTGTATCACTGTTCAGGCCACAAGGCCCATAGAACCAACACCTTCTAAACTTCTCTATGCTCATTGATTTTGTCAATGCATTTGCAATATTCACCCAAGTGTCCACCTTTTCATCTTCCACCATGTCACAAACAAAATGAAACTACACATCAATGTGCTTTCTTTTGACATGGAAAGTAAGATTTTTTGCTAAACATATAACACTCTAGCTATCACAACAAATAGTAATTTGTCTTGCATCAAAACCAATATTTGAACATAGTATCTTAAGGCAAATGGCTTCTCTACAAGCATGATTAGTTGTCGTGTACTCAAACTTAGTAGTGGATAAAGTGACTACAACCTGCTACTTACTCATCCAACTTATTGCACAACCAAACATTGTAAAAACATATCCACTATCGGATCTCTTTTTGTCAATGTCACCTTCCCAATCTAAATCTACATATCCATGAATGCTCACTAAATGTCGAGGTCTAGGAGGATAACCATAAAAACATAGGGAATACTTGGAAGTGTCTCACAAGTACTTGAACACTCTCTTTACCACATCCCAATGTACTTGTCCAAGATTAGACATAAAATAACTAATGACTCCCACTGCTTGGGAAATGTTTGGCCTCGTACAAAGCATAACATACATTAATCTACCAACCACACTTGCATAAGGAACTCTAGTCATGTCCTCCATGTTGGTAGGAGATTTTGGATAATCCTTCACAAAAAGCTTCATCCCCTATACAACTAGAACAACAATCTATCTGCATGTAGTCACGTTAAATCTCTCTAACACAGAGTTCACATACTTACTATGGCTTAACCAAAGCTTTCTATTAGCTCTATCTCTTCTGATATCAATCTCCAAAATATACCTCGCTACACCAAGATCTTTCATCTCAAACTATGTTGAAAACTAAGACCTCAAATCTAAAGCATAATTTTTCCATTCCCAATGAACAACATCCACATATAGGACAATAATGAGAGTTCAACCATTATCATCCTTGTACTAGACATAATGGTCAGATTTTTAATCTTAGAAATCCCAAGGACAACACATACGTGTTGAATTTATCGTACCACATCCTAGGAGATTGTTTCAGACCATACACTTTTTTTCTCAACTTGCACACCAGATTCTCTTTACCTTTCACAACAAAGTGCTCTGGGTATGACAAATAAATTTCCTCCTCCAAGTCACCATGAAGGAAAGTTGCCTTCACATCCATTTGCTTGACTTCCAAGTCATGAGTTGTTACAAGTGATAACAAGAATAAAATGGATGTCAACTTAACTACAGGAGATAAAATATCCCCACAATCAATTCCCTCCACCTAGGAATATCCCTTTTGGACCAACCTTTCCTTATTATTTTAAACACTACCATTAGGACCCATTTTCTTCTTGAATGCCCATTTACAACCAACGGGTTTTGGTCCTTCAAGAAAAGGTACCAAATCCCATGTCGAATTCTTTTTCATTGTTGCCATCTCTTCATTCATGGCTTCAATCTAGAAATATACATCATGCATACCCATAGCCTCTCTAATAGTCCTAGGATCACAAGTGTTAGCAATCAAAGAAAATATGCAATTGGAATCTAACATAGAATACACAAATCTATTACATTGTCACCTTTCTCCTATAGACCTCCTCAACTGTTGAGGTTGAGGTTCTTACTTTTCTTCGGAGCTATCAAATCTCATAGAGCTCTCCACATCATTAGGTCCACTAGGAGTGCGTAGTTCATCTCTCTTAGGAGTAGGTGGAATTTGAACTACCTCCTACTTCTCTTCCTTCTATGATTGTAGATCAACTGTGGAAGTTTTCAGAACATGGAAGATCACATTTCTACTATAGAGCACTTTCTTTGCAACTAGATTCCAAAGCTTGTACCCTTTCACACCAAAAACGATAGTCGATGAAGATACACTTCATTGCCTTGTTATGTTCTCTAACTTAGATATTTTCACATCAAGAACGTGAGCATATATGCCTTAGATCCAAAGGCTCTGAGATGTCTCATCGAGGGCTTCTTTCTAGACCATGCCTCAATGGATGTATTTTCAACAAGAGCCAAAGTAGTAGATATATTGATCAGATAGCATGCAATAGCTACAAATTCAGCCCAAATTTTTTGTTCAAGGCCAATACCACTCAGCATACTCCTAGCCCTCTCCATCATTATTCTATTCATCCTCTCTATAACTCCATTTTGTTGTGGGTTGTATGGAGTTGTCTTGTGTCTCTCGATCCCATGGTCCTTATAGAACCTGCCAAAATCTACGAAAAAAACTCGCCATTATTATTCATCCTCAAGCACTTGATTTTTCTACCAATCTAGTTTTCAACCAAGGATTTGAATTCCTTAAACCAATTGAAAAATTCAGATTTACTTTTGAGGGAAAACATAAATGTCCTTCTAGAATAGTCATCTATGAATGAGACAAAATACACAGATCCAAACAACAAATGAACATTAACAAGACTAAACACATCAGAATGCACAAAATCCAAAACCATAAAAGATTTATGAGAACCAGAATAAAATGAAACATGGTGTTATTTTTTGTATATACAATGTTCGCAAAAATTGAACTCAAGATTAACATCATCAAGGCCTTCAACAAGACTCTTATTTTTTAGGGCTCTAAGATCCTTCTCACTAATATGGCCAAGACTTTGGTGCCACGACATTGTTTTCTCAGTTGGGAGCTTCATCTCTAAAGAATTGACACCCTTAGGTACCCAAAAAGCATAACCAACATATGTAGACACCATAGTCTTCTTCTCTGCTTAATCTGATAGTGAGGATGAAAAATCCAAATCCCTTGGGATTTGTAGTAGAAATATTGCATTGGACCATGCATGCATCCAGATTATACAAGGTAGCAATCTAAACACCCTTAGCAAGAACCATAGAACCAAAGATCATGTTGCACCCACCACTCAAGAAAATAAATTACACTCCCACATCACTCAACTTACTTACTGAGAGTAGGTTTCATTTGAAACTAGGGATGTGCAGTAGACCATCAATCTCCTTCACTCTACCATTAGGCAATTGGATCCTAACTCTTCCATGACCAACAATCTTCAGGTGAGATTCATCACTCAAATACACCTTCCCACCATTACACTCTTCATACTTTGAGAACCAACCTTTGTGAGAGGTCATGTGGAAAGAAGCACTTGAGTCTATCAACCACACATCTTCTGATGCACGCATTTCCAAGGCTGTGAAAAATGCATCTGCATCTTTGTAAGAGGATTTAGAATCAGAGGATTTATAGTTTTCCTTCTTTTTCTTCTCTTTGAAATCTTTTTGAAAATGTCCAAATTTTCAAAAGTTCTAGAATTTAGCCTTGGATTTTTTACCAAGAGACTTAGATGTCCCCGGAGACTTCAAATTGGACTTCTTGTCTTTTTTCTTTCCTTTCTCCTTCGATCTACCATGAATAGATAGGGCCTCCTTGGCCATCTCGAAATATTTCCTTCATATCTCTTTATAAAACAACGAAGCAACCACATCTTCCATCTTGAAAGTGGTTGTTGTACTTCCAATAGTCATCATCAGGTGGTCCCACAAGTGTGGAAAAGAATATTGCAATAACATGCAATGGTCCTTGTCATCAATCTTCACACCAATAGAACCTATTTGATCAATAAGAATAGTAAATGCATTTAGGTGATCAACAACTAATCATCCTTCCTCCATCCTTAGAGAATACAATTTCTTTCTTAGGAATAACTTATTTACCAATGATTTCCCTTAATAAATGTCACCAATCTTCTTCCAAAGACTAGTTGTAGTCTTCTCCTCATGGATATTCAAGAGCACAAATTAGCCAAAAAAAGTCTTATCAAACCCTTATCTTTATGATCCATTAGATCCCAATCATTTTGTGAGGTTGTTATTAGTTTTATAATAGATATTACAGCCCATAGATCTCTATCTACTTCCCCATTTTGAGTTTCCACAACTCAAAATTGTTGACATTGAATTTATCCATCTCTATTCTTTTGGATGTTCTTGCCATCTTAAAACTGTAACAAGATTACAAAGCTCTCTCTACAAGAACTCCCACTGAATCTAAATAAGCACAAAAAAACCTTCAAACCCAACAAAGATAAAAAAATATGGCTAGGATATGATACCAACTAAAAGGAAAATCAAGGTGTGGAAATGATTTCCTAATGCAAATCAATCAGGAGAGGGTTGCAAAACTTTATTTCAAATCCTTCAACTTTTACAATTTCATTTAAGATTGCACATTCATTAGGTTATTTTCAGATTTAAACACATAAACCACAAGATACAAAATTTACGTGGGAAAATCCTTTCAGGAAAAAACTCACACACCAAAGCATAGACCAATTGTATTATTGTAATAAACTATTACAATACAAGTCTCAAAGATTGTTCTCTTGTAGGTGTAGTTTCATTGTGATACAAGATTCTAGAGTGAATTTGATAGCATAACAGTATACAAATATTACAATCACAACATACTACATACAAATGCACTAAGACATCAATATATACTTCTCATACATAGGAATCCAATATTTCCATGTGTCAATCTCACAATCTCTACATGTATGCAACATGAAACTGGCAACATGCACGAGTCCCAAGTGACCTAATTAGCAACTTATCAAACATGCATGTACATGCACCAACATGAAATAACATGCAAGAACATGTAAGGATTGCAGCTCCAAAAATCAAGCAACCTCACATGCTAGGCACCCCATAGAGAAAATCAACTCAACTGCCAAATTAGAACTCACCAAAGACTCCTAGTCACTTTGAGTGACAACTCAATCTCTGTTTAGCAACATTCCTCTTCAAGCTTCAATCAATAAGTCAAACCAATTCCACATGGCACCATGGCACACCTCCCAGAGGTTTTCACAATTCACAATGTTCAAATGAGCACCTAGGTGACAAGTTTCATCTTTCCTTGCTTTTGATTTTCTGAAGAGATAAATACTCACATAAGTGGACCCTGCCAATGCTTGCTTCCAAAATAAATTTCCACATGTCAACATGGTGCCCATTTTAGAGGTATAAACATTTTCATTTTCCTAATGGAGTGCCCATGTGATGTGTCACATTTTTATCCTTTTGCACTTTGCATGTAGGATGCCAACTCTCTGTTGGGTCCCACAGAGTGCCTTAGCAATTTGGAAACAGTTATTTTTGCATTTAATAAATGAAATTAGAAACTTCGAGGAAAATAATTGAATAAATAATCATGGGAATCACTAAGGTTGAGAAACCTTAATCCCAACATGCTCCTTTCTAATCCTAGATGCAAGTGTTAGTTCAACTCAACACATATTGAAACTAATGCCTAATCCTACTCTAATAATTCATAGGAGAAAATGGAGAAGGAATATAATAAAAAGGGAAAGATGGTGATACACCAAGGCTTAGTTGGGTTCTCCCTTAACTCACAACAACACATAAAACCCATGATTTTTTTTAAACTTACACAAGTCTCTGATTTACCACTATTGCAAGCATGTATGGAGGGAAGGGGTTTGATAATCACTAAGAGGGAGAGAGTAAATCCACATATAGCTCCTACAAAAAAATTATATGCATCACACATCTCTTCAAAGAGGAAAAATAAAATTCATCCATGAAGGTAAGAACATTAAACCAACATAGAAAGGGAGGCAAAATATTCACAAACTATGTTGACAAATGAGAAAATACACAACGTACAAGGATTGAGAAGAGGTGAAAATAACAATTTTTAATTGATTCCAAGGTACTGAGCTAGTTTTTACAACTTCAGGAAGAACATAATAATGTTACAAAGATAATTTATCTTTTATCTCTCTTCTAGTGTAAAAATGAGAACTAAATTTGAAAATGAGGATTATTGGGTACTTAATACCCCCAAAACTGCACAGTTATATGTGTTGTAGAGGAAACACTAGCCATCATCCTCATCAATGTTTTGCAAAATAATGTCCCTTCAAAATCTAATCTAATCATATAGAAAGGTGGAAATAACATCCCTTGTATCCATGTCATAGCTCTAACCATTGATGGTGCATGGGATTGAGTGTATGCACAAGAAAATCACCCAAGAAATCTACAAAAATTGTGACCTTAGGGTGGTGTGTCATGGTGGAACCCTCAAAAATTTCTTGTTCCACTAGTCTAGACTGCCTTTACTTGGAGTGGCTTCTTGGTCTGATATGAATAGGGTTTAGGGTTTTATGTTGAGCAACTAGTTTGCTTAGCATATTTTCTCCTTTTTCTAAACCCTTATCTTTTGATCTAATCCTTTGTTGACATGCTATGGTCTGTATCTGATCAATTTAAAACAACTTAAGTTCTTTATGTTCGTGTAATGACCAGACCTTTATGGTTAGAGTTCCCCATTTACCCATCGCCTAATATTTACATGTTACTTTGGTCTGAGGTTCCAAGTATTCTATAAAGTTGATAATTTGGCCTTGTTTGGCCTTTACATCATTTGCATACAATGGTTAAGTCTTTTTAAGAACTTGTCTTATGTTGCTCCTAGTCAGTCCCCTCTTTAAAACAACTTGTGAACACATAGTAAATACCCTCACTTAAGTTCACACTTACCACTCAATGCATCACTCATCATGTATTTTCTTGGATTGGTGATGCACGATGGTCATTTCCCTTTGTATCACTCATCGTGGATACGTGTTGGACCTTGAGTTCCCTATTAGTGATGCACGATGTTAAGGATTTATGTGTTATCGCTAGTTTCCTTCCTATTGTTGATTTCTCAAGAGCCTTATGTTCTAAATCAGTGATGCATGATGCGTGATGACCTTATAACCCTTTTGCATTTTCTTTCATCACTCATCATAGATAGATGCTCGCTTATCTTTTTCAAAGTAGCGATGAGCGATGAAGTTTATGTCCTAATGTTCTATCATTGATTTGAAGTACTACTAAGGGTGATGCCTCCATTGCCCTCAATCTTGTAACAGGGACATGTGGCCAAATCGTGCTCCATCACCACTTCTCTCCCATCACTAATGCAACCCAGTTGTTGAAACATAAATTAGCAATGAGCGATGGGTGAAGAGTAAAGTCAAAGAAGGACCTTGATCTAATGGCTGAGATCTTATCATGTAGGTTGTTTACATCATTGATAGGACACATGAAGGAAGAAGAACATCTTCAATGAGCAATGGATTGTTAAGTATATTGCCTATCACGCTACCTTAAACCATCACAGATACAAGTGAAGGTCTAAAGAACATATTAGTGATGAGCGATGGCATATTCGATGGAATATTCCCCTCATCGCTATGTCCTAAGGCATCATGGATTCATCCAAAGGGACAAAGATCAAAGTAGCGATGGGTGATGGCTTCCAAACAAAAGGTGAGTAAGCTAAATAAAGGGCAACGTGACAACATTTAAATGACATCACTAAAAGAAAAATGAGAAAGTGTGAGAATGAAGGAGAGCCATTGATAGAGTTTTAAAACAAAATGATCAACAACCAAAATTTGAACTCAAATGACTAAGTGTTAGTTTGCTTGCACAAGACTTCTATCAGACATTAATGGTGATACACTCCATTCCTTGGTCATAAAGAAGGTTGTTGGCTCATTTTTCCTCACAATTGAAACCATTCAAGAGCATAAAAATTGATCAACTTTGAGAGAACGATGAGAAGAGATCAGGTGATGAATTGTAGAGAGAATTTGAAGAACACATTGCTGGTTTTTCTCAGGTAAGTTGAATTCTATGCTTTTGAGAGTGATTTTGCAGTACTAGGTAGTTTAACAATTGCATAGATTGCTAGGGTTTGCAATTTAGGGTTCTTTTTCTTTATTAGCAAAGTGAATTGATGTTTTCTCACATATGGTTTAGGGTATGAGAGTGAAATATATTGAAATTTAGTTTGAACCCTATGAAGTTGAAGTTTTAAACTCTACTTCCTAGTTATTTTGAAACCCTAGCTTTGTCGTATCATAAAAATGAGTGAACCTAGTGAATCTTCTACCAAAATAGATAGAAAACCTAAACAAAAGAGGGTTAAGAAACCTAAAACCCAAGATGACACACCAAAAAGTAAGCCAGATGTACCTGAAGCATCTACCAAGTCAAAAGGAGAGAAGATGACTTATGATAGATTCATGGAGTATGCATCCAAAGATATCAATGAGGGAGGGTCACAAATTGGAAAAAGACCCACAAGGTAGGCTATTGTGACCAACAGATTGATTGATCTTGCTTCTGCAATTGGAGAAACTGCTCAACCATAGAGTGGATGGGAGTTGTTTTTATATGATTTCAACAAAAATGTCAGATAGCCAGCTAGAAACTTATGGGGTTTCAAACTTGGGAGGCTTGTAGTGCCGAATGTATTTGTGGAAGTAGATGTGATGTTGGAGCTAGAAAAACACTATGATCCTAAGGATAGAAAGATAAGGAGTGAAAATGGAACCTTACTCCTTGAGGTTAATAGAGATAAAATTGTGGAGGTGTTCAAATTGAACTTGAACCCCAAATATATAGTCAACATCAATCGTATAGATTTATAAAATGAATATGAGGATAACTGATATGAGTAAAGGACAAATGTGTTTGCTAGGAACATAAAGGATGATAAGGGAGGATTTGATCCTAAGGACTTGGAGCCCTTTGAACATGAGGATTTTGTAAACCATTTTAAGAACACATATTATTGCTTGAATTAGGTTTTGGGTCACAATTTTGATGCAAGAATAGCAACTGATATGTTGGTAATGGTAATTGATATACAAAATTGGAATTATAATAAGGGATTTGATTATGTTGCATACATTGTAGAGAAAATGCATAAGGGCTTGATTGGGTTGAAGGAGGGAAGTGTCCCGTTGTCTTTCCCTCATTATTTTTTGTTAATGCACATGTTTCTATATGTTGGATAGGAAAAATAGAATAAGAAAATAAATTCAATACAATTGGATGATGAAGGAAATATTTTGCCTGTCTAAATTTGGGCACACATCTGGGCCTAAAATTGTCCCCATTCAAATTATTTATTATTTTTCAATGTCATAAGGTTTGGTCTGCTGGAGAGTATGGGTGTGGAGCCTATTTAAATATTATCAAGAGTTAGCAGGGATATTATGTGCCCCAAGGATGTGGAAGGGTCATCTGAGAATCACAACTGGGTTGATTTGTTTTTGCATTCAGAGTACATTAATCAGGGCCTATGGAGCCAAGGAGGCACCTCATTGCCTACCACTGTATGTCTCTATATTTTATGGATAAGGAGCAATTCAAAACTCCTAGGAAGGGCTCGATGATAGTGCCAAAATGTGCATTTTCTTATTTCAAAGCCACTACTAAAGAAGCTTATGGAAAATTTGGGATAATACTGAATAACCTCAGCATGCCAGTTGATGAGGTTAGAAATTTTGATCCTGAGGGTTTTGTAAATGATATGAAGAGAAAGAAAGGTTTGTCTAGTTTTTCCCATAAGTTTCTATATATAGATGATGTCATAAGAAATTTGACATCTGATGGAGATGTTGCATCAAGAAAGAAGGAATGGAATGTCACTTGTGGCATTGAAGAGCATAAAATGAAGAGGAATGTATTCTATGTAAGTCCATATGATGAAATTGAGAACCCTTTGGAAAGGTCTGTGAAAAAGTTGAATGATTATCAAAATGGTGAATTTAAGGTAAAGGCCAAAGAATTTTTTGAAAAGGCACATGCCCTTTTGGAGCAGCAACATGAAGCAATGGATCTTCCTGAGAAGCTTTCAGAGATTCAAGGAGGAAATACTGAGATAATTGGGGAAGTGCATATTGCAGAGCATGTGCCAAATGATGAGGAGGTAGATATGAGATTCCCCTAACCTAAATTAAATGATTCTCTTGACATAGAGATTCCCTAGGACAAAAATAAAATGGCAATATGATGAGAAGGCTAATGATGATCCAAGAATCAAGGCCTGTGATGAGTTTCTTGTAGATGATGCTTTTATGCAAACAAAAGAGTTTAAGGAATTCAGCATCCAACAGAGAAGCAAGGACATAAAAGAGAAAATTGAATAGGTTAAAGTTGGTTATGGACCCCTCTCAATAGGAAGAGTCAGATAAAGCAGAAGAAGAGAAGATAATGGATGAGATAGCAACCATCACCCTTGCTTAAGTTAGAAAATTTGTCATAGAGAGTGGAATAATGTTGCTTCCAGGGTGTACTCTTACCTCGACTATTGCATTGGATGCAATAAGGAAGGATCCATAAGCCTCCATCTCAGAAGAGCACTTTGACAACTGAGTATTTGGATAAGGTTTTAGTCCAAAATTGCATGCTCTTGGAATTTGGTCTATGGCACCTAACACGGGAAAACCTAATGTTGTCAAATCTATTGAAGAGGTTATTGGATCATTTGTGGCAAAGAGGGCCACATATATAACCCCTATTCAAGTTGTAAAACTAATTGTGCATGCTTCCATGCTTAGTGTTAACACTACATAGATTTCGCAAAATAAATATGATGCATTATTAAAGGATCATAATATTATTTTAGATGAATGTAATAAAATTAGAGCCACAACTCAGGCTAGTCAATCAATAAGAGAATTTCCCTCACCCTCCTCATCCTCTTCAGAGTTGTCAACTCAAGATAGGGAGACCTTTGCATTAATGATTCAGAGCTCAAAGAAGGAAGTGCAGACAAAGAAAGATAATTCCAAGAAAGCTGAGGAGAGAGCCAAGGTGGTAGATAGTATCTTTAATGATGTGTTAAAACATACAATTACAAAATTAGTGAATAAGGTTGATACTATGTGGGGTGTATAGAAGAGCATTCATGAAGCAAACCAATAGTATGTGAAGGTTCAATATGATTTCCAAAATGTATGGAGAAAATGGAGTACCAATGTAGCTGCACTCAAGGAAATGATGCCTCATATGCAGGAAGAACCTGAGGCTCCCACAAATATTCCTGATTTATTAAAGGTTATTGATTTTTTGAATGAAATCAAAACATTCCATGACAAATTGGACATGCAATTACAAAATAAGCTGAAAATGTTTAGGGACATGGAAAAGAGTGTTATGCCAAATATTTTGGATGACAAAGGGTTGAAAGAGTTTGATGCTTGGAAAGATGAGTTGGGAGGTGTGATCCCACATTTTAAGGAGGCTGCCGGTCTTATTGACTTCACCATGTTAAATGCAACTATTGATGACATGATAGGGATAGAAGTGAGAATGGATACATTTGTCAAGGAGGCCCAAATATTGATTGATGCAAGATATAACTAGTACAATACAAAAGTGCAAAAATTGTTGGATATGAAATGACCGACTAAGGAGGAGTTTAACACATGGATTGAAAAGTTTACAGATTAAGCCTATGTTGAAGTATTGAAAAATGTTATCTCCTCCCAGTGATGAAGATTGACGAAAAATGTGGTGATGTGGATGGTTTTGCTTCTCTCTCTTTAATTGCTTTCTTGTTTTAAAGTTTTTCCTGACTAGACATGCACGTGGAAGACATTTTGGCTCATGGAGAAGATGTTTTGATGTTTCTACAATGATGAAAGATGCCTTTTGGAAGGTGGGAAAATCTTCTTCAGCGAATGGAAATAAATTTTATCTTATATGTTTTCCCCCTCATCACAAGTGCACATATAACCGCTTGGGGAAGTTTTGAAATTCAAATGCAAATAAATGTCAAATGTAAAATGTGACTATAAGTGTAATTTGGCCTAAAGATTATTGCTCCCATGCTCTATAAATGGGAGTTCAAGGCCAATTGCATGGGTCTTTGGTTGGTCTAGTTTTGAACTCATGTAATGAGATTTTGTATTACAAGCACAAAGGAATAGAATGGTTTTGAGTCTTAGGTGGGATTCTAGTTTGTAAATTGCATAATAGTTTTACAACAGTAATGGCATATGAATGAGAATTGAAAATTCTGGAATGATTTCTCTCCTATGTATTATGTTTCTCAAATTATGAAAAAATGATCAAGGATATTTTATTTGTCTTCATTCATTTTTGTTGAATGCATGGTTTTAATTATGCTTTAGTTCAAAGAACTAGTTAAATGCTTTAATAAAATCATAGGTTTGTGTGATGGAGTACAAGGATTAATAAGTAGTTTATGTTTTGGAAGATCCTGAGTTGTGTTATTGCAAAGTAATAGCATAATAGTCCATGAATGCTAAGTTTAATTACTGATGTATTATAGTTTGTTGCAAATTTGAATCTATCACCCATGGATAAAACACTGGTCTATTAATTTGGCTATCTTAGATGTCAGTGAGTAGGCTCATGCCTATCAAAGAACACAATCTTAATGAAAAATACTTACACACTTTAGATTGCTGTAGTTTATGAAGTGACACCCATTCCTTGCTTTAGGTAGTAATTTGTTAAAGGATCGAACAAATTCTTGAAGGATTACATCTAATTAGTAGCTTATAGGAATGTATCTATTATTCACAATGTTCATGGTAATTTGGCACAAGAGTATCATTAAAAACATTGTAAGGATAACCCTCCTAAGTATTGTAGATCCCAAAGTGAAGAGGTAAAGCGTAGCAAGCTTCTACCTGTTTGGTGGCCAATCCTCACTATTGTTGACTATTAAATTATGGAAAATTCATAGATAATAGTTGAGATTAAATTTGGTTCCTAAAAAATAACCAACAGATTGGGAACTTTGTTGGGGACGTTGCTAGTCCAAAGTCTCTATGTTAGATCTAGTACAATTAGAGTCAGCCATTTTCATTGTTCTTCAATATGTGGAGAACATTTTATACTAATTCTCATCAATAGCTCTAGTCTAGTTTTATGCATAAAGTTTTGGTCCCATTTTATGTTTCATACTAGGTTATGTTCAAGGTCTTCTCTAAGATTGTGAGTTCATCTCCAAAGTATAGCCAAATTTTATTTCCCAACATTGTGGGTGGTGACTCTGAAGTCTCTTGTGTCAGTGCAACGTTAGAATTCCCAAAAGAAAAGGAGAAGAAGAACTCTAAAGAGAAGTCTGAAAATATGCATGGAACCAGAAGCAGAATGAAGAAGAATCCTGAGTAGAAGCTGGAATTCGAGCTGCTTAAAAGCAAGAAGGGATCCTGGATAAAGAAGAATGATGAAGCGAGTAAGTCCACCAAAAATATTGTTAATGAATCTCCCATTCCAAATGTAAATGTTCATAATGAAGCATCTAATGTAAATGAGGAAGGGCTTCCCATTGAAGAATCTTTTGATAATAACCTTGAAATGTCAATGGAAGAAGATAGGTGTGAATTCTGGGAAAATGATAAAAAGTTCTCAAATATTTCAACCGTTGCGGGTAAATATATCTTTAATGATGGTAACTTCAAACCGAGGGGTAAATGCCATAGTATAGCTTCACATCATTCCCCTGAGAGAGAACCAACTAACCTTACCTTCTATACTCCTAAGCCTAGTGAGTGTGAAGATGTCTTGGAAGATGAAGATTATATAGAAAAGGATATGCAAGCCTTGGAGGAGGAAGAACTCAGACTTAAGGAGTTGGAGGAGAAAAAATAAAGGGAGTTGGAAGAGAAACAATTGAAGGAAAGAGAGGAGAGGATCAAAGAAATAATTCTTGAAAGGGATTCTCGAAGAAGAAGAGTTGAAAAGCTTAAATAAGGAGCTAAACAAAAGTCAATTATTGAGAACACCTCTACATCTGTTGCTAAGACAATCCTTGGTTCTCCTAAGGTGACCATTCCTATGGGAATTTTTTTTGCCAATACTTACACCATTTTTGTTACTGTTACTAAAGTCACAGATCCATTTGTTATTAAGAAGCTTGTAGATAATGGGAAGAAACCTATTAATCAACATCAAAAAACCATCCCTAGTACAAAATCCAATACAAATACAAACACCTCATCTAATAATGCCTCTACCAAAAATGCTAAGACCGATTCTATTGGATCAAATGCACCTCCTAACCCGAAAATCCTGAGATTGCAATTAGAAAATGAGAAGTTGCAGCAAGAGTTGGATAAAATGGAGATTGAGGTTGCAAATGTGGAGATAGCAAGGAAGATTTCATTCCTTAAATTTTTTACCCCTGATCTGACACCTTCAAACTCTAATAAAGTTGATCCACATAAGAATAAATCTGACGGACACACTCCTAGTGGAGGTGGTGGTGGAGATTAGGGTGGTGGTGGTGGTGGAGGTAACCACACAAAATATGAATAACTATTCCAAGGATGGAGAAGGAAGTAGTGGGGGTGGAAAGAGAAGTGGAGGTGGTGGTGATGGTGGAAATGGAAATGGAAAAGGAAACAAGTAGTTTGGTAATCAAGATGATGGTGAACAACAAGATAATCATAGAGATATGTTTACCAGGAGACCAATGCAAGTGGATAGGTATCAGTAGTTGTCCTTCACTAGAATTCCTAGTTATCCATATCAACTCCCTAAAGACATAAGGCTCGCATTGGTAAAATTCTCCAGTAACAATGCAATAAGTGGTGAAGATCACTTGAAGGAATTTTCTAATGTAATGGATGAATTTGAAGTGGAGGCTAAAGATGTGATGATGAAACTTTTCATGCAATCACTTACTAAGGATGCTAGAGAATGGTATATAGGTTTTCTAGCTAAAATTATTAGTTCTTGGGAAGAGTTCAAGAGGTTATTTAGAGAACAATATGGTGACAAGAATGATTCAAGGTTCCTCCTCAACCAATTTAATAACATTTCTAAAGGTTCGAATGAAGTAATAACTTACTTCAATGTAAGGTTTCAGAAAGCCATGGAAAGATTACCTCATCATTTGAGACTAAATGCCAGTGAATGATTGGTGAACTATTGTAATGCATTTGATGAAAAGATGAGCTATCGCCTACTGGATAAGAATCATCAAATATTGAGAGAATCTTTTAAGATGAAAATTCACATTGACAATATCAGTAGAGCAACTGGTAAAGTTGGGAGAAGAGATTATGTAAAAATATTGAAGAACCCTAAGAGAGAGGATTAAAACTCTAGATCAAAAGGATCTACATTTGAAGAAAATATTGACAATGTTGCTAGTTCCATGAAGGACATCAACTATAGACTTGCAAGGCAAGAGAAAGGTCTTTCTAATGAAAAGAAAAACTTCCAGAAGAATGAGATACCTCCTTGGCTACAAGACCATCCATACAATACTAATTGGCATAATGGGAAGCCGATTCCCAACAATTAGAAGAGTACGAAAAATAAAGTCCCTCCTAATCCTTTGCATAAAACCTAGTTAATCTTGTTGATGAAACACCTTGGTGTGTTGTCTACTAGTTACCACATTCTTCTCAAACATGTTTGGTGGCAAGGCAGTTTGAAGAAGAACAAGATCAATCAGATGATTATGATCCAATGGAAGAAAATGATGTCGAAGTGAATGTTCTTATGGATAGATAAGGCGTGTTGATGAGGAGTGTTCCTTAGAGAAATAATCACAAGAATTTGATGTTGACTATCAAAGAAGTAAATCAGATTCCTACCATCAACAAATTTTCCCTGATGAAGATGAAGACATTAAGGACAACATGTGTTCTATGGAGATAGAAGATATGTATATATCCTTGAAAATACCTTCTGATGATGAGTATAAGCAGATGATGACAACATTAGTGGAGAAATCCAAGAATACTCATAACTTGAGAAGTAGGGTTGTTAATTGTGATCAAGGTAAACCTGGTAGTTTATTCATGAAAGAGCAAGGTGCAAAGAAACAAGGGACTAAAATAGAAGAACTGGAAAAGTTTAAGAAAGGAGAGGTCAAGACTAGGGAAAGTAAAGTACCTTAGATTTGGGCCAATAAAGATTTTGCAGCCAAGAAACTTGGTAAGGTGGTTGTTTCAATTGTTAAAGTTAAGACTCAGAAGTCAGGAGTTGATCAAGAAAAAAACTTGATAAGAAAGATGCTGAGAAGAAATATGATCAACAAAAGTCTCAAGTTGAAGAATAGAGTGTAGTCCCTTATTATTTGGCAAAGTATAATTTGGTTGATATGTTTCAACTGTTGTTTCAAGTAAAGGTGATTGTTCCATTAATGAAATGATGAGAATTGATGAACACAAGAAGAAGGCAGTGACCCTTATCAATGTTTCACTCAAGCCTATGAAGAGAAGAAGGTGCCTACTCAACCTCAAGTGAGTGGAAATCAAGTTACTAAAGAGATAATGGAGGGAGGCATTGGTGAAATACCTCAAATTTATTTAGGCAGTACTATTATAGCATGCCTAAACAATATTGACCCATTCTATGTAACTTTAATTGTTGATGGTAAACTCTTAAAGAATTGTATGATTAATTAAAGGACTTCATCAAATATCATTCCAGTGGAGATAATGAAGGAAATGGGCCTAGAAATAAATTATGCATATGGAAAATGCTATGCCATGGATTCTAGAGAAATCCTAGTTATTGGAGTCATCAAAGATGTTTCATACAAATTAGCTACCCTTCCAAATAAGGAATTTGTCATGAGCATAGTTTTGGGGGACATCCCACCCAATTATGGCATGTTGTTGTCAAGAAAGTGGAGTACCTCCATGGGAGGTAGCATGCAATGTGACATGTCCTTTGCAACTTTTCCAATTGAGGGAAAGGAAATCAAACTTGTGAGGGAACCAATAGCTCCACATATCATTGAGTTTGTGGGAGAAGCAAATAGAATTCATTTTGTAGACACCAATATGGATAGCTTCATAATAGAAGAGTTACAAGAAGAGGAAGAAAAACAACCTGCACCTCTACAAAAGGAAGTATTACAACAAGCTAATAACAATGATCTGTAGAACATGTGTTTTGATGGAGCTTTCTCAAAGGAAGGAGTTGGTGCAGGGGTAGTACTTATTTCCCCTAGTGGTAAGACCTTCAAATTTTCATTTCAATTATTGTTCGCTTGCATAAACAATGTAGCTAAGTATGAATCCTTGCTACTAGGGTTGAGGTTAGCTGAGAAACGTGGTATTAAGAAGTTAAGAGTCATTGGAGACTTAGAACTTATAGTTTCTTAGGTTAGAGAAAAATATGCATCAAAGAATACTAGACTAAGACAGTATAGAAATGCTATTTAGGATTCTATTGAGCAGTTTGATGCATTTGGCATTGATTGGTTTGATAGGGGCAACAATAGAGTGGCATATTTACTTGCTAACATTGCCCTCTTGCCAAATGAAATTACATTTTCTAGAATTTTAAAGGTTGAAGTACAAGTTAGACCTCCAATTCCTGATAATATAAAGAACTCAAAGGTGTTTAATGATGATGATGACATCTTGAGATTCTTGAAGTGTATTGATGAATATAAAGGCCAGGAAATTGACTTTGGAGCCTTTGTGGAGGAAGTGGATGGTAAGGAAACTATATTTTGGAATGAGATTTATCCAATTGAAGACCAACAAGATTGCCAAAGGATTAGTAGCATTGGAAAGAGTGTTTGATGGCCCTGATAGGAGTAATGCAAAGAAAACATCTACACACAATGAGGATTTGGAAGAAATCAATCTTGGAACACAAAATGCTCTAAAGAAGGTGTATATTGGGAAGAAGATGAAACCTCAAGTTAGGAAAACTTTGATTGATTTATTGAGAAAATACAAACATGTATTTGCATGGTCCTATGATGACCTGAAGGAATATAGGGAAGAGCTATTTCAACATGAAATACCTTTGAAACCAGATGTTAAGCCCTTTAGGAAAAAGTAGAGACCAATTAATCCCACGTTGTAGCCTAAGATGTAGGAAGAACTTGTAAAGTTGAGGGATGTTGTGATTATTAAGCCTATCATGCATTCTACTTGGGTCTCCAATCTTTTCCTAGTTAGGAAGAAAAATGGTGGCATTAGACTCTGCTTTGACTTCAGAAATTTAAATGTCTCATCATTAAAGTATATTTATCCTTTGCCAAACATGGAAGCTATGTTATAAAAGGTAACTAGCTATGAGTTGCTATCCATGATGGATGGTTTCTTAGGTTATAATCAAGTGGTGGCTAAAGAATCTTAGCAATACAAAACAACCTTCACAACTCTATGGGGTACTTATGTCTATGTCAGAATGCCATTTGGATTAACAAATGCAAGGGCTACCTTTTAGAGAGCCATGGATGTGGCATTTTATGACTTCATAGATATATTCTTAGTTGTATATTAGGATGATTTGACTGCATACAACAAAAATTAAGAAGATCATTGTATGCACCTAGAGAAAGTATTTAAGAAAGCAATAGAGTATGGGATTTCATTGAATCCTAAAAAATGTGTGTTCAAAGTAAAAGAAGATAAGCTACTAGGCCACATTGTATCTAAATATGGGATAAGGATTGATCCTACGAGAGTGGCTTCCATTAATGAAATTCCACAACAAAAATTGCTAAAGGTATCCAATCATTTTTAGGTCAGATCAACTTCTTAAGAAGGTTTGTCACTAAATTTGCTTAGATTACAAGACCTATTTCTAAGATGTTGAAGAAAGGGGAGAAGGTGGTTTGGAGTGAGGAGCCTAGTCAGGCATTCAAGAGCATAAAACAAGCTATTAAAGAGGCTGCATTGTTATAATCCCTAGATTTTTCCAAACCTATGCATATCATTTCCTTTGCTTATTTCCATACTATTGTTGTTGTATTGCAAAAAAATGATGAGGGATTTGAACAACCCATTACATTCTTTAGTAAGTCTTTGTAGGCCACAAAACTTAAGTATGACATGACTGAGAAGTAGAACTATTCTCAAATCAAGGTTGTAAAGAACTTTAGAACATATTTTAAGGGAGCTACAGTCATAGATTTTGTGCCAAGTGCTGCAGTAAAGGATATCTTAACTCAAAAAGAGACTACATGCAAAAGATGCAAGTGGATCAAAAAGATCCAAGAGTTCAACATTGATGTTCAGATTACCAAGTTGGTAAGAGGACAAGATCTCACTAAAATAATGGTTGAAACCAACTTTGAGGCAAACCAGATAAATGAAGTTGAATGTGTTGATGTTGCACCTATATGTGATATGCAAACTTGTGGTTGGTATAGAAGAATAGTTGAGTACTTACAAACTATGCAGTGTCTTGAGGATATGGTTGATAATGAGAAATTGAATTTGAAGTTACATGCCATTAAATATGTTATTATTGATAATGAACTTTGGCGGAGAAGCCCAAACGGTGTATTGCTCAAGCGTGTTGATGAAAAACACACGTTGGAACTTTTGCAAGAAATGTGCAATGGAGTGTGTGGTGGCCCCTACATGGCTAAAATAACTGCTCATAAGATTTTGAGGGTAGGATTTTGGTGGCCCATAGTTTTTAAGGATGCCCACAAGTTTGTTAAAACTTGTGATGCTTGCTAGAGGTTTGCAGAAAAGTTGAACCTCTCAGGGAGTTTACCACTCAGACCTATTTCAGTTCAAGCCCTTTTCTAGAAATGGGCTATAGACTTCATTGGTGAAATATCATAAAAGTCTAGTGGGGGGCACTCATGGATCCTTGTTGCAACTGACTATTTTACAAAGTGGATGGAAGTTATCCCCACAAAGAAGGCAACAAGTAAAGTGGTTATTGATTTATCGATGAACAACATTTTAATCAGGTTTGGAGTCCTAGAGAAGATTATCTTAGATAATTCCATGTGTTTCAGGTCTGATGAGCTCAAGGATTTTTGTGAAAAACATGGAATATAGATTTCTCATTCTTCCCCTTACCATCCTCAAGGGAATGGTCAAGCTAAATCTAACAACAAAATTTTAATGAAAATCATCAAAAGAGTGATTGAGAAGAATAAGAAGGCTTGGAATTCAAAGTTGAAGCTTGCACTTTGGGCGAATAGGGTTAATGTTAAGAAAGCCATTGGTCATTCACCATTTGGTATAGTTTATGGTTTGGATGCTAGGCTTCCTCAAAATAATTGTCTAAAATTGTACAATTTTGTGCAAGAGTACGATGAGAACATTTGTGATGAAATGCAACATAGGATTGACAATATTATACAGCTAGATGAAACTAGAAGAGAAGCTCATGATAAGAATGCAAAGATGCAGTTGTACATTAAGCATTTATATGATAAAAAAAATTATCCCAGGAAGTTTGAAGTGGGAAGTATGGTATTGATGTGGAATGCAAGATCTCAAGATAAGGGAAAGCATGGAAAATTTGAAGCACCGTGGTTAGGTCCTTATTTGTTATCCAATACACATGGGGAGGATTCATACTTTCTCCAAAGCTTAATAGGTGAACTTCTTGAACTGCAAATACATGGATAGTTCTTGCAGCCATAGTTCTCTTGAAATATGTTTTGTTCCATTTTACATTGTACAATCCTATTAATTTTGTATATAGGTCAAGTTTTCTTGGGTTTGGTATTCTTGCCTTGTCTGGGTAGGTCCTTGGTTTTTGGTGTCCTTGTTCTTGATCTGCTTCAACCATGAGATTTGAAATCTCATCATGCCTACGAGAGGCATGCATCCCCAGTCGGAGCCACTGGTGGA
This sequence comes from Sequoiadendron giganteum, assembly GCA_007115665.2. Taxonomy (NCBI): domain Eukaryota; kingdom Viridiplantae; phylum Streptophyta; class Pinopsida; order Cupressales; family Cupressaceae; genus Sequoiadendron; species Sequoiadendron giganteum. The sequence goes on from CM021109.1 coordinate 412,616,624, forward strand.
ACCCTCAAAACTTTCCTATTCCACTAGTCTAGAGTGCATTTACTTAAAGTGGCTTCTTGATCTGATATGAATAAGGTTTAGGGTTTTATGCTGAGGATCTGGTTTACTTAGCATATTTTCTCCTTTGTCTAAACCCTTATCTTTTGATCTAATCCTTTGTTGACTTTCCATGATCTGTATCCAATTGGTTTAAAACAACTTAAGTTCTTTATATTCACGTAATGACCGACCCCTTGTGGTTAGAGTTCCCCATTTACCCATTGCCTAATATTTCCATGTTACTTTGGTCTGGGGTTCCAAGTATTTTATAAGGTTGATAATTCGGCCTTGTTTGGCCTTAACATCCTTTGCATACAATGGTTAAGTATTTTTAAGGCCTTGTCTTACATTTTTTATTAGAGGTAAACAGGTTTTGAAGGGGCCCCAAAACCCTTTACAAAAAAAAAAAGTTAAAATGAAAGATAACTAAACAGTGCAGAAAACAACCAAAACACAACAAACCATCAACACGACAACAACCAAAAAGGAAGGACAAAATACAACAACACTACATATTTTTCAAGATAGAAAAAACTTCCATGTCACCCTCCATAGTCTTCTGATAATCATCCTTGACCTCAGACATATCTTTAGCAGGGACCCCAACCTGTAATTTGGTCTTATTACGTGTTCTAGTATTGGGCCCAACCACATTTACCTCACTAAAAAAAAAAAATTGTAACCCAACAACCTTGTCACCAGAAACCTCCCCCTCCACATGCCTATCACCAATACTTCCATCCTCACCGAGAGAAATCTCCATATACTTCTTAGCCATACCAATAGGAGATGGCATGCCCATGGACTCAAACTTCCCAGAAGACTTAGTTCCATCCCCTACCTTCTCCAATTTCACATTAATCCTTTCCATTTGGTCTTCGAGGGTCAAAATACATTGTTCAAACATATGCTTCAGATTCAACGTTTCCCCAACCATAATCTTCAAGGATTCAAATAGCTCATCAATTTTATTCTAAACCAAAGACTCACCCACTTTACTCACTGCACCCATCACCCTAGCATTAGTCAAATTGAGCTCATGTAACACCCATTTAAATAGTTTGAACAGAGAAATGGACCCTTCCTTAGCCATCCCCAAAACATTAGACAAATATTCACGATCAAATATAAAAACATCCTTACCCACAACATCATCCTCATGGGAGGAGCTAACCCTATCGTGGTTAACAGAAGCCTCCTTACCTTTGCCACCAACAACTGGAATCTGAATCTTGCGAATAGACTTAGCAATATCCTCAATAACAAACCTCCTTCTCTTTTACATCTCTAAGTTCACACCCAGAGATTCTAGAGCACCTTGCCCACCATCCAACTTCATGGGAGAAGTAGCTTGTAACTCCATCACCTAGCTAGCAAACCTAAAATCTAGTTACTTATTGTTGCCTTCCTTCAAATCCTTCTTCCTCTTGGTCCCAAAAATAGGGGATGACAAAGAAACATTTTCAAAAATTTCAATCCTCTACTTCAAAATAGTAGAGAGAGCACCAAACTTAGTTTTACTCGGCTTACTAGCAGCCTCATCATCACTACAGGTCTCATAACCTTCCTGGTTATGGATCGATTCCCCTTTACTAGACTTACCCACATCAGGAGGTTGTGAAAACACTTCCATAGATGCCTGAGAATCTGGGACGTAATCCTCATCATCCTCCATATCAGACTCTTCCTCTAGGAATTCCTTCTTCTTTTGCCCTTTAAAACTCCTTGGCTCCTCTTTTGATATAGTTTCATATTCCACAGCCAGCTTTTGTTTATTCCCCTTGGGAGTGATAGTAGGTGGCTTAAAGACCTCAAAATCTTTAGAATAATTTGAGATTAACAGAATGAGCCCAACATGCAACACTATATTCTTAGGGTTCCTTTTATGATCGTTCAACCCAAACTCTAGAGAAGACAAGAGGTAAAAAAGGAAAGGAAATCTTCTTCTTATGGAAAAAATAATTCAGAAGGACAAAATGATAAGCATTAACCATAAAAAACCGACCTTCAAGAGTAATGAACCTCATAATTCCTCTGCAACATCCCCCCAAAGTGCTTTGATCAAGCTATGCTAGTACCCACCACTCTTGGCTGACTTAAGATCATGTTCTTCATTTCCTTTGAAGAAAATATACATGGTTGCCTTCAATTATTTCTTATCTCTGTAGACCTTGTTTCCTTCCATAAAGAGACTGGTAATCTTAGCAATGAACTCCTCATTCACATCAAATTTGGTGCCTCCCAATTTCAAAACCCTATTGTTCCAACCTTTAACAAACAATGTCATGGCCTGTGGGTTATTTCCATGCATCCTCTCCAAATAAGGAGTAATCCCCCCTTTCTCCAGAATATGCCACACCTCCCCTTGTTTCTTAGCAACATCATAGGAGAAAGGCTCCACTCTATTTTTGTCACCTCCCATGGTCCTTGAATTTGAAAAAATTAGAAGCTTGAGAACGTTGCAAGCGATAAGAAGAAAAAAATGCCCACAATCCGTGTGGCAATGGCATTATGGCGAAGAGAAATAATGATCATAGGATGTCACCCCATATAGAGAACACACAAGGTACCATCAGCCCGATCAAAATCCAACTCACCATCACTTCACATAATTAGCTTCCACGTGAAAATAGTCATGCAAGCCCAAAACATTAAGAGGCCTCCATCCATATTAACAATTTCAAAAATCATGATTTAAACAACCAATAGCTTTGATGGGGAGGGGGTCATCCACATCCCACTTCCCTAGAACCACTAACGCCTAGGTTAGCAAAAAATCAGCTAATTCATTCCCTTCCCTAAGAATATGAGATATATAACATTCATCAAAGGAGTTTAGGATTTCAATGGCATCCCTAATAATGGATTTAACACTCCATGAAGGGGAAAAATATTTCTTAAGACTATTAATAATATTAAAAGAGTCACCATCAAGCCATACCTTCTTATAACCTTTAGATTGAGCCATCCTCAAGCCATGATAGGTTGTAGCCGCTTCCACGAGGTGATTTGTCTAGGTTCCCAAAGGGAGCGCCACTATGGAAAAGAACCTACCATTAGAATTTCTTATCACTCCCCCACAACCAGCAGGTCCCAGGTTACCTTTAGCGGCACCATCAAAATTAACTTCCACCCATCCATCTCGGGGAGCCTTCCAAACAACATCTACTCTAGAGGCTTTTCCTTTGGTAATAGGAAAGGAGATATCACAAGGTAGCTTCCAATTTCGCACAATATAAATATCCTTCAGTCTAAGCATAATCCTTGTGCCATTCTTAAAGGAAACCCTACAGACAAAATTCTCTTTGATAACAACACAAATTTTGAAAGCCATAGAGATAGTAGGAAGAGTCGAGCTCCTGAAGATCCTGTTATTACGTTCCAGCCAAATTCCCCAAGCAAAGGCCTTGTCTTACATTGCTCCTAGCCAGTCCCCTCTTTAAAATAACTTGTGAGCACATGCTAAATACCCTCACTTAAGTTCTCACTTACCACTCAATGCATCGATCATCGCGGATTGTCTTATGACTACTTCTCTTGGATTGGCGATGCGCGATGGTCATTTCCCTTTGTATCGCTCATCGCAAATAGGTGTTGGACCTTGAGTCTCCTATTAGCGATGCATGATGTTAAGGATTTCCTTGTTATCGCTAGTTGTATTCCTATTGCTGATTTCTCAAGTGCCTTATGTTCTAAATCAATGATGTGTGATGACCTTATAACCCTTTTGCATTTCCTTTCATCGTTCATCGCAGATAGCTGCTCACTTATCTTTTTCAAAGTAGCGATGAGCGATGAAGTTTATTGTCCTAATGTTCTATCGCTGATTTGGATTACTACTAAGGGTGATTCCTCCATTTACATCGATCTTGTAATAGGGACACATGGTCAGGTGATCCCACAATATCGGTTTACAATTTTTGGCCAAACTAGACAGTGAACTATTTTTTTCTAACTAAATCTTCACTTTCAGGCACCTATAGTGGCTAAACTGTGAGGAATTTGAAGATGATACAACCTAATGATTTGTGACATTTTATCCATATATTCTAAATATTTTTTTTCAAAATTTTTGGAATCAGATAACACTTCTTTTTCCATCTTCTTCGAAAACTAGTTTTTTTCATTAAACACCATTTTTGAAGAGTGATGCTCACTGTATACAACATAACTTTTTTTCCATGAAGGATAAAATTCTATTTTTTTTTAATTTAGATTTGTAACTACAATATCTAGTGCTTCATTTGGTTTTAGAGTGTTTTATTGAATATTTTTTCCTTACTCAAGTTTCAAAGTCAAATCAATTACAATTCAGACATAGGCAGACCGTATACAGCATAATTTTTTTGTATGTAACAAAATTCTTTTTTTTGGTTTGATCAAGGACTTCAATATCTAGTGCACTAATATTTTTCAAAATTTTTTTGATAATTTACTATTTTACCTCATGTGTAGAATAGAGAGCTTGATTTTTAGTGAAAAAAATATGTTTAATCAAACTGAAAAACCAAATATATAATAAAATGAAAACATATTAAAATTATATTCATTGGATAGCTCATTCCAAAGACTGCCATCATCTAGTTGGGTTTGTGAAGTCTCCTCCATTTTCATCCTTAATTTGAGACTCAAAGGGAAATTTTTTGGAGATTTTTGGTGCTAGAGGGGGAGAAGGGGGGAAAAGGGGGGTTCGAGCGAACCGGGGGAGTTTGCTCGAACCTTGGTTCACTCGAACCAGGGTTCGAGTGAACTCCCCTTTCCAAAAAAATTCTTTTATGTTTCATTTTGGGAAATGTATCCTATGGTGGGACCCAACATTAAATGGGTTCGCTTGAAGGGGGGTTCGAGTGAACCCCCTTTGGGTTCGATCGATCCAAAAGTTTGTTCGAACCCCCAAAAACCAAAATTTTCTACATGGGGGTGTTTTTTGCAATTTTCCTTCCTCACTTGAATTGTAAACCAGTTTTGTGGGTTTACCTGCCCAAATCTTGCTCCATCACCACTTCTCTCCCATTGCTAATGTGACCAGGTTGTTGAAAAATGAATAAGTGATGAACGATGGGTGAAGAGTAAAGTCAAAGAAGGACCTTGATCTAAAGGTTGAGATCTTATTGCGCATGTTGTTTAGATTGTTGATAGGACACATGAAGGAAGAAGAACATCCATGATGAGAGATGGACTACTAAGTATATTTCTTATAATGCTACCTTAAACCATCATGGATACAAGTGAAGGTCTAAAGAGCATATCAATGATGAGCGAAGGCATATTCAATGGAATATTCCCCTCATCTCTAGGTCCTAAGGCATCGTAGATTCATCCAAAGGGATGAAGATCAAAGTAGCAACGGGCAATGGCCTCCAAACAAAAGATGACTAAGCTAAATAAAGGGTGATGTGGCAGCATCTAAAGGGTATCACTAAAAGCAAAATAAGAAAGCATGAGAATGAAGGAGAGCCACTGATAGAGTTTTAAAAAAAATGATCAGCGACCAAAATTTGACCTCAAACGACTAAGTCTCAGCTCGCTTGCGCAAGATTTCTATTAGACATTAATGGTGATATGATCCATTCCTTGGCCATAAAGAAGGTTGTTGGCTCATTTTTCCTCACAATTGTAACCATTCAAGAGCATATAAATTGATCAAGTTTGAGAGAATGATGAGAAGAGATCAAATGAAGAATTGCAGAGAGAATTTGAAGAACAAATTACTGGTTTTTCTTGGGTAAGTCGAATTATATGCTTTTGTGAGTGATTTTTCAGTACTGGGTAGTCTAACAATTGCATAAATTGCTAGGGTTTGAAATTTAGGGTTATTTTTCTTTCTTAGCAAAGAGAATTGAAGTTTCCTCACATATGGTTTAGGGTACGAGAGTGAAATATATTGAAATTTAGTATGAACCTTGTGAAGTTGAAGTTTTAAATTGTACTTCCTAGTTATTTTGAAACCCTAGCTCTATCATATCATAAAAATGAGTGAACCTAGTGAATCTTTCGCTAAAATAGATAGAAAACCTAAGCAAAAGAGGGTTAAGAAACCTAAAACCCAAGATGACATACCAAAACCTAAACCAGATGTACCTGAAGCATCTACCAAGTCAAAAGGAGAGAAGATAACTCATGATAGATTCATGGAAGGTGTATACAAAGATATCAATGAGGGAGGGTCACAAATTGGAAAAAGACCCACAAGGTAGGCTATTGTGACCAGCATATTGATTAATATTGCTTTTGCAATTGGAGAAACTGCTCAACCATAGAGTGAATGGGAGTTTTTTTTATATGATTTCAACAAAAGATATACTAGATGACAGACCAAAAACAAATGGGTTTTCAACCTTGGGAGGCTTGTAGTGCCGAATGTGTTTATGGAAGTAGATGTGATGTTGGAGATGGAAAAACACTATGATCCCAAGGATAGAAAGATAAAGAGTGAAAATGGAACCTTAATCCTTGAGGTTACCAGAGATAAAATTGTGGAGGTGTTCAAATTGAACCCCAATTATACAGTCAAAATCAATCGTATAGATTTAAAAAAAGAATATGAGCACAGCCGATATGGGTACATGGCAAATGTGTTTTCTAGGCACAGGAAGGATGATAAGGGAGGATTTGGTCCTAAGTACTTTGAGCCCTTTGAATGTTAGGAGTTTGTAAAATTTTAAGAACACATATTATTGCTTGAATTAGGTTTTGGCTCACATTTTTGATGCAAGAATAAAAACTAATCTGTTGGTAATGGTAATTGATATACAAAATTGGAATTCATATAGGGGATTTGATTATGCTACATACATTGGAGAACAAATGCATAAGGGCTTGATTAGGTTGAAGGAGGGAAGTGTCTCGTTATCTTTCCCTCATTATTCTTTTTTAATGCACATGTTTCTATATGCTAGACAGGAAAAATGGAAGAAGAAATTAAAGTTAATGCAATTGGATGATGAAGGAAACCCTTTGACTGTCCAAATTTGGACACACATCTGGGCCCAAAATTGTCCCCATTCAAATTATTTATTTATTTACAATGTCATAAGGTTTGGTCTCTTGGAGAGTATGGGTGTGGAGCCCATTTATAGATTATCAAGATTTATCAAGGATATAATGTGCCCCAAGGATGTGGAAGGCTCACTTGATAATCACAACTGGGCTAATTGGTTTTTACATTCAGAGTACAAATTAATCAAGGCCTATGGAGCCAAGGTGGCACCTCATTTCCTACCATTGTATGTCTTTGATAGATTGTAATTCATGGAATTGATGTGACAACTAGATTTTATGGATAAGGAGCAATTTAAAACTCCTAGGGAGGGCTCGGTGATAGTGCCACAATGTTCTTTTGCTTATTTCAAATCCAGTCCTAAAGAAGCTTATAAAAAATTTGGGATAATACTGAATAACCTCAGGATCCCAGTTGATGAGGTTAGAAATTTTGATCCTAAGAGTTTTGTAAATGATGTGAAGAGAAAGAAAGTTTTGTCTGGTTTTTCCATAAGTTTATATATACAGATGATGTAATAAAAAATTTGACATCTAATGGATTTGTTGCATCAATAAAGAAGGAATGGACTACCTTTGTGGAATTGAAAAGGATATAATGAAGAGGAATGGATTCTATGTAAGTCCATATGATGAAATTGAGAACCCTTTGGAAAGGGTTGTGAAAAAGTTTAATAATTATCAAAATGGTGAATTTAAGGTAAAGGTCAAAGAAGCTACTGAAAAGGCACAATACCTCTTGGAGCAACAACATGAAGCAATGGATGTTCCTGAGCAACCTTCAAAGATTCAAGGAGGAGATACTGAGATAATTGGGGAAGAGTAGATTGTAGAGCATGTGCCAGATGATGAGGAGTTGGAGATGAGATTCCCCTCACCTAAATTAAATGATTCTCTTGACACAAAGATTCCCCAGGAAAGAATAATAAAATGCAATATGATGAGAAGGTTGATGATGATCCAAGGATCAAGGCCTTTGATGAGTTTCTTACAGATGATGCTTTTGTCAAAATGAAAGAGATTAAGGAATTCATCATCCAACAGAGAAGCAAGGACGTAAAAGAGAGAATTGAACACGTTAAAGCTGGTGTGGACCCCTCTCAACAAGAAGAGGTAGAGAAAGCCAAAGAAGAGAAGATAATGGCTAAGATAGCAACCATTACCCCTGTTGAAGCTAGAAAATTGGTCACAGAGAGTCGAATAATGTTGCTTCTAGGGTGTATTGTTACCTTGACTATTGTACTAGATGCAATAAGGAAGGATCTAGATGCCTCCATCTCAGATTACACTTATTATAAAGTAATAGCATAATAATCCATCATTGCTAAGTTTAATTACTGATGTATTAGAGTTTGTTGCAAATTTGAATCTGTCACCTATGGATAAAACACTGGTCTATTAATTTGGTTATCTTAGATGTCAATGAGCTAACCCATGCCTGTCAAAGAACACAATCTTAATGAAAATCAATTACACACTTTAGATTGTTGTAGAGTTTATGAAGTACCTCTTAACGATTAGGATTGCACCCTAATGTTAAGCTTGAAGACTCAACAATCCTGTGTAACATAGAAACACCTTTGAGCCTGTGGGTTGTTCAATGCGAAGGTGATCTCCAAATTATGGGCCGGTTCCCCTTTTAATTTTGTAGAAATTAATGATATTTGATGGGAAAAGGGGACAAAGGATGCTTTAGAAATGTAAATTTATTTCTAAGGTTTGATGCACCAAATTATAGATGATGAGTAGCTTGATTGACAACTATTTCTCATAAATATGTTTTCACAACTCATTTTGGGCAACTTGATCACATAAATATTTCACAAGAAGGTTTGCTAAATCTATCTTTTTAAAGGAAAATAGTGTTTCACAACTTTGAAGATGAGACAAACCAATAACACAATCTATGACCTGTGACATTGAACTACATTTGTATACATGTAACTACGAATGAGACAAAAATTTAAAGGTTTTGATATTCAAAACACATTAAATTTTCATCCAGAATCACTCCTAAGATACAAGACACCTGAAAATGTGAAGGCATACTTTTGATTGTAATGAAAAAGTAGAAGGAAACTCTAAGAGTAACAATATATAGTAACCAGTAAAATTTTGTTGTATATCAATAACTAAAAAATATGAGTTACAAAACTATCCTTCTCTCTGCAATGTGCATGAGAGGTGAAAAGAAAAGAACTCTTGAAAAAAGACTAAGTTTTTTCCTCTATTTACAAAACTAACTCCAAAGTGCATGAGAAACTCTATAGTCTAATTGCACTCCAAAATATCTCTTCCAAAGTGATTTATGAGGAAAGAAGAAAATCCCCTGAAAGGGAGCCCACAGTTGCTCCAAATTAAGCTTAAATAGCTCAAAACTCCCTCTCTCAACCAGTCTAACCAAAGAGGACTTCAAAATCAGTTCAGTTTGACTCAAAGTCAAAGATAAACTCCAAATGCATGTCAGTTCCACTCTAGCTAACTAAATATAAGGGCCAAAGACCTCAGTTTAACTCCCCTTCTATCCTTGCATGATTTTGGAACAAGAGTAGACAATATAAACAAATATTAAAGTAATCAATTAAGATACTTTAACATGTGTTATGTGGTTTCCTTCATTTTTGGATCTGCATGACATATATTAAGGCAATTTATAAAATATTACACTTAATATGTATTTACATTTTTATTTTTGCTTCAAATTCATGCAAAAAATTAAAGGGAGTTGACTTAAATATATTAGGCAAAAAATATGCCTAAGTATTAATAAAAATGATAGTTTGATTAAATAAAAGTGGAGAATACCACTTTTGGTCGGCCAAGTTAGGGCATATTGGAAACCCTAAAGAAAATTTGCGGCCTTCACTTGCATTTTCACTTGCATTTTGTTGTTGCTCCATGTCACCTCTCTGTCGCCACCATGGCTAGGATTTGGAGTTTTGTGCAAGATTGAATGCATCCATACTGCTGGTAAGTTGCTCTTCATACTAGAAATGATGAGATTCTTTCATTTTATCACTGTTTTTTGTTAAAGAAACCTTGTAGCTGTGCTATTTGTGCAAAAGGGGATGAAATCTATGAATTTTTCATGGTATATTATCCACTTTTTGAGAATAGAAAATATTCCTTGCTTGTGCGTATGGCCATCCTTGCATGAATTCTTGCAAGAAAATGTGTTTTGAGGCTTGAATGATTGTATACATGTGTCAAACTGCTTAGCTACCACTGACTGTCAATGCACATGAGATTCATTTTCATGAAGCCTATAGGCACAAATTTATTAATACAAAACACAAATGTAAATGTCCTAATGACAGTCTATCGATAGTATTCTTTTCCTTCTAGGTGACTTCATTATTGTTTCATTGCCTAATGATAGGCATTCTTTAACTAGATTTCCTTGACCTCACACTTGAGCTTCTAGAGGTATCCTCTCTTCTAAACTTGTTATCTATTGGACTTCACCAGGTTGATGTTTTCCTTTATGCATTTCAATGCTCTTTTTACTATCCAAGAAGCTTTCCTAGTCATTTATGACTGTCAAAACTGTAGTTTCTGACTTCGTTCTTATTCTCTCATTTATTATTGTCCTTAATCCATCAGTCCTCTTTGATAGATTGTCATACCATGAACTGTAAACACCCCTTTTTATTTCATGACCTCCCCAAGATGTCTTTATGATAGTGAAATAATCAACTACCTGCAACTTGTAACTGCTTCCTTTGTTGAACTGAACATTTGCATAGTTTTCATTATTTGTACCTTCAATCTCTTTATTAAGACTATGATCTCCTTGCTACCCTTGTGTATAGGAGTGAATTTTCACCCCTAATGCGAATTCCCCTTTTACACATCTCCACTTTAGGAAACCAAAATCAGAGGCTTAATTCCACATAGGCCTGCTGTTCACACTACACTTGGTGCCTATGTTGAGTGTCAATGGAGGCGTTTCTATTAGGGATGCCCACGTGGCACACAAATGTCTACACGATGCGCTTACTTCCCTGGAAGATTCTTGTGTTTGGAGTCTATAGAGACATTACACTTCCTATTGGAAGTTAAGTGTAACACCTCCCTTCAACTGGAAGACTCGAATATGGCCATTTCTTGAATTCCTTTCTTCATATTCATCTCTCATTCATTCATTTGAAGGCTAGTTGATCTCTTCACAATCTCTAGACTATCTTTACACAATCTCTCATCATTCTAAAATTCATCCACAAGCATTGGAGCAAAATTTCACACCCCATAGAAGCAATCTCTCCACTCCATCACTTCAATAGAGCAAGCATAGGATGAATCAATTGAAGTAGAGGCTTGAGTTCCTCTCATATTTCTCCTCCACTAGCCTCGAGTGCTTTGGGCGAAGGTGGTAAGCTCCTCACTCATCTTCTCTATTATTTGGTTGAGTTAGCACACTATTGTTTCGTAGTGTCTTTGGTGTACTTTTCTTGTATTTCCTCCTTTACTGCATTATTTCTACATCATTGCAAACTTGGCTATCCATGGAGGTGGAAACACCAAAATGGGGGTCTGACTGAGGTAGACCCCTAAATAGCCCCCCAACATTTTCCCTCTTTTCTGTGTGTAGGTGAAGAGATCTTGGAGAAAGTTGGTGAAAGGATTACAGTGCAAGATCATCTTCATTACCCTTGCGGTAATATACTTCCTTTATCACATTTATCTTTATGCTTCACATTTTATAGTGTTATTCTGCATCTTTAGAAATTCTTAAACTAGGTTGCTAGTCCATTATTTAGAGGTTAGACCTTATCTCCTTTGTTTTCTGGTTGTACGGATGCTAGTGCACTTGAGAGACACCAATGCGCCATACTGTCATCCCAAAACCACGCTTCTGTCCTTTGAAAAAGAGCTATCTGAGACATAGATTTTACCCTAAACACCAACTCTCCTAGTCTCCTTTCAACTCTCAGGTTTGCAGAGTGATTGAAGGACCTTATAGTCCTCATCATTCTCATCCTTTGCATCCTAACACTCATTTAAACTGAGGTAAGTTAGGGAAGCCATACTGCTCTCAACCTTTTGTGAACTGGGACCTTGCAGTGGTTGGTCCCCCTCTTACATTTTTGGTGAACCCGAAGTGAACCAACATCTTTTAGTTTGTTGGTGTTCTGGGATTTTTCTCTTGTACCTTTTGATCGTTGCACTCTTGTGTGCTGTGAAGGTTTATGAGCATGACAACCTAATCCACGACCTCTAGGCATATTGTTAGGAGAATTATGTGACACCTTTAGATGGAGAATACGAAGGTCTCTTCTAGTTTCATTACCAATATTTTCTTTGGTTCTGTGGTTGGCCTATTTACGCAGGAGTAGGTGTCATGAGGTGAGTCTAGATTCTTTGATGAAAGTGATCACATCCCTACCCCGCCTGCATCACCAACCTCACCATCTATTGATGAGCATGAAGCTTTCCACATCCCTTCCAAATATGTCACTAGTCTAAGCAATGGGTTGGGTGCCTTGGAAAATCACTTGGAGAAAAACCCGAAAATGGCTAGGGCTGCTAAAGTCATCAATGAAATAAAGTATATGGTAGGAAAAAGACCGAACATGCGCAGAACTCCTAGCTAGTCTCATTAGTCTAGCTGAAGCGTGTGCCTCCTCAAACCATAGTAACATGATGTGAGGTGGCCCCTTCAAAGAACATGAGAGACAGGTGGAGGTATCGATGCCTCCCACATTTGTGTACATGGCTGACATGGTCTCTTCAGTCAGTGTGTCTGTTGCTTCAAAAATTTCTGAAAATGTCAAAGTAAACAGAAACCCTTTGGGTTTTCACTTCACCCCTTTTGCCGCCTCCAGTAGTGGAGAATTTGGTGGGATGATTGGTGGAGGCTTTGGTGGTGGTAACTTCGGCGACAGAGGTGGTACTGGTGGAAGTGGTTCTGACAGAGGTCATGGTAGTGGCTTTGGAAGTGGCAGTGGCTCTGGTGGAGGTCCCACTAGTGGCGGTGGCATCGGTGTTGGCTTTGACAATAGTCATGGCGGTGGTCCAGGCGGTGGCTCTAGTGGTGGTTCCATTGGTCCTATTCCTTCTAACGACCCTATTTTGAACACCCTTCTTCACAATATTGGGAAGATACAGAACTAGCTGGTGACCCTTTCCCAAGCTTCTGTCCAACCTATCTTCCAGCCCTTCTTCTGACATCGCTTATTGTTGGTAGCAATTCTAAACACTCCTTTCCTGCAAGGGATGGAGATTCCCAAATTCAAGAAATACGGTGGCAAAGGGGACCCATAGATACATGTCTACCTTTAACGCCTTATGCATAGACTTCTTCCATCACGACACATTGATGGAAAAACTATTCCCTCGATCCCTCAAGGATACATCACTCAAATGGTATTGTTCCTTTCCTAAAAATTCCATCTTTTCATTTGATCAACTTGTGAACAAATTCCTACGATAGTTCCAAGCCAACATCGGACCTAAGATGACCTTCTCTGACCTTGTTTGATGTAAACAAGGGTATAATGAGAAAATTACTGATTTTATAGCACGGTATCAAGCACTCTTTTCATAAATCTCATACCTGTTACCTAACTCTGATGTGCAGATGGTTTTGATAAGGAACTAACAAAGGCCCTAGCAAGATAATTTTTCCATTATGAAATACCCTTCTTTGGCACATTTATGTGCAACCTTACGGGATTACCAACAAACATTAGTTCACTTCAAGGGATCTTCCTCATGCTCCTATCCTGAAGGGAAGTCCATTATATCAATCTTTGGAAAAGGAAAGGTTGTTGTGAATGTAGTATTTGTTGTGGATAACAATAGCCTCAGACGCGACCGAAAGTTCAAGTTATCAGAATCTTATTCTTCCATCTTACAAAATTTGCTGGAGGATAAGATCTTTAGCTTACCAACTCCAAAGCTAGTTAGGGAACCATATCCTAACTGGTATGAAGCAAACACCTATTGTCAATACCATCAAGTTAACATACATGATATTAAATTTTTCATGCGCCTACATCATGAGATATAGGATTGCATCAAGGATGGTACTATTCGTCTTGATGGAAGTAAATACAAAACAAAAAAATCAGTGGCGAAAGCTAATGGTGAATTGTAGATATACATAGACCCATTTCCATCACACTTTGCTAACATGATTATCGATCCCTCTGATTCTATTTCTCAACTTGAAGCATATGTTAACATGGTTACTATTAATCCCTCTCCTTGCCTTGTGATCGGTTCACCAGATATAACATTCACTTCGCAATATGTACCAACAAACGAAAAACCTTCTCCACTCTACATTCCCACTCACCTCAATGGAAACATTGTGACAAGAGTATTAGTTGACCCTATGAGTAGAGTGAATGTCATCACGTAGGAGACTCTATTCTTGAACTCCTTGCGAAGGGAGGAATATGAAAAAATGAATTCCATCATCCAAACACACAATGGCCTCACTCTTAAACCCTATGGATCAATAACTCTTTCCATCTTGGTTGGACCCAACAACATAGATGTGATTTTTGACATTATTCTGGAGTCGAACCTATTCAGAGTGAAGCTAGGTATACCTTAGCTAGCCTTCGTGAATGGGATCGCCTTTGTAATTCATAAGTGTCTTAAGTTTTCCCATGAAGGTGTTGTGCACATGGTGCATAATACTAGATACCAACCTATGGTATCTCATGGGGGATATTCATTGGATCACTTTTGGCCCACTCCAGTTGTTCCACTCCCTCCAATAATGGACCTACTTTTATAAAAACTACATGAAGTGTAAAACTGGAGGCAAGGAAAAACCTAAGTTGACCCTTCCTGTAGTAGAGCAGCCAACTGCCTCCTCCTCCCAAAAGGGAAAGGATAAGCTTGCTCCTTCTCGAGCTATCTCATCTACTCCCCTTTCTTGGGAGGAGTATTGGATGAACAAGCATGGTTTCTACCCACTGAGTCTAATGGTTCCTTCTTAGTGTAGACCCAAGATGAAGATATCAGATCTCCCTAATGGGTCCCCTGGACCTTGGTACTACTTATATGGTAGAAATAAATGCTTACGAAGAGAATTCACCCTGCGACCTCTTACCATTCCCATGAACAGGAAGAGGCCCACTACCTAGGCATTGGAGTTGATTCCTCCTACTGTTTCTGAGCCTACTCATCCTTCTCCCATCTAGGAGTCTATCCCTCCGCTAGAAACAACTATGGAGGACACTCCCATGGCTGAACGGGAGCCTTCTATTCCTTCACAACCTCCAACTTGTAGTTCCAAGGGTCATAGAAATTGCCTTGCATGTGAGCGCAAGTTCCGATGAAAGGATCTTCTAGCTGAGCAAGCCACCTTATAGAAGAAGGAAGAAGATATTACCACTCCTTTATTAGGACCTCCTACCGTGTCCTCCTCTCTCTTCCCCTCTGTTTCTGACCAAACCTGCTCTGTATTGCTTCCAGCTTCCATTGCGAGCACACATGCACCTGGAAAGTTGTAGGTGTTCATCGCTCCTTCATTGGAACCACCTTTGTTGAAATATTTTCTAGATGTCTCACCTTTTTTGAAGCCTATAGATATTATTAACACATCAATCATATCTGTTGTAGTTCTTTACTCCTCCAACCTTGTCCTTCTTGCCTCGCCTATGGGGAGTTTGCCTCCAAGGTGGAGGGTGGTTCCTCTAGTAACGAAGGACGTAAGAGGATCCCACCCTCTCCAAAAGGTGGTCCTGCACTGACTTGTTCTATCTAAGTGATGAGACCAACCCCAACCTCTCTTGAGTTTTTTACCGCTCCCGAATTGCTCGATAAGCTTGGCAATGAACCTCGGGTGCAAACTCCTCTATCCATTGAGGTGAAACATGGCACTCCCATTAAGTGCATCTTTAACTTGGTGTATGAATTTTTGACCTTGTCAACAATCTTCGCCAAGTCGCTGACCTTAGACCTACAAGATTTGAGTGAAGGAGACTTCATAAGTCCTTCTTCCTTAGCCCTTGTTGTGGGAGGATTGGAAGCACCTCCCCTTAACATTACACCATTACAGGCTTGTCAGCCTTTCCCCTACAATGATCTAGATTGGGAAGCTGACGAACTCTTGGTTGACCATGTTGGTGCTTGGATAAAAGCATGGTGTTTGTGTTGTAAACCTTCCTCTATGTTATCATCATTCTTCCATGTTTGTGATCGACTTTCGGAAAATTGGGGACGATGCAAAGCGTTGGGGGCATTTAGGCTTCCCTTCCATGTTGACCCAATTTTTTATTTTTACTTTGTCTTCTTGTGCATTCCTCACATGGCCTAGTATAGGATGGGCTTGATGATAGTTCATTTATATATTATTATTATACTTATATATATTTATGAGCAGTTCTAACCCCTAAATATCAGGCTACGCCTATGCCCTTTGTATGTGTTCTCTTTTCTTTTGCTTTCTCTTTATCTTTCTCTCTTCCTTGCTTGAGTTGTCCTTTTCATGTGTGTCAATGCCACTTCTACATTTTTTGTTCTTTATAAAATGCATTCATTTCCAAGAGAATCTTTTCCCAAGAACCCTCACACACTTCTTTTTTAGAATTACATTCTCAACTTGAAACCCTAACGAAACATGTTTCCTTCATCACGGGTTCGTAAAGAAAGGATTTGGAAACCTTCCTTTGAAAGAGGAATAATTTTGATCTTCCTCTCATGTGGGGACGTATCCTTCCTTTCAAATTCCTTGATGAAGTGAACATCTTTCAAAAGGATTCCTTGATGAAAAATCGATTCGAGAAAGAAGGCATCAACCTTTGGACAATGCTTCCCTTGAGAGGACCCTTTCTTTCCACATCAGGTTCCTAAAAGACCCCTTTGAAAGCCTCTATCTCTAATGGTTTCTATGGAATCTAGCTTGAGGGAAACCTAACTAGAATAGTTTCACATCCTCGCATCTAGCTCGGGGGCAACCCGACTAGACCTACTTCACATCCTTGTATCTAGATTGGGGGCAACCCAACTAGTATTGAATTTTCAAATAGCGCATCCCTTGAGTGGACCCCGCTTCCTTTTTAAGGGTTCCTAAGGGACCCCTTTGAAAGTCTTCCAACTTGGTGATGGTCTACATGACTGTTCGTTCAGTGGCCTATGCGGCCGCTTCCTTACGTGTTCTATCTCGGACAAACATGTCACCATTCTTGACTCTAAGGAGTCCCCCTTTTCTTGGTCCCCCTCATGTGAGATTTCTTGGGGGATACCTTCCCTTGCAGTTCTGTGAGCCTGTAAGGCACTTTTGTTCTTTAGCCTCATAGTTCTGCGGAGCTATGGAGTCATTTCTTGTCCTACACTTTTGGGTTCGCCAAACCATGATCTACTTCCTCATCGGTACAAGTATACATATTTAACCCTACTACTCCTTCGATCTACTTTATCGAAGCACTTATCAGTATTTGTGCTCGCTAAAGTGGGGGAAAAATGTATAGGATTGAATTTGCACCCCTAATGCAAATTTCCCTTTTACACATCTCCACTTTAGAAAACCAAACTGAGAGGCTTAATTCCACATAGGCCCATTGTTCGCACTACACTTGGTGCCTATTTTGAGTTCCTACAGAGGCGTTTGTGTCAGGGACACCCACACGATGCGTAGACGTCCACGTGGTGCACTTATGTCCCTAGAAGATTCTTATGGTTAGAGTTTGCAGAGACGTTACACTTCCTATTGGAAGTCAAAGTGTAACCCCTCCCTTTGGCTATCTAACCTGAATATGGTTGTTTCTTGACCTCCTTTCTTCATATTCACCTCCCATTCATTCATTTGGAGGCTAGTTGATCTCTTCACAATCTCTAGACCGTCTTAACACAATCTCTTAACATTATAGCATTCATCCACAAGCATTGTAGAAGCATTTCACACCCCATACAAGTAATCTCTCCACTCCATCACTTCAATAGAGCAATCATAGGATGACTCCATTGCAGTAGAGGCTTGAGTTCCTCTTATATTTCTCCTCCACTAGCCTTGAGCGCTTTGGACAGAGGTGGTAAGCTCCTCACTCATCTTCTCTATTATTTGGTTGAGTTAGCACATTACTATTTTTTAGTGTTTTTGGTGTACTTTTCTTGTATTTCCTCCTATACTACATTGTTTCTACATCGTTGCAAACTTGGTTGTCTGTGGAGGTGGAAAAACCAAAACGAGGGTAATACTGAGGCAGACCCCTAAACAGACCCCCAATATTTTCCCTCTTTTTTGTGTGTAGGTGGAGAGATCTTGGAGGAAGTTGGGGAAAGGATTACTATGTGATATTGTCTTCGTCACCCTTGTGGTAATATACTTCCTTTATCACATTCGTCTTTATGTTTCACATTTCATAGTGTTATTTTTCATCTTTAGAAACTCTTAAACTGGGCCACTAGTTCGTTCTTTAGAGGTTAGACCTTGTCTCCTTGTATTTCTAGTTGTATGGACGCCAACACACCTGAGAGATGCTAGCACACCATGCTGTCATCCCAAAACCACACTTTTGTCCTCTGACAGAGAGCTATCTGAGACATAGATTTGAACCTAAAAACTAACTCGCTTATTCTCCTTTCAACTCTTAGGTTTGAAGAGTGATCGAAAGACCTTATAGTCCTCATCATTCTCATCCTATCCATCCTAACACTCCTTTAAACTGAGGTAAGTTAGGGCAGCCATACTGTTCTTGGCTTTTCGTGACCTGGGGCCTTGCAGTGGTTGGTCCCCCTCTCTTACACCTTGAAACTTTTATTACTTATGCTCTTCAAATTATTCATACTTTTGTGCATCTGCCACTGTATACTAACATTATTATAACAATCTTTACTAGATTTCTATTCTTTGTGCATTTGTAAAACTATATAGTGCATTTGATGTTGATGACTAGATTCGATTAGTGAATGTATGCACAAACTTTATGAATTCCTTGACTCATTGATCTTAAAATATCTCATTGCTGCCTTTTTGTCATTAGTATGCTTCTATGGATTAATGGACTATCCTCTCATTTTTCTAAGGTGACTATACTTTGTCTTGACTATGGCATACCCTATATGGCTGCCCTCTTTCAAAAAACTATCCTTGGCATTTGTGTCATTTTCCTTTATTCTTATGACAATGGTCTCTTGATTTTGAGAGGCATCTTACAAGCATTCTCATAATAGTGCATATTGTCATCTATTGTTGGACAATGATATATGGCAGTGCCTTCTTATCATGTATGATAGTACAACATTAAATGTGAAATGATAACATTGTATATGACATGAAAACTTATGTATAATGATATGACAGTTTATGTTCTTTACTATCCTTGACCATGCTTTTTGAAGTGACTATTAATGCCTTATTGCTCACTATCAAATGATTCTTTAGGACCATCCTTTGTAACTTTAATAATTGATTGGAATTTGTCACATGTGTGATTGTAACTCTTGTTTTCATTCAAATTTGTATCTAATTTGGAAATGGCTACTTCATGTGAATGTCCCACAATGAACTGTGTCTTGAAATATATGGAGAAAACTTCTTTAATTGTATACATTTCTACTATTGTTCCTTTGAGAATGTTGGGCTCAACCCTTGTGGGAGACAAATTTCTTCCACATGTAATTCTCATAAGTTATCATGTAATTATCCTACAATGGTTCTTGACCTGTACCTAGACATTCAATAAAATATTAGAAAAACTAAAAATCCCAGAGCTTCTTATAATGTTTGGATGATTATTTTCTTTCTTGAATCATCATGATGCTGGTATATCTAATCATGTGGTGCTTTTATCTCTGAGTTTCTGATATTATGTTTAATAAGAAACAAATTGAATGCTTATCAGTTTGGTATGTAAGAGTGTTGGAATCCCGAGCTCTAACACACTTCGTTTTGACCCTTTCAGGTACTTCATGCAGACAACAACAAAACTTCGAGGAGGGACTAAAGATGAAGCTGATCAACTGTTGGATTCGTCATTCAAGAAATGATAGATCCCTCCTCTCTTATATTTCATTTCTTTTAGTTACTCAATCTTATTTTGTTATTCTATCATATCAATTATTCCCACAACTTGTGTGGGAAACCTATGAACATATTCTTTTTCAATGAATATAACAACTATTTTATGCATAGTTTGAAAATAATTTCACTTTTTCTGTAAAACAATTGCAAGCAATAAAATGAAAAAAAATTCTATAGCATTGTTTGAATGAACATATGAGGTCTTTAGAAAAAATTGTATACCTTTCTTCTCTTCAAGGTAGAAAGTATTAGTGTTGTACCAACCTAACTTGAATGGGCTGAAAAGAAAAATTTAGGTAAAATTTTGGCGACGTCTGCTAAGCATCCTTGATCAGAAACATAACTTATCCATTGGGAATAGCAGTTAATTCCTGCTCCTTACAACTCATAAAAAATGTTTGTAACTCAACTATTAGAATTTAAGTAATAGCAAAACAAAATTGAAAGTAAACTACCATGGCTCTACTAAGAACAAGACTAGAAAATTGTGCAACAACACTTCTTGGAAAAATAAAATAGAACTGAAATGAATGTGCCATGAGCACTTATTAACTGAAAAACTCTACTCTACTATGATACATTTGCAAACTTTTCATTTTTAGAAACATTGTTTGAGATGAATCTCATCGATTGGGATAGGTAATACCTCTCCATTTAGCTTTGAAAGTTGAAAATAATTGTGTTGCTTGCATTAGGTAATCAAATAAGGGCCACCCCACATGGCATCAAACTTGGTATACTTACCAAGTCTACTTTTAAGTTCATCCCACTTGAAAACAAGATCAATCTCCTTGAATGGTCTTGGAACTGCTTTTCTATCAAAATTCCTTTTTGTTTGAGCTTGATGGATTTCTATATTTCTCAGTGATTCTTTTCTTGTATCTTCTAACTCCATTAGCTGTGAAAGCTTGATTTCCATAGGCTCTTCCTCTAACATCTTCAACTCTTTAATCAAGCTCAAACTTGGAATTTCAACTGAAATTGGAATTCTTGATTCTTTTCCATAAGTAAGAATGTATGGTGAGTTACTTGTAGCTCTTTTAGGAGTAATCCTATCAGCCCACAAGGCTAACTTCAACTTGTCATGCCAAGTCCTTTGATTATCTTAGATTGTATTTTTGATAATCCTAATCAAGTTCTTGTTAGTAGACTCAGCTTGTCCATTACCCTGAGGGTAATAATTGGACGAAGTATTCAAATATATGTTATTCTTAGCTGACCAATGAGATACCTTCAAGCCTATAAATGCCAATGCATTATTAGAAATAATGGAATTAGGAGTACCAAAAATTTTAACTAGGTCTTGGT
The DNA here is from genome assembly GCA_007115665.2 of Sequoiadendron giganteum. Lineage (NCBI taxonomy): Eukaryota > Viridiplantae > Streptophyta > Pinopsida > Cupressales > Cupressaceae > Sequoiadendron > Sequoiadendron giganteum. The sequence goes on from CM021109.1 coordinate 412,637,952, forward strand.
AAAAGTTGAGAACAACAGTTTCATTGGCCTCCTTCAATGCTACAACCTCTAACTACTTATTAAAATAATCATTTGTAGTCAATATCAATTTGTGACCTGCACTTGAGGGTGGGTTAATAGGTCAAATAAAATCAAGGCCCCACTTGCCAAAGGGTTGTTCTACCTGAATCGGATGGAAAGGAAAGGTTGGAAGCCTTTTTTTCTTGCAAATAATAAACAATTATTGCATTTCCTTACCCAAGCATGTTCATCCTTAAATAAATTATGCCAGAAATAACCAACTCTCATGATCTTTAGAGCTATAGTTCTTGGTGCAAAATGACCTCCAAAAGGTCCATCATGAAACCCCTCTAGAATTTTATTAACCTGATATGGGTCAACACATCTTAACAAAACTCCATGAAAGTCCTTCCTAAATAAAATTGCATCTATGACAACATAAGGAATGGCTTGAATTTTGAAATACCTTCTTTTTTCTCTTTCTAAGCCTTTAGGATAATCACCAGCTTCAAGATAATGCACCATTTTTTGAATCTAGTTTGCAGAAGAGGATGGAACAATAGCTTGTTCTTCATTGTTGAGTATTAGGACAACTTGTTCATCAGTTTCCTAACAAAGTTTATTCTACCAAGAAATCTTTGCAAGCCTTTCTTATGAGTAGGTAATGGTAGAGAAAGAATATCACTGATTCTTTCTGGATCTATGGAATTCCCATCTTTAGATACTACATGTCCAAGTAATTTCCCTTCATGAACAACAAAGATAGATTTCTTGGAGTTCAATGAAACTCCATATTCTCCGCACCTTTCAAAGATCTATTTCAAATGAACTAAATGGTCACTTGCATTTTTAGAGAAAACAATAATGTTATCTAAGTAGACCATTACAAAAAAATCATTAAACCATGCAAATACATGTCCATGGCTCTTTGGAAGGTAGCCCCTACATTAGATAATCCAAAGGGAATCTTTCAATAAGCCATGGTTCCCCACTTTGTTGTAAAAGTTGTCTTATATTGATCTTCCTCTTTTACCAAAATCTGGTTGTACCTTGAAAATCCATCTAACAAATAAAATTTGTCAGATCTAGCTACAACTTGTGAAGTTTGTTCCATGGAAGGCAGTGGATAATGATCCTTCAAAGAGGCTCTATTAAGGTCTCTAAAATCAACACAAAGTCTGATTTCACTGTGCTTTTTCCTTACAGGAACAAGATTGGACACCCATGGGGTATGCTTAATTGGGAAAATAATTTGATTCTCAATTAACTTCCTCAACTCAGCTTCCATGAGATGCTCAAGTTTACTATTCAAATTCCTCTTCCTTTGTCTTACCGACTTTGTATTTGCTTCAAGATTTATGGTGTGTTGTGCCAACTCTAGATTGAATCCATTTAAGTCATGGTACTCCCAAGCAAACACATCAGAAAACTCTTGACAAAGTAAAATGAATGGATGTCTCTCTTCAATAGTACATACCTTGCCAAGTGATGAATCCAAATAATGACCCATTTTTGTTAGGATTTATCTTAAGTTTGTTATTGTTACTATGGGGTTTTAGATCCTAGTTACCAATACTTTCTATGTTATTTCCATAAACTTGTGAAATTTTGACATAAACTTATTCCTATAACTTTTAATGATTTTAACTGGCTATGTGATATATCTATATTAATTTTTCATGTGATTGAATGAATGTTATCATAAGGTGATTATGGATATAAATTTTTCTTGTGCACACTAATTTCATAATGCAAGTCAAGATTAAGATGCAGATATAAATGGAGTTTGCGATGTGGAAGAAGTTCATGCCAGCTGTCCGATTGCTGAAATATTCAAGAAGAGATGGACATTGACGAAGTTAGTGGTTGGAAACTTCTAGTTCATGTGGAAGTTAACCTTAATGGCCATGTATATTATTTGAGTAGATTTAGGAGGTGTTCTTATGCTTGATTTTTGATTAAACAAGTTTGGTTTGACTGAATCTTATGCATGCATAACCTCCTTCCTCTTTTTCATGTTTTCAATAAATGGCGTCCTCCTAATCTATTGGAGTCAACTTCCTTATTAGTTAAGTTAGTTAGAATCTTTCCTTCTATAAATAATGGTTAGATGCTCCTCTTCAAGAGGTTGAATGTTTTGAGAATTGTACTTGCATTTTTAGTTTCAAGAAATACAGTTATGTTGTTGCTACATTGTAATCATGTTTTCAATGAATAAAATGATATTTTAGTTTGTTGCATCTAAGTTAGTCTTGGGAAAACTCATTCAAGGGGGGCCACTTGGTGAGAATTTCATCCATTTAGTTCAGTAGTTACTTTTCTATTCAATAATTAGTTATAGTCTTAGTAGTTGTCTATTCCTCCAGCCATTGGAACTTCATTCTATGTATGTTCCTGCAACCAAAAAAGATAGAGTAACTTCATGTTTGTTTACTGAGACTTATGTCTTTGTAATTCATTTCAGTTTAGTTTAGTTTTTGGTTTATGTTCAGTGCTTATGCTACTTCATTTCAAGAATTTCACTTTCAGTACTATTTCCTTTCTAGTTATAGGATAAGGATGGCTACAATTGAGTTCTAGTGCACATATAGTGCTGACCCATTTCAAGTTCATGTCCCTGGGTTGATAATGAAATGAACCTTCATGATGAGAAAGATAGCTACTTGGTGTAGATATTTAATCTCTAAGTTATAGCTTTAAGGGCTTAGTTATTGAAGCATTAGAGGAAACTAAAAAAATTGGCGTCCTTCCCGAGGATGGTTTCAAACTAGGAAGTTCTTAGGAGTCATTTCTAGTTTCTTTCTTGTTTTTGGTATCTCTGAAGTTTTTTTTAGCATACCCTTCATTAGAATAAGTAATGATCCATTATTATTTCACCAATTCTTTGTGTGAGTTGGTTGATACCGAGTTTATACCACATGCATAGAGGTAGGAGAAGAGATGCTCTATGGAGATTCCTTCCTGCTGACCCTAATATTGATAATCAGGTAGTTGAGTTTCAAAGTTTTCTAGGAGATGAAGAAGAAGAAAATGAAAACCCTTTTGCTGATGCATTTCCCAATTTTACTAGTTCTGAAACTTTCTTTGAAGAGAAATTTTCCCAAAACCTAATTGAGAATCCATTTTCTTTGATAATCCATTAAGGAAATATGGTTGTCCTAATTAGACCTAACCAATCAACCTTTCCATTCCCTATACCTCAAAAAAATGACGTTGATAACCTCGAGAACATTCTTGCTTTAGTTCTTCCTAAATTCTATGGGCTTGTAACAGAGGAACCAAACACTTTCTTGTTTGAATTTGATATCCTCTACAGAAGCTATGATTACACTACTGATACCCATAGGCCTAAATTATTTCCTACCACCTTGAAAGAAGCTGCATTAAGATGGTATATGAGCCTAGGTAGGAATATCATGAATAGTTGGGATATTATGAAGGAAACTTTTCTTGAGAAGTATAAAGAATATTGTAGAGGTAGTGATATGAGATGAGATGGTATCTTCAAGATGCAGTAGAAGGAGGATGAAAGTTTGGAGGACTATGTCAAGGTTCTTGTTTAGTCTACAGAAATCTCCACATCATGCACCCAATGAAGAGTCTCAAAAGTTTCTCTTCCTTAGATGGATCAGTGAGAGTTGTGTTGATGCTCTGAACTTGATAGGAGGATGAGATATCACCCAAGTTCCCTAGGATGATATTTAGAAGATATGTCAAAATTACTCCAGAGCAGCTAGATTTCAAGTAGGACATCATAAATAATATGGAAACTTAGTTAGATACACTTTAGGCAAAGAAGAAACATGAGGAGGTAGAGGCAATGTTGGCAGAATATTGTTCTCATTGCAGGAAAAAGAAGGACTAAGAATGTAAAATGGTAGCCAACATTGACAACGAGCAGATTCCACCTGAATTCAATCCAATTGAGGGTGATGAAGATCAATTTTTCTATGTTGCACAAAGAAGGCCGTGGGCTCTAAGACAAGGTATTCCACTAGACCCATTATCTTTTAGTGGACCTTATATGAATTCTTATGCATCTGGTAATCAATGGCAACTCCCATATCCATCAAATTTTGGAGGTTATTCACCTCAGCCTTGGAACAACCCTCCAAATACTTGGTCCAATTATCAAAATACTCCACCCCAATGGCAACAGCCCTAGGATGATTGGCAACAACCTCAAGGAAATTGGCAGCAAACATCCCAATGGAGAGGAGGGCAACAATGGCCAAACCAAGAAATTGGTTACATGCAACACCCTCCACATCCTCAACAACCTGCCAAATGCCTCCTCCTAACTAAAACACTAGCACACCTAGACCTACTCAATTACCATATCAACCTACACCCAACCCAAATAATAAAACACAACAACAGTTAGTCTACTCTGCAGATCCAAACCAATTTCCTACCTATGTTATGAGTTTGAGCGATATTCATTTGCGTTCATGAACCACTTTGTCATCACCTTCCACTCTTATTATTGCAGAGCTTCCTGTGGAAGAGGAGGAGCATCAAAATTTAGTTGATATTCCTGCTCAAACAAGTGTACCCAAGAATCTTGAACCAGTTCGGTAGACTGATCCTAACCCACCATTTCCTCAAAGGTTAGAAGTTGCTAAGCAAAAGGAAGAAATAACCTTTGATATTTTGGATCAGCTAAAACACAAATGTGTCAAGATACCTCTATTTTATTCCATAAAATATGTTCACATATATTGTAAGGCAATTAAGGAAGCATGCCTCAAAAATCTTGGGAGGAAAAACAAGGACCCCACCACTATTCATGTGATGGGATAGTTGGCAAACATCATGCTTGGGAAAGTTACTATTCCTAAGTATACTGACCCAAGTAGTCCTATAGTTGGAGTCATTATAAATGGAATCCAAGTAAAAAATTCTCTAATAGACTTGGGAGTTGCTATCAATGTGATGACTAAAGATATCTTGCAACAACTAAATGTTACAAATCTGAGACTTACTTCCACTGTCTTGTAGCTTGCTAATAGTTCCATTGTCAAACAAGATGGTATAGTTGAAGACCTTGTTATTTTAGACTCTTGGGAATATCCAATTGATTTCATGATCCTTTCCCCTAAAGCTACATTAGGAGGGTATCCTATTATTTTGGGAAGGTCATGGTTAGCTACTGCAGATGCTTGCATTGGATGTCAATTAGGGGACATGACTATTTTTTATGGGAAGAGCACTAAAAAGCTTGTCCTTTATCCTCTTTCTCAACCATCCCATGATATGGACAACCCCATATTGCCACAAGTTGGAGAAGAGGCAGAGGAAGCCAATTCAGTGGCACAACTCATGATGATAGGTAGAAGTCCTTTCATGCAACTTCAGGAAGAAGATGACATATTATCCCATATAATTCAAAACTATTGTGAAGTGCATGAAGAAGCACCCACTCATGAATCTAGTTCTACATGTCCATTGTAAACACTTCTGTTGGCTTCTTCTGCACCTAAATTTCCTATAGCAACAGATATACTCCATACACTATTACCACATGAAGTAAAAGTGTCAAGCATCAGTGAAACAACCATGATTGAGTTGACCACACAAGTACAAGTTTCAGAAGGAAAAATATGAATATAAATAATCAGCTTACTCTAAGGTAGCAATTGTCTCTGACAAACCTATTAAAGAAGCATCAACAAGAATTTGCATGGGATTACCATGACATGAAAGGACTAGATCCCAAACTTTATATTCATAGGATCTACATTAGAGATGATTGCACACTAGTGAGGCAACCACAAAGGAGAATCAACCTTGCATTAAGGGAGATTGTGAAAGGAGAACTGCAAAAGTTGTTGGATGCAGGATTTATCTACCCTATCTTAGACAACCAATGGGTGTCTCCTTTGGTGATTGTGCCTAAAAAGGGAGATAAATGGAGATTTTGTATTGACTATAGAGAACTAAATTCTACCACCAAAAAGGATCACTTTCCCCTTCCTTTTATAGACCAAGTATTGGATTCTCTTGTGGGAAAACAATATTTCTCCTTTCTAGATGGGTTCAATGGCTATAATCAAATACAGATTGCACCTGAGGCCCAGGACAAGGAAACTTTCACTTGTCCTTGGGGAACTTATGCCTATTCAATACTCCCATTTGGTCTGTGCAATGCACCTGCAACCTTTCAAAGAGTAGTTATTAGTATATTCTCAAATATTTCACATGATTGTATGGAAATCTATATGGATGATTTCATTACTTATGGTGTTGATTTTGCAGAAGTATTAGAAAACTAAAAGGTTTTGCAAAGATGTGAGGACCATAATCTCTCCTTGAACAGTGAGAAATGTTTTATGATGATGCAGGAAGGAGTGGTCCTTGGCCATTATGGGAATTCAAGTGGACCCAACCAAAATTGAGGTAATTACCAGTCTTACTATTCTCGTCAAGAAAAAATATGTTAGAAGCTTCTTGGGACATGTAGAATACTATAGGCGTTTCATAAAATATTTCAATAAGATGGAAACACCACTTTACACTCTTCTGACTAAAGATGTGTAGTTCCAATGGATAGTGGATTATGATATATCATTCTCTAATTTAAAAACAACATTAACCCATACTCCTGTGCTCAAAGGCTCTAATTGGGAACTCCCTTTCCACATTCACACAGATGCATTTGATTATGCTATAGGGTCTATCTTAGGACAAAAAGAGGGAGCAATAAAGAATGAACTCTACTTTATCTACAAGAACCTACAAGGGGTTGAGTTTAGCTACACAGTGATAGAGAAGGAGATGTTGGTAGTCATTTATGCTCTCAACAAATTTAGGTATTATATCATAGGATACCGGATCTTTTTCCATACAGACCATGAAATGATAAGATATCTTATGAACAATCCATTGATCATAGGAATATTGGCAAGGTGGTTGCTCTTAATGCAAGAATTTGATATCACCATTATAGATAAGCTAGGGAAAGCAAATGTTGTGGCAAATTTTCTCTCTATATTGACAACATCTAGGGACACTCAAGTCATTGATGACTCCTTTCCTAACAAAAATTTGTTCTCCATTAGTGTGCATACACCTTGGTATTTAGATATATCTAATTATTTGGTTACATGAAGAGTTCCCCCTCATTTCTCTCCAAAAGAGTGAAAGGTTCTTACTGAGAAAAAATTTCCATTCTCATGGATGACAAGTTGTTTATTCTATACTAGACCAAATCATGTGTTGAGAAGATGTGTAAGAGAGGATGAGACATGATATACTGCATGCATTCCATGATGAACCCTATGGGCGACACTTTGCAGCTAAGAGGACAACCATGAAAATCCTCAATATAGGATAATACTAGCCTACACTTCATAAGGATGCAAGAAAGTACACTAGGAAATGTGATAGGTGTCAAAGGATGGGTCGACCAACTAAATCAGATGAGATGCCTCTATACCCTCAAGTATTCATCACACCATTTGATAAATGGGGACTTCATTTTGTAGGTCCAATTGATCCACTATGAAATGGAAAATCTTACATCTTGGTTTGCACTGATTATGTGACAAAATGGGTTGAGGTCAAAGCCATGAAGCATGCTAGGGACAATAAAGTTGCAGAATTCCACTATGAAGGAATCTTCACATGTTATGGAGTTCCTAGAGAGATAGTCACAAATCAAGGGGCTCAGTTCACATCCACTCTTGTAACAACATTGGTGAATGAGTATAATGTCAGACATAGGAAATCTACGCCCTATCACCCACAAGCCAATAGAAAATCTTAGGTAAAAAATAGGGAAATAGAATCTATTCTGACCAAGACAATAGAACTTTGCAGAAAATATTGGGAAACTAGGTTGCTAGAAGTTGTGTGGGCCTACAAAACCACTTGGAAAAACATCACTGGTTTTACTACCTTTGAGCGATTATATGGAAAAATAGAAATGATGCCTATAGATTTTGAACACAAAACTCTTAGAACACCACTAGACCTTGGAATAGATATATTTGAGGCACAAAAGGATAGGGTTATGCAACTAAATGCCTTGGATGAGATGAGGAAATCAGCTCTCCATCGTATTGAGATGGTGCAGAACCAGAGAGTTAGATGCCATGATAAATACAACAAAGATAATAAGTTCCATCCAAGTGACTGTACACTTCTTTATGATTCCAAGTATAAAGATAACTCAGGAAAATTTCAAACCCGATGGTTGGGACCATATGAGATTGCAGAGGTCTACTCCAATGGTTTTGTTCAGCTTACAACAATTGATCTTGTCAAATTCAAAATCCTGGCCAATGGTCATCGTCTCAGGTTATACCATAAGCTTGCCTCAAAGCAGGAGTTCTTGTATCAATTTGTTGGATACCAAAACTCTGAAGTTCCTATAGCCGAAGGAAGTGGACTTAGTGTTCAACCTTCTGGCTAATTAAAGGTACACATGTAATCATAATAAATATTTCCACTTTTTGTGGGAATTAATTTCTCCATCAATAAAGATTATTCACCCATTCATTTCCATTTTGTCTTTCTTCCACCTCACTTCACCACCACTTCATTTAATTACTCAACTGTACTTTTATGATGACCGATGCTTTCTTCCACATTCTTTGGAAAAGATGTTCCATCTTTTCAGGTACATGCATACAAATTAATGTATATTAATTACCGTGCATTCATTTGTTTGATTACTGTATTTTAATATTTATATTTCGCATAGCAATCCTTGTTTAAATTCCCTATTTTATCCAATTCCCATTCCATCTTGTGCGAGCACATGCTTTAATTTAGGTTGGGGGAGGAAGTGTAAGCTTGTGAGTCATATGTCATACATGTCATTAGTCACATCAGTCACATTCCATGTGTCAGAATGGTGGTAAATTTGAAATGATAAGTTGAAGTAGCATATTGCACGTGACATCAATATGTCATCATTTTCTTTGATAATACACTCTCATTACTGCCTTAGTGAAAATCATGATGTCGTTGGAAAGGTAAAATTGAGAGGTTTCGACATTGGTTTTGGGTATTTATGAGAACTACAGGAAGTAGAAGAGACATTTTTTTTTTTCGCTGAAGGATTGCAGGAGGAAATCTTTGCAAAAGTGTTTCCTGAGTGCGAGTTGAAACAATGGGAGGTTCGTTGACCAGAAATGAACCAATGGTTGACTAGGTCATCCTACATAATGCACTATGTGAACCTGAATTTAGGAATTGCAGCAGGTTGGATTATATTTTGAAGATAGAAAGTTTCAATGAAGACATTTCCTTGGAGTTTACTGAAACATTTTCAAATGGTGAGGCAATGGTTAAGGGTTTAAAATTCATAGCTACTGAGGAAAGAATTGTTGAAGTGTTGGGTTTACCTGTTGAGGGAGCACCCTACCCTACTACTAAGGATGCTAGGTCAGCTAGGGCCGAATTCACAGAGCCTATTGATCCTCCAGTTGTTGTAGACAAACAAGGTACGAGAAGACTTTCTTTACCAGAGAAATGGAATCAAGTTGTTGTTTTTATTGTCAAGTACATTACTTGTTAGGGTCGCCAATCTTGTCTGCATTTTGTGTATTTCAAGTTGTTGAATCATCTAAGGCATGCTAGGAGAATGAATTTACTAATTTTTTTGTTCAACCTTCTTGCAATTATGGCTACTGAAACACAAAAAGGTAGGGAAAAATTTGTTTCCCATCACTATTTGATTAAATTTCTAGTAGATAAATATTTGCAATATGTTTCTAGTATTTCATGGGATGATTTTTTGGAAATTAGAAGATTCAGACTAGAATATGTGGGTCTTAGAGGTCAACCCCTAACTCATAGGGTTAGGAGAGATGAGGGGGTTGTTAAAATCACTCCTGCAGCTTTAACTTCTGGGGTAACACCTAGTACAAACCCTCTTGTAGCCGAGACTATTTCCTCTGAATTTGAAAATGCAGATGAAGAGAGTTCATCTTCAAACCTTGATATTAATATTTCCCCTAAAAACACACCTCGCATTAGGGTTTTTTTTAGGCAAGAGAAAGAAAAAATGAGCAAAGCAGAGAGTAGCAAAGGGAAAGCTAAGAAGCAAGAGTCGGAGAAGATAAACCCTAGCCCTAAGAAGTGGAAAACTGTAGAAACAGAGCATCATGCAACCACTGAGAAAAATAGAAGTCCTCCCAAGATGTCAAAATTGACCAAGTTTGCTACTGATGTACCTCCAAGAAGGAGTCGTAGACTTAGTGAGACACCTATGAACAAGGTAGAGAAATCTGGAGAGCAAGAAAATATAGATTTAACAAAGACTCCTAGGGAGCAGGTAAATATTGGGTTGGAGGAACTTGTTGCTATTGCAGAGCAAGTTGAGCACCAGGTTGCAGAGCAGGCTGAACAACCAGTTTTTAAGAAAATTGAACATCAGGCACCAACACAAGGGAAGATCATGCTAGGAATACACATACCTTCTATTTTTTCATGAGCATATGTATCCCTAGATCTATGGAATGATATGTTGGAAAAAGAAAAAGAATGGAGAAGAGAAAACCACAGGCTACAAGAAGAGATTGATAAGAAGAATAAAGAAATTTAGGAGTAAAATGTAGAAATTACTGCATTACAAGAAAAGGAAAGCAATGTGGTGACCTTAGTACCACAAATTCTGGAATTTAGGACTCCTCTGTGGGTATATTCATTAGATTTAAAAGAGCGTCATCTTTCTTTTAAGTTGTCAAGGGTTATTTTTGGTTTAATCCCTTCTATTGAAACCCCACATGAGTTTTTTCAATATTACCAATATTCTCCACCTGAAGTGAAAAATTTACTGTGTGAATTATATTTGCATAACTATGTTGTTCCTAATGATCATGAGTGGAATCCATTGTTATATATTGGAGATGTTCATTTAAGAGCATTGATGTTATGGATTTAGAATGAAAATAGTTGGGGAGAACGATTCAAACTATACAGAGAAAAGGAGCTCCATACACCTCTGTCTCTAAGGGTTGAATCAATTAATCCTTCATAAATCTACTATACATGGCATAGATTTCTTTACAGGCCATCATAGAAACAGGGGATCGTGCCTTTTAGGGAGGAAGCATATAGGGAATATGAACAGGTAGCTACTACTATAGGAAGAACATTATTTGGGTACTTGTCACAGAGATGGAATGAGTTTCCAAATCAATTAAAACAATTTGAACCCCATTGCCTATAGAATTATCATGGAGCTTGCTAAAGGAGCATCAGGTATATGCACCTTGGAAGAATAAAGCAGTAGTGTTGACTTCCATTAATATTTCAGCCACCTATTCTATTGTGGCTAGTACCTGACTACAAAACTTATCAGTATGATATAAGTGAAGAAAGACCAAGGTGGGGTAGATTGGAAAGTAAGCATGGGTTCTATTGGGATCCAAACTCAGATACTACAAAGACTGATAGAGGGCAGACAAAAGTTGTTGATTTCAGGGCTATTGTTAGACAAAGGAATTGAGCTCCCTCTACTAGAGGACTAGCAGATCATTAAGTTGGAGGGAGATGATGAGTCCAAATAATGACTCATTTTTGTTAGGATTTATCATAATTTTGTTAGTGTTACTATTGGGTTTTAGCACCTAGTTACCAATACTTTCTATGTTATTTCCCTGAACTTGTGAACTCTAGACATAAACTTATTCCTATAGCTTTTAATGATATTAAATTTCTATGTGATACATTTATATTAATTTTGCATGTGATTGAATGAATGTTATCATAAGGTGATTATGGATATACATTCTTTTTGTGCACACTAATTTCATAATGTAGGTCTAGATTAAGATGCAGATATAAATGGAGCTTCCAAAGTGGAAGAAGTTCATGCCAGCTGCCCAGTTGCTGAAAAAGTCAAGTAGACATGGACATTGAAGAAGTTAGCAGTTGGAAACTTCTAGCTCATGTGGAAGTTAACCTTAATGGTGATGTATATTATTTGAGTAGATTTAAGAGGTATTGTTATGCTGATTTTTTGTTGAAACAAGTTTGGTTTGATCGAATTTTGTGCATGCATAACCTCTTTTTCATGTTTTCAATAAATGGCATCCTCCTAATCTATTGGATTCGACTACCTTGTTAGCTAAGTTAGTTAGAATCTTTCCTTCTATAAATAATGGTCAGATTCTCCTCTTTAAGAGGTTGAATGTTTTGAGAATTGTGCTTGCAATTTTTAGTTTCAAGAAATTTAGTTATGTTGCTTCTACATTGTAATCATGTTTTCAATGAATAAAATTATATTTTAGTTTGTTGCATCTAAGTTAGTCTTGGGAAAAATCATTCAAGGAGGTCCACTTGGTGAGAATTCCATCCATTCAGTTCAGTAGTTACTTTTCTATTCAACAATTAGTTACAGTCTTAGTGCAGTTGTTTGTTCCTGCAGCCATTGGAACTTCGTTCTGTGTGTATTCCTGTAGCCACGACAGACAAAGTAACTTCCTATTTGTCTACTGAGACTTTTGTTTCTGTAACTCATTTCAGTTTAGTTTATTTGTTGGTTTATGTTTAGTTCTTATGTTGCTTCATTTTAATCATTTCATTTTCAGTACTATTTCCTTTCTAGTTATAGGATAAGGATGGCTACAATTGAGTCCTAGTGCACATACAATGCTGACCCATTTCAAGTTCACGGCCCTGGGTTGATAATTAAATGAACCTTCATGATGAGAAAGATAGCTACTTGGTGTAGATATTTAATCTCTAAGTTACAGCTTTAAGGGCTTAGTTTTTGAACCATTAGAGGAGGCTAACACCAAGTTTTAGGAACTTATCCTTGAATATTTCAACAAGTTCATAATGTTCTTGTTTGATAAACAAACCTTCCTTTTCCTTTCTCACCTGATCATTTGAGTTGAAAATGGACTCAAGTGTTACCAATCCCTTTGGCAACTTGTTGGATTTCAGCTGAAAGCTGAAGAATCCGATCTTCATACTTTTGTGATAACTTTTGCTGATTTGAAACTAAAAACTTAGCTTCTTCTATCAAGAAGTTAATTATTTGTTCATCACTATCAAATACTTGCCAATAAATATTATTATCTCGGACAACAAGTCTAACAACAATCTTAACATAGTGCGGAGTATCAAAAATTTTCACTTCAGCTGTGATATCAAACTCAACTCCCATGGTAGCTAATTTATCAACCTATTTATTTTGACTACTTGGTATGGACAAAAAATTGAAAGCATCAAAATCCTCAATCATGTCCCAAACTCTATGCTTGTACATCTTCAACAAGTCATTCTTAGTGGTATTAATGTTTCTTATTTGATTTACCACTAACTCACTATATCCAAATACTTGAAGGAACTTTACATTTTTTTCCTACCCCATTCTAATCCATGCACAAGTGCTTCATATTCAACAAAATTATTGGAAAAACTAAAAGAAAAATGAAAGGTTGTAAAATACCTTTCACAATTTAGAGAAACTAAGACAACTCCTCCACTATCACCAACTTCTTGAACCATCAAAATATAGACTCCATAATTCATCGGTTTGTTGGTTTTCCTACACTTTTTCATCTTTTATCAAATTTGTAATAGTAATATCTTGCTCTTGAATCATATATATGCCCAAGTCTAGCTACTAAGCATGATCAAAAGTATCAATTTCATGATTTTCATTTGCTCATTCATCTAAAATCAGGTCTGGAATACCCTCAAGAAGAGTATCAGGATCTTGAATAATAAGATAATTTGTCTCATTTTGTTCATGAAATGCAAGATTAACATTAATAGGACTTGGAACATATGGCTCAATTTGATTTGATTATGACCTTTGTGTCATATCTGGTTATAAAAAATAAATGAGACCAGTTGGAGGATAAATATCCTCCTAATTTGGTTGTAAAATCTCTTGATAAACACAAGGCAAAATAAACAGGAAGATCTATCACATATACATCTTGTGGAATTGAAAATTCTGGGCAAGCATGTAATGTAAGATTTAGATTTTTGATTACTCCCATTGTGTTGATGGATGATCCATCAAGCTGAACAACTCCTTTTGTGAGTTGTTCATATGTTAATCTCAGTTGGTCAACAATCTTCTTTGGTATTACTAAACTGCTAGTACCTGAATCAATCATGCAATTGTGAACTAAAAGATCACCAATAATCATAGTAACATAGAAAGGAGGTGGCTTGAACTCTTGGGTCTGATGTTCACTCTTTAACTGACTTGTTTCCTATTTTTTCTTTGGACTGATTAGTCACAACATTCACCTTTGGTTGATCTTTGGTTGGCTCTTGTGACAAAGAAATATTTGATAATACATTTTGAAGTAAATCCTTTTGACCCGAAAGCATTAATGAATCCCACGTTGAAACAATAATATTTGATTTCTTCATGTGCTCCAAAATGTTAAAATAGGTGGGATTTACCTTTTGTTGTACCTTTGAAACAATAGCCTCTCCCTAAGCTTGTGGTTGTGGTTGAGCTCTCTGTTGATCTTTAGTTGGTACAACTTGTTGTCATGGAAAAATTTGAACTATTTGTGAAGCTACATGCTGAATAATAAGTTGTTGATTTGAAGAACCTTGATTTTGTAGTCTATTAGGTTGTTGTCCTATATCCACAACTCTTTTTTTAGATCTTTTATTCATTTCTATAGAGGTTTAGGACTGGTTCTGACCTTTTCCCTGGGGTTGATTGACACCACAAGAATCTTCACCTTTCCAATTCATTAATGTTACATCATCCTGACCTTGGTTTGGATAGGAAACTTGTTCAAAAACTTGTTGAACAACAACAAGTTTTTGCACCATCAAGGCATAATTCAACATCCCATTGAGACAAGTAGACTAATTATGTGGTTGATTACATCTAAAAAACCAATTAGTATTGTGTACCAAGTTATTCTGAAGAGGAACTAATTCTCTTGATGAACTTGTTGTGTTTGGATTGTATAGCTAAAAAGGCCTTGGATTGTAATTCCTTCTTTGGGGTTGTGAATCAACTTGGCTTAGTTGCCTATTTTCCTGATATGGGGCTTGATATGGTTTAATACCCTGACCTTGTTTCCTTTCTATGTTCACCAATTTGTTTCCAAATGTCTACAATTACCCCTTAATCTCTTACAATTCTTGAGATTCGACTAGATTAGCACTATTTTGAGCAGATGCTTGATAACCTAAAGCTAGAATAGCAGGTAATGGGGAAATAGGAGGCACTTGGATAGGAATTAGGGGCTAAATATTAGGGACTATAGGCATTGGAGGCTTGGATGCAATTTTTCCAGCTTGAATAAGGCTATTCTCAACCCTAATGGCAACATCAAATGCTCCAGGTAATGTCACACCACCCATTGATTGAATCATCACCATAATATCACTATTGAGAGCTTTAAGATAATATAAAAATGCATGATCAACAGAGGGTCTTACCATAGCAGGAATTCTATTCCAAGTCTTTTGAATCAGAAATTGAAATCCATCATCTTTCTTGCGGGGCTCTCTTGATAGTTATCATCTGCTCAACTAAGGATAGAAGATCAGATTTATCTTGAAACTGCCCAGTCATGGAATCTCCTAACTCATCCCATGTTGAAATAGATTTAACAAAGAACACCCTAAACCATTGAAGAGCTTTGCCTTTGAGAGATGCCACCAAAAGCCTAACTGCAACATTTTCAGTAGGAATATGATGTACTGCACACAATGAGGCAACATCCTTGATATGTTCAATGGGTGTAGTTTGATCTTCTCTAGTAAATGCAGGCAATATTTTCAATGTTGTCATTGGAACATCATCATGTTGTGCTAAATTAAACTAGAAACCCCCATTAAATGGCACAAATGCATGCTTTCAAGCCATTGAAATCACTGATACTTGTAGATTTGGAACTTGGATTACTGGAATAGGACGAACTAGAATTACCGGAACAAGACTTGCAATCCTGTAACTGGGAGGAGTAGAACATCATATAGGTGTACTAGATCTCCTTCTTTTTGTTCTCCCTCTCCTTTTTGGTGATGACAGCTTCAAACAGTCAAAAGGATCAACACTTCTCCTTTATTTGAATTCTTCTCATGTGCTACTTGTACTAGATCTACTTTAAAATCAGAGATAAGAGTCACCAGGTATATGTTTTTGACCTCACAAGGCTCAAAAAACTGCTATATATACCAAAATAGTAGTCAAAATCTATGAAATTCTTGACTAAAACAAGTTTCAGTGTCCCACCGAGCATGCCAAAAATTGTTAACATGTAGGATTGCACTGTGATGCTAAGCTTGGAGGCTTAGCAATCCTGTGTAACATGGAAACACTTTTGAGCCTGTGGGTTGCTCAATGCAAAGGTGAATCTCCAGATTATGGGTTGGTTCCCCTTTTTATTTTCTAGAAATTAATGATATTTGATGGGAAAAGGGGAAGAAGGATGCTTTGGAAATGTAAATTTATTTCTAAGGGGTGATACACCAAAATATAGATGATGAGCAACTTGATTCATATCTATTTCTCATAAATTTGTTCACACAACTCAGTCTGGTCAACTTGATCACACAAATATTTCACAAGAAGGTTTGATAAATCTATCTTTTCTGAAGGAAAATAGTGTTTCATAACTTTGAAGATGAGACAAACCAATAACATAATCTATGACCTATGATATTCAACTACCTTTGTATACATGTAACTATGAATGAGACATAAATTTAAAGGTTTTGATATTCAAAACACATTAAATTTTTATCCAGAATCACTTCTAAGAGACAAGACACCTGAAAATGTGAAGGCAAACACTTGATTGTAATGAAAAATAAGAAAGAAACTCTACAAGTAACAATGTACAATAACCTATAAAATGTTGTTGTATATCAATAACTGTAAAAATATGTTACAAAACTATCCTTCTCTTTGCAATGTGCATGAGAGGTGAAAAGAAAAGAACTCTTGAAAAAAGACTAAGTTTTTTCCTCTATATACAAAACTAACTCCAAAGTGCATGAGAAACACTATAGTCTAATTGCACTCCAAAATATCTCTTCCAAAGTGATTTATGAGGAAAGAAGAAAATCCCATGAAAGGGAGCCCACAACTGCTCCAAATTGAGCTTAAATAGCTCAAAACTTCCTCTCTCAACCAGTCTAACCAAAGAGGACTTCAAAATCAATTCAGTTTGACTCAAAGTCAAAGATAAACTCCAAATGCATGTCAATTCCACTCCAGCTAACTGAAAATCAGGGCTAAAGACCCCAGTTTCACTCCCCTTCTATCCTTGCATGTTTTTGGAACAAGAGTAAACAATCTAAACAAATATTAAAGTAATTAATTAAGACACTTTAACATGTGTTATGTGGATGCTTTCTTTTTTTCATTTGCATGACAAATATTAAGGTAATTTATAAAATATTACACAATATTTGTTTACATTTTTATTTTTGCTTCAAATCCATGCAAAAATGTAACGGGAGTTGATTTAAATACATTAGGCAAAAAATATTCATAAGTATTAATAAACATGATAGTTTGATTAAATAAAAGTGGAAAACACCACTTTTGGTTAGCCAAATCAGGGCATATTGAAAATCCTAAAGAAAAGCTATGGCCTTCACTTGCATTTTCACTTTCATTTTGTTGTTGCTCCATGCCACCTCTCTACCGCAACCATGGCCAGGGTTTGGAGTTTTGTGCAAGATCAAATGCATCCATACTGCTTGTAAGTTGCTCTTCATACTAGAAATGATGAGATTCTTTCACTTTATCTCTATTTTCTATGAAAGAAACCTTGCAGCTGCGATGTTTGTGCAAAAGGGGATAAAATCTGTGAATTTTTCGTGGTATATTCTCTTCTTTTTGAGTATGGAAAATATTCTCTTCTTGTGCATATGATCATCTTTGTATGCATTCTTGCTAGAAAATGTGTTTTGAGGCTTCATGATGTTTTGAGGCTAGAATGATTGTATGCATGTGTCAAACTACTTAGCTACCATTGACTGTCAATGTACATGAGATTGTTATTCATGGAGTCTATAGGCACAAATTTATTAATAAAAAACATAAATGTAAATGTTCTAATGATGGACAATACTTTTCACCTTCTAGGTGACTTTTTTATTGTTTATTTTCCTAATGATAAGCATTCTTTAACTAGATTTCCTTGACCTCACACTTGAGCTTCTAGAGGTATCCTCTCTTCTAAGCTTGTTGTCTATTGGACTTCACCAAATCATTGTGTTCCTTTATGCATTTCGATGCTATTTTTACTATCGAAGAAGCTTTCCTAGTCATTTATGACTGTCAAAATTGTAGTGATTGACTTTGTTCTTATCCTCTCATTTATTGTTGTCCTTAATCCATTAGTCCTCTTTGATAGACTATCATACCATGAACTGAAAACACCCCTTTATATTTCATGACCTCCCCAAGATGCCTTTATGATAGTGAAATAATTAGTTTCCTGCAACTTGTAACTGCTTCCTCTATTGAACTAAACATTTGCATAGTTGCCATTATTGGTACCTTCAATCTCTTTATTAAGATTGCGATATCCTTGCTACCCTTGAAACTTTTATTACTTATGATCTTCAAATTCTTCATAATTTTGTGCATCTACCACTATATGTTAACATTATTATAACAGTCTTTACTAGAATTTTGTCCTTTTTGCATTTACAAAACTATATAATGCATTTAATGTTGATGACTAGATTCGATTATTGGATGTATGCACAAAATTTATGAATTCCTTAACTCACTGATCTTAAAATACCTCATTGTTGCCTTTTGTCAGTATGCTTCTATGGATTAATGGACTCCCCTCTCATTTTGATAAGGTGATTGTACTTTTTCTTGACTATGGCATACCCTATATGACTACCCTCTTTGCAAAAGTTGTCCTTGGAATTTGTGCCATTTTCCTTTATTCTTATGACAATGGTCTCTTGATTTTGAGAGGCATCTTAATATATTCTCATAACAATGCATATTGCCATTTTTCCTTGGACAGTGATATATGGCAGTGTCTTCTTATCATGTATGACAGTATAACATTAAATGTGAAATGATAGCATTGTATATGACATGACAACTTATGTATAATGATATGCTAGTTTATGTATAATGAGATGACAACCTATGCTCTTTACTATCCTTGATCATTCATTTTGAAGTGACTATTAAGTCCTTATTTCTCATTGTCAAATGATTCTTTAGGATTGTCCTTTGCAACTTTAATCATTGATTGGCATTTGTCACATGTGTGATTGTAACTCTTGTTTTCATTCAAATTTGTATCTAATTTGGCAATGACTAATTCATGTGAATGTCCCACAATGAGCTATGTCTTGAAATATATGGAGAAGACTTCTTTCATTGCATACACTCCTACTATTGTTCCTTTGAGCATGTTGGGCTCAACCCTTGTGGGAGCCACATTTCCTCCACATGTTGTAATTCTCATAAGTTATCATGTAACTATCCTGCAATGGTTCTTGACCTATACTTGCACATTCAACAAAATATTAGAAAAAATAAGAAGCCCAAAGCTTCTTATGATGACTGGATGATTATTTTCTTTCTTGAATCATCATGATGCTAGTGTATCTAATCTTGTGATGCTTTTATCTCTAAGTTTTTGATATGATGCTTAATAAGAAACATATTTAATGCTTGTTTGTTTGTTATGTAAGAGTGTTGGAATCCCAAGCTCTAACACACTTCCTTTTGACCCTTTCAATTACTTCATGTAGACAACAACAGAACTTTGAGGAGGGGTTGAACATGAAGTTGATCAACCTTGGGGTTTGTCACTCAGGAAATGATGGATCCCTCCTCTCTTATATGTCATTTATTTTAGTTATTCAATCTCCTTTTCTTATTGTATCATATTATTTATTCCCACGGCTTGTGTGGGAAACCTATGAACATATTCTTTTGCAATGAATATAATCTCTATTTTATGCAATGATTGAAAACAATTTCACTTCTATAAAACAATTGCATTCAATAAACTAAAAACTATTTCTATAGCATTGTTTGAATGACCATATGAGGTCTTTAGCAAAAAATTTGTATACCTAAGTTCTTCTCTTAGAGGTAGAAAGTATTAGTGTTGTACCCGCCTAACCTAAATGGACTGAAAAGAAAAATTTAGGTAACAGTACCACCCATTCCTTTCTTTAGGTAGTAATTTGTTAAAGGATCTACCAGATTATTGAAGGATTAAATCTAATTAGCATATTATAGGAATGTATTTGTTATTCATAATGTTCATGGTAATTTGGCACAAGAGTATCATTTAAAACATTGTAAGGATCACCCTCCTGGGTCTTGCAAATGATTTCATTCTAGCTTCAAGTCTTTTACAAGGTGTTTTGGAAGAGTTTTCGTTGTTGGCAATACATCGGGGTAATTATAATTAAATCACAATTTCTCCTCAGTTCAAAAGATATACAATGAAAAAAGGATTATCGTATATACTAGATCAAATAATTTTATCTAAATAATTAAGAAACTCCTACGTAGAAGAGAAAACTCCTATAGTTTGTGATTCTAGGACCTGACATTTTAGTTTTATTTGCAACAATCGATTTGAGCATATTAAATATATAACAATAGAAAATCCTTTATTAGATTATCTTCATCTGTTTGGAAGGTTTCAAGAAAGATTGACCCATCTTTCTAGTTTGTATTGGAAGAAATTACCTCTGGCCTTGACCTCCAGCCTCTTTATGCCGTGATGGATGATATTGTAGAAAGAAAGACAACTTATTTCTGGGAAGAAAAATGATTATACAATAAGTTTCAAAGGATGGGAATATACCAATTTGATATAGAAGAGTATGCAACGAAGTATAAACCTTTAAATACACTAGTAATCTATCTAGCTCGTCAATTTCTTTGGGATCCCGTGAGTATTCGCTTTTTAAATAAGCACTCTACTTTTGAATGAAGAGAAATTTTTGTTCCTAAAGAACTCATGAAGAGTATTTATCTTACTTATTCTTCAACAAGAAAGCTATAATATAGTATTAAGTTTCGTTCTTAAAAAATAATCAACATGTCAAAAAATGACTCTACAACAATAATTAAGGCATTTACAAGCATCATTTTCCTCCTTTGAATATGTACCAATATGTATAAATAATAATTTCTAGGCACCATTGGATCTAGTATGGTGATCGATGGGCATTGAAAATGTATAAATTGTGTTCTTGGGTCATCCAGGGGTAGGTAGGGATTTTTGAATGTGAACAATGGAGTTTCAAATTGGCATGCTAGGGAGGGAAAGTCGGATAGGTATGTGGGAAAGATCAGATCTAAAATATCAAAAAGGAAAGGCATCAAATTGTTAGGCTTGGAGTTTTAGGTGGGGCGTAACATGGTATCAAAATAGGGGATGGTTGAAAGTCTAACTCTAAAATAACTTATAGTGTAATCAATAGAGTTTCAAGCTTTTAGATATGGAGGGAAAGAGGTACTCAAATAAGGGATGCCTAAAATTCTATCTTTGAAAGACAAAAAAAATTATAAGAATTTGATATAGTTTCATAACCTCAAAGGTGATGGAAATAAGGTACCCAAGTAGAGGATGGTTGAAAGTTTGATCTTGTAAGATTTTTTTGGAGTTAAAGGCAACATGTTTTAAAGAATCAGGGAATTAAACACGAAAGGAACAAATACTAAAGGATGGGGTGGATGAGGAAATCTAAAATTTTAATGGGTTGATGATGACAACATCGCATCATCAAATCAAGACTACTAACATTAGAATGACATCATTAGGGTGTTAGTAGAAACATGATGTCATCAAGGTAAATCTATAAATTAAAGTTATCCAAGAATGGTGAACTCCAAAACTTCAACAAAAGGGACTTAGAGGTGGAAGGGATGGTATGAAGGGATCAAAATCTATGAAAGTATATAAGACTTAGAGGAACTTTGGAAAATGACTTAAGTGAATGTTAGGGCATCAAAATTTTACGGATAGACTGAATAGGATGATAACTCTAATGGGGACAAAGGGATCTAAAACTCTAAAATATTGAAAACACGGGTAAATTTTGGCAAAGAATAAAGTGGGGTGTTGGGACTTTAGGAAAGTGGGGGGATGGAGGGAGAGACCTAAATAGTAAACAACCAAAATTATGACTTTGACAGAAACACTTAGACATTTTATGGCCTTCTAACTTAGGGGATCAAAGATGCCAAAGGAGGTATGCATGTATGGGAAACCCTAATAGTTTGAAAGGCCAACAAACTTGACACTTTCCAATTTTAGAAGGATTAAAGTGGGAAATTGAGATCGATAAGGGCGGTATGAAGGTATGAGAAACCTTGAAACTCTAATAAACATAACTTATCATTAGGCAAAATTCCAAAGAAGAGTCCAAATGTATAATTTTATGGATTTTTTTCATTTTTTGACACTTAAGGGACCCATTTAGGATGTTTCAAGACAGTTGTAAATGATGGGTCAAATGAGTTATGAAATGGAAATAGTTCACTCGAATGGTGCCATTAGATAAATATATTGACTCAACTAATGGGTATGAAAGTGTTTATATCTTGGGTAAGGAAAAGAAGCATAGGGGGAGATTTATTGATGAATTAGATGGCAACATGGAGATTGATGCTTTAAATAATTTGGAGGGTATCACACAAGACCTATTTGAGAACGCAATGAGAGTTATGCTTTATATTTGAAATGATAGATTTTCAAGACAAGGTCGTATCAAACAAGGGAACATGTGTTTATGTATTACAAAAGTAACAATTGTTATGATTATAGGATGGAACTATTACAAAAACTAGGCATGTTTGATAGTTGGCATAAGTTTTTCACAATCCATGTATAAATTTTTTGTGTATTATTTTTCAATTAACATTTCAAATTACACTTAGTGATTCATCATTAGGAAGAGGAAAGTGAAGGGTTATTATGCAACCATGGCCTTAAAAGAAGCAAGTGGAAGGATGGAGGATGGAGGATGGGAGAACAAGAAACACAACCTCTAAATATAATTATTTAATTATTAAATAACATGGAAAAATATTTCACGAGAGAAGATAAATCCAAGTCACAAATTTTGAATAAAATATAAGATAATATGAATATAAAAGCATGAAAGCCTGTACATGAACAAATGAACCAAAAGTATGAATGTGTAAATGTAAAGGTAAATACTGTGATTTTTTTTCTTTTTCAAATGATTCAATATCACATTATAATGTATATTAATTAAATTATAAAGAATGAATAATATAATGTCTAATTTAAGGAAGTCTATTATTCTCTCTCTCTCTATATATACATATAATTAAATAAAAGAAATAATATAAAGATGTTTTATATTATTGTATACCAAACACTTAACAGTCATTGATTTGAAATTGGAGAATGATAATCAAGGTGATTTATGGATGAGGCAACTAACACTTTTTACTTGTAAGCAATTTTGAAGACCTTGGATACAACTCTATCTTCCAGTTCCACTCATTTTGTAGTCACTAAAAGGAGGTTATATAAATTGAGGTAATTTTCTATATTTAATTTCTTATTTTAATTTATCCATTTAATACAATACATAATAAAAGATAAAAGAGGTAACATTTTTTCTTCTAATTCATCAAGCTTCATAAAGAAAACAAAAAATATTTGTTTCAATTCAAATAGTGTATTAAGGTTGTTTGTAATTTTCTAAATATTTCTAAGATTACATTTTAATATATTTAAAGATTACAAATTATCAATATCATTATATTTAAGATATATTAATTTATTGAAATGGCCTATTTTTTTCATTTACATAAATGAAAACAATTCTTAAACTTGATTTATCAAATTTTCAATTGAGCTTGAGGTTGCTCAAAGAGAGGCCATGGATGAAGCAATCAAGTAATTGTTTGAGTTCAATTAGTGAAGTAAGTGTATTTAAAAGGAAATGATCGAGGTTATGGATGTAGATTCTCACAACTCATCAACATTAAAAGATGCAAAGAAAGCTATTACTAATGAGGCTCAAGTTTCATAATAAAATATTAAAAGATAACTTATTACAACGTAATATTCTTTTAGTAAAGTCTTTTTTATCAAAAGACTCAAGTCAATTTCAAAATATAAGTTACTTTACCATAAAATTACTTTATATTTTTTATAAATATTTATATGACTCTAACTAACTATAAGTTAATTATTTTATCTATAAATAGAATAGATTGTAATCATACAAAGCTTTTGACATTTTTCACAATTTTGTGTAAGGAAAAGGAAAGCGAGACTTTGTGTTTTGCATTTTTTATGAAGAAATAAGAAAAATTTGTGTCTCTTTCATTTTTGACATATTTTATGTTATTCTAAATTTAATATAAAACATTTTCTTCTTTCTTATCATTTTACAATATGAATAGTGTTGAATGGTCATAATCATGCATATTAATGACGAATGTGTGAATTAAATTTTGTCTTTTTATTTAATATCATAAACATTTTCCCCTTTCTTTACATTTCTATTTATTCTTCAACAATCTAGATAATTCTTTATGTTATTCAATCTTAAATTTCTCTTTTTATTTGTTTTTAACTTTATAATTGAAAACATTCAAAAACTCCAAAAATAACTAGCCTTTTCAAAATACATGTCAATAAAATAATAGAATGACATAAAGCATTGCTAACATGCCACATGAGCCTATTTCACTTTATTCTATCAATCGTTTATTTTAGCTTCACTATACTATGATAAATATGTCTTTATATAGTTTTCACGTGCAACTTTGTTTTTTCTCCTTTTAGGTGGTAAGTGGAAATGGTTGTGGCCTTTTATTTGGTGAATGATGTTTGTGGCCCTACCAACCTTGAGGCAATGAATGTTCTTCAACACTCCTACATTCTTTAGCTTTTTGGGACTTTTTTTTTTTTTTGCTTCAAAGAATATATATATATATATATATATAATTCCTTGGGCTTGCTAGTAATTTGATGAGTTTCGACATGTCATCAAAGTTAGAGCACTAGGTCAATTTTTAAAAATATTCTTATCATTTTTCTGGTTAACCATGAGTTTGAATGTGTGCCTAAGGCAATAGCCTAATGCCTATCCTCTAAGGAAGCCCATGTTGAATGAGTAGGTCAATTTTGTTACATTTATTTATTTATTTTTGTTTTTGTCAAAATATTCAATTGAACTTCACATATCTCTTATTTGTTAAGAAGTATAGAATTTTATGTGTAATCTTGGTTTTGTCTCTTATTCTTATGTGATTAATTGATCATTTAGAAGTTTACACAATTATCTTTTGTAGATTATTGTTTTAGGCGATTTTGAGCTAATAGGTTGTATGATCTTATTAATTTGTGTCTACAATACTTAAATATTTGTTACAACAACATCCATGAATTTGAAGGCCTTAAGTAGCTTAGGTGACACTCTTTCAAGAAGACTCGCATACCCCCTTTATTAGTTCCAATTAGCCTTTTTGGACCTTGAATGCCTTGAGCCTTGATTGTGCTTCCTAGAGATGCTTTGCTAACTTTAGATTTTCCTTCTTTTGCATGTAGTAATCTTTTAAATATCTCATCTGCTTGCTTATTTGTGGTGTCCTTGACTTGAAGTTACAAGTTGCCTACTTTCCAGTTTCTACTCTATATTTCACACCCATTAGTGCCTATCCCCTTAGTATATTTTAAGGTTCATTTAGTTGATTCCCATGCATTAAAACCCTTCATCAAGATTTGTGTAGACTCAATCATAATCCAATATCTAATACTACAAAATTTCCAACTTCTTGAGAACCTATGTCCACATAGATGTTAATGTCATTATGGTAATGAACCAAGTCACTAAAATGATTGTGGTAACATCTATGTGCACCATATTTTGAAAAAATAGTTAAAGTCAATCCATGTGACATTTTTGGGTTTTTGAATGGCTAACATTTGCTCCACTTTTATAAAAGTACAAATCTTAAGCTATGTTTGGACATATCTCTATCTTCTAAATCTCACATAACAATTTTGGAACTCTCTTCTCATTTTGAATTCTGATTTTTGGTTATCTTTTATCTGAAAATGTGTTATGGGACTTTCCCCCTAAAGTGAAAAGAAAGTTATGAAATAACCCTTTAGCATTAAAGAGAGATAGAAAAATAAAGGATAATATGATCATTTGGTTAAAATGGGCATTAATAAAGGGTATTTATATAAAGTCTTTCAAAAGGGGAGGAATATTTATATTTATTTAAATAATTATTAAAAGACAACATTTATGAAAAGTGTGTGATGGTTTGAAAATCACCCTTTAAGGTTCACGTAAAGTATTTATGTAAGACGTGGAAAAGGGCATGAAGATCACTCAATGGAGAAGAAGGTGGTTTGGTGGGCTATGAGCATTGGAGAAGTGGCACATAGAATGTGTCCAACTTGGGGTACAAAGTACACTAAATTATTTTGGTTGAGGTTGTTGTACATTTTGAATGATATTCTAGAGCATGATGTGTTATGCATATAGAACAATTACTCTATAACATGTTGTGTTGCACATGTTGAGTGATTTCTCTGAAGCATGGTGCATTATGAATGTTGAGTAATTATTCTAGAGCATATTGTGTTGCAAATGGTTGTAAAGAACTTGTGTTGAATGTTTACTGTATTGAGCATAACTTTGGAGCGCTAGTGTTGAGCAATTTATTCATGTTGAGTTCTAAATACGAATTACTCCTCCTAGTGTGTGACATAGCTATGAGAGCCAAGAACACTAAAATCTTCCTAGAGTGAGAATGAATATTCTAAGTGATCTATTTTAGATAAGTACTAAACTTATTTTATTCAAATATATTCATAATTATTAATGAACATGATGAATTTAATACAATTAAATTCTCCAAAGATGTTATCTACCATTCATATTATTGGATGTCAATTTATATATTAACAATGATCTTAATTATCATGTCGCAAGCCAATTAATATTGATAAATAAGCATTGTGTGCATTTATATTTGAATTATAGATATATTATATAATTTTTAAACTTATCTATTAACATTGATAAATTTGGCGCCATATAAAATTAACTTTGATATATTAAATTTGTTCAATTTTATAATTTGAAGAAAAGATGAATTACAAAATGGATCCAATTTTATGATCATTGGTATATTGAGATAGAATAATGTAAAATGTTTATAGTGACAATAGACATAAATTTTTAAGTTTTGGTGTGCAAGAAGATTTTGAAAATAGAGTATTTTTCTAGTTTTGGAAAATTCATTAGTTTGTAGAACTGGTGAAAGTATGATCACGGTGGAAAATTATCATCTACTATTGTTTGTCAAAAGTGGAAAAAATGTTTTATGTAGTCATGGTGTATAATGATGGTCTATATTCTAATAATTCCTCATCCTTTTCTTTTTGGACGATTACTCTAGCTCCCCTATGCTAAGAGATTATATATATAACCTTTTGGAGGTTGAATTTGAGAATATTGTATCTTAGTTCTCTTGTTGAGAGTTTTTCTAGTGAGATTTTATAATGTATTTTCTCATGTTCATGATTGCCTAGAAGTTGCAAGGATAACAATATCACTTGGGTGTTTTATTGGTTATTGAGGAGTGAAACATATTTTTGGAGCTCTATTGAATTCCCATAGGGTGATGTAATCAATCTTAGTAAGCCAATTTTTAACACTAAGTAAGTGTATACTTGCATTTAGATAGAATTTTTACATGTAAGGGGTTTCTCCAAGGTATCTTGGTCTCATTGTGTGGTGTTAAATTTCTCTCTTATTACATTTCATTTGTTTAAATAATTCAATCACTTTTCTCTCATGATATAAGAGTAACAAATCCATAGGTGGAGAACTAGTTAAGGAATATCCTTATGGTTTATGAATCAATTGGTAACAAAGCAAGTACATTCTTTTGGGAGGTGTGTTGTGGGTATTTTTCATGTTCATAATCACACTTATATCAAGTGGAGATATGATTTAACCTTTGCAAGAAGATTTGAATCACACAAGTGGAAGGAAGAGTTGAGAAGCGTGCTCAAATAAGGGGATTATGTGAATGTCAAAGAAAGATTCTAAAAGATGAAGAATCTAATTCAAGTTTGTCTCAATCATTGGAGGCCATGAAAGGTCTTACAATAATCCTCTCGGAGATATTAGATTATGATATAAGACTGAGTTTAATGAATAAGGGGTGCCTTTGAAGGTTGCTTAGATTCCTGTAACAAATCTTATATTAAAGGTGGAGCCAAGATTAATATACTACCTGTTGGATGTTGTAGTTGTGTTTTTGATATGTGGTTGTCATTGATGTCAACACTATTAGCATTAATATCTTAAAGGTTGTAGATGTCGAGGATATTGAGAAAATTACAATAAATATGATGTAGATTGTCTGTGAAGCTGTGAAGATCAGAGTGGTGGAAAGTTGTGTACATTGGTATTCAGAAGTTTCACATTAAAGGGTTTGTTGTTGAGCCTATCTAGTTTATCCTTTGGAAGTTTCAGAGGTGCACATCAAGAATTGAGCAAGTTGTGAGTTTATGTGTTCCTACAGTTATTTTGTTAACCGTAGCTGGTGGTTCTAGAAGAAGAGAATGTAATTCTGGTGATTTCAGTTGTTATGTATGCTCCTACGATGTTCGTTGATGTTTCTAGATTGTGCTCTATCTTTGTGGTACATTCACATTGATCGGTGTGTTCGTGATCAAATATTTTTCCTTTTTATATTTGGGTTTTCATGTTCTTGGCTGACATGGTGGTTGTAGCATGCTGCAGATCCTTGTGGATTAGTTTTTGAATGCCTTGCATGTTTGAGGATGTTCTTTTAGGTCTTCATTATGTTGTGACCGACTTCGGTTGGTGCGCATTGAGATTTCTTCATGAATTGGGCTGATGGTTTGTATTCATCTACTCTTTATTTTTGGCCGATAGAGTTGTTGATGTAATTCCATGAAGCGGATATAAAAGAGCGATTGTATTATTCATTTGAGGTGTGTGTAAGGATGAGTGTGTGAGATATGTGTGAATAAAGATCAGATCATTCGATTGCAGAGTAGAGTATGAAGGAGTTTGAGCGAAGTGTGAAGAAGTGTTTATGTGCCTAACTGGAACTATAATCAGGCTTTTGAAGAAGCTAATTTCTTAGTTCAATCTCTTCAAATGGATTTAATCTAAAAGTTTTATGTAAGGCAGTGAGCCTTCCCTTTTGAGCAGTGAGCTCTAGGCAGTTTGCCTGAATGCATGTGCATTCCCATTATTCATTTCTCTTATACTTTTAACAGGGTATAAATTGTGGATAAACCTCCACCGTGGTTTTTCCCCTAACAAGGTTTCCACACAAAAATCGCGGTGTTATGTGTGTTTCTGATGTGTTGTTGATTCTTCCTTTCACTGTTATTTATCAGATCTGAGATTAAAGATTGATAAGGTTAAATAAATTTTAATTTTATAACAACTGATTCACCCCCTCTCTTAGTTGTCTATCCTTGTTTTGCCAACAATTGGTATCAGAGTTGGTTCCTCTGAAGAAGTTTAACAGCTTGAGGTGATCTGAGATGGCATCATACAAGAAGGATAGTCCTAGACTCGATGGTACAAATTACTCTATGTGGAAGGTCAGAATGGAGTGTCATTTGAAGTGCATTGGTGAACCTTTCTGGAAGATTACAAAGAATACATATACTATCCCTCAGAATGGTCCCTCTACTCTTGATGAGATCAAAGAAGTTGAAATTAATATTAGGGCTATAGAAGCATTACTAAGTTCTTTGATGGATTCAGAGATGACAAATGTGATAGGTCTAAAAATAGCACATGAGATCTAGAAGAAGTTGGAAACAATGTCTAAAGGATATGCACAAGTGAAAGTGGCTAAGCTACAACGTATGAAAGGAAAGTGGGAAAACATGAAGATGAGTGAAGATGAAAACATTATTTCTTTGATAAAAAAGGTAAATGAACTAGTGATGGTCATTAGATGTGTCGGTGGAACCTTGGAAGAAGATGAGATTGTGGATAAAGTTCTCAGATCAGTGCCTGCTTCTTACAAAATGAAAGCTCATGCTATTGAAGAACTCAGGACAGTAACAAATGTGACAAGAGACATGCTGATTGGTAAGCTTGCTGCCTTTGAGTTGAGTGAATTTGGTGAATCTACTCCTAAAATAGAATCTGCATTCAAAGCTACTGTATCCGGAAAAAGCCAACAGAGATATGATCCAGGAGAAAGTTCAAGGAAGACATTCAAGTATGAAGATGAGATGAAATAGATTGAGGATCAAGAAAGAGAGTTAGAAGAGTTGGAAGCATTGATTGTGAAAAGAGAAGCCAGAGGACAAGGTAAGTATAAAGGAAAATTGCTTATTAAATGTTTCTC
This sequence comes from Sequoiadendron giganteum, assembly GCA_007115665.2. Taxonomy (NCBI): domain Eukaryota; kingdom Viridiplantae; phylum Streptophyta; class Pinopsida; order Cupressales; family Cupressaceae; genus Sequoiadendron; species Sequoiadendron giganteum. The sequence goes on from CM021109.1 coordinate 412,668,280, forward strand.
TTCTAGTAAGATAGGTCATTTTGCATCAAGATGTCCTGAAAGAGTTTCTAACTACAAACCTAAAAAGTCTAGATTTAAAAAGAAATTTTATTATGTTGAAGAAGGTGTTATTGATGATGAATCTGATAAAGAAATTGGAAATGGAGATGGATGGGTATTAATTTCTATGAAGGAGAATGGTCTGGTGTCCACTGAATTTGTTAGTAATAACAATATTGAGAAAGCTCTTGCAGCCAAAATTTATGAAAAGGATGAGTGGGTGATTGACAACAGATGATTGGTGACAAAAGCAAGTTTATAAGCTTGGAGAAATATGACGGTGGTGTTGTAAGATTTGGAGATAACAATGTTGGTGTGATTTGTGGTAGAGGCACTATTTCTCTTGGTAGTAAATACAATACTAATGATGTCCTCTATGTTGAAGGATTGAAGCATAATCTATTGAGTGTTGGATAGATGGTTGACAAAGGATACAATCTTTAGTTCAAAGATGGAAAATGTAGGATTTTGGGAAGTTTTGGAAATGTAATTGCTTCAGGTACAAAGACAAGAGATAATATTTTTCACCTGAGTGCTGCTAGTGAAATTTGTTTAATTGCTCAAATTGATGTAAGTTGGTTATGGCATAGGAGGTTGTGTCATGTGAATTTTGATAACATTGTCAAAGTAAGCTCCACACAAGCATTTAGAAATCTTCCTAAGTTAGTGAAGCCTACCAACACTATATGCAAGGAATGTCAAATGGGAAAGAAAACTAAAATTTCTTTTCGGAGAAAACATCATCATTATAATGGAGTATTGGAGTTGGTGCATACTGATCTATGTGGTCCCTCCAGAATCAGAAGTCTACAAGGAGAAAGGTACTTTATGTTGCTTATTGATGATTACTCTAGGATGATATGCGTTGCTTTCTTGAGAGAAAAAAATGAGGCATTAGATAAGTTCAAAAGTTTCAAAGCTATGGCAGAGAATGAGACAGGGTTGAAGATTAAATGCTTAAGATCAGATAGAGGTGGTGAATTCACTTCCCGAGAGTTCAATTCATTCTATGAAAATCATGGAATCAAAAGACAGTTATCTGCTCCCTGGACACCTCAACAGAATGGAGTTGTTGAGAGAAAGAATAGAACAATTTTAGATGTTGCTAGAACTATGATGTTGGAAGGTAATGTACCTCATATCTATTGGAGAGAAATTGTAAGCACTGATGTATATACTATTAATCAGGTAAATGTCAATGGTAATTCTGGTAAGACTCCTTTTGAGCTATGGTTTGGTTATAAGCCTACTGTGAAATATTTCAAAATCTTTGGAAGTAGATGTTATATCAAAAGAGATGAAGATATAGGAACGTTTGATGCTAGAAGTGATGAAGGAATCTTTTTGGGTTACTCTACTAAGAGCAAGGCCTACCGGTGCTATAATAGAAGATTGAAGAAAATGATTGAAAGTGAAAATCTCAGAGTTGATGAGGATACTGACAAATCATCTAGATACTATGGATATGATTCAGATGACCAACATGCTAGTACTGATAAAGGGAAGAATGCTAAGACACAAAGTCAAGTTCAAATGGTTTTGGTGAATTAAGAAAGTCCAGAAGGAGAAGCTAGTGGAAGTGCAGAAGAAATAACAGAAAAACTAGAAGTTTGAGAAAATCCCAAAGTTCCAAGGCATGTAAAGCTAAATCATTCTGAAAATTAGATTATAGGAGACAAGAACAAAGGTGTGCAGACTAGAAGAATAATTGCAGAAGAATATTGTCTGATTTCCAAGACTGAGCCTAACAATGTCAATGAAGCATGTAAAGATGAGTATTGGATGGAATAAATGAAGGAATAACTGATGAATATAGAGAAAAATTATACATGGATTCTTGTTCCCAGACCTCAGGATAAGAATGTGATTGGAACCAAATGGGTCTTTCAGAATAAGTTGAATGAACAAGGTGAAGTGATCGGGAATAAAGCAAGACTGGTATGTAAAGGGTACTCACAGATGGAAGGTATTGATTTTGAAGAAACCTTTGCCCATGTTGCTAGAATTGAAGTTGTAATATTTTTTCTTGCCTATGCTACTTTAAAGAACTACAAAGTATATCAAATGGATGCAAAGCCGGCATTTCTAAATGGTGAATTAGAAAAAGAGGTATACATTGAGCAACCAGATGGATTTCAACTGACTGACAAAGGAGATATGGTTTGCCGATTGAAGAAAGCATTGTATGGACTCAAGCAAGCCCTTAGATCCTGGTATGCTAGACTGGATAAATACTTGTTAAAGCTTGGATTCAATAAAGGTACTATAGACAGTAATTTATATTTCAAGATGGATCAAGATAAAGAGTTGATAATTGAAGTCTTTTTTTATGACATCATTTTTGAAGGAGATGATGACTTATGTATGAAGTTTGTTGATCAAATGAAAAGTGAGTTTGAGATGTCAATGATTGGAGAGCTAAAATTATTTTTGGGATCACAAATTACTTGGCTAGATGATGGATTCTTTATATCTTAGTCCAAGTATGTGAAAGAGTTACTGAAATTTTTTGGCATGGAAGACTCAAAACCTTTTGGTACACCCATGGTAACCGGATGTAAGTTAACTCAAAATGATGATTCTCCTAAGGCTAATCAAACAAGGCACATGTCGATGATCGTTGGATTACTTTATTTGACTCAGAACAGACCTGACATCATGAATTTTGTATGCATGGTTGCTAGATATCAAGCTGATCCAAAGGAATCACATGTGACTACAATAAAGAGAATTTTCAGATACTTAAAAGGGACAACTGATTTTGGCCTATGGTATCCTAAAGATGATGATCTTACTTTGAATTCCTTTACTGATGTAGATTGGGAAGAAGATGTGGATGATAGAAAAAGTACTAGTGGTGGTGCATTCTTCTTGGGGAAGAAGCTGGTGTCTTGGCTAAGTAAAAAGTGGAATTCTATTTCCTTATCTACTGTTGAGGCAGAATATATTTCACTACAAATAATTGTACTCAAGTAATATGGATGAAGCAAATGCTGAGAGATATCATAATTGAGTATGATGAGCCTATTGCTATATTTTGTGAGAATTCAAGTTCCATAAACATTTCTAAGAATTTGGTGTTGCATTCAAAGACAAAGCATATATCTATCAAATATCACTTTTTGAGAGACAAAGTGAGTGATAAAGAAGTTAGACTAGAGTACGTGCCTACTAAGGAAAAAATTGCAGCTATCTTTACTAAGCCATTGCTTAAGGATACTTCTGAGTATCTCAAAGTGAGTTTAGGGGTGATTTTCCCTCCTAATCTAAACTAAGATGCAAGTCTTTGCATCAATTCATGTACTTACAATCATATCTTGTTTCAGATTGATGGTATGGTGGATGCTACTTAGGGGGAGTAGTCAGATGATTCAGATATGTCGTTCAGAGCTTGTGTACCTTTTCCATTGATGTCAAAGGGGGAGAAGAGTAATGTGAAAAACCTTTGAGGAAGAAAGGGAGAGAAGAGTCATGAGAGTGCAATATCCAAGGAGGAAACTGTTGGAAAAGAGCTAGTTGTGTTAATGGTATTTTTCACATCATGTGTTGCCATCAATTCCAAAGGGGGAGATTGTTGGATGTTGTGGTTGTGTTTCTGATATGTGGTTGTCATTGATGTCAACACTATTAGCATTAATGTCTTAAAGGTTGTATATGTTGAGGATATTGAGAAAATTACAATAAATATGTTGCAGATTATCTATGAAGCTGTGAAGATAAGAGTGGTGAAAATTTATGTACGTTGGTATTCAGAAGTTGTGCATTAAAGGGTTTGTTGTTGAGCCTATCTAGTTTATCCTCTGTAAGTTTCAAAGGTGTGCATCAAGAATTGAGTAATTTGTGAGTTTTTGTGTTCCTACAGTTATTATGTTAACTGTAGTTGGTGGTTCTAGAAGAAGAGAATGTAATTCTGGTGATTTCAGTTGTTGTGTATGCTCCTACGATGTTCGTTGATGTTTCTAGATTGTGCTCTATATTTGTGGTACGTCCGCATTGATTAGTGTGTTCGTGATCAAATATTTTTCCTTTGCATATTCGGGTTTTCATGTTCTTGGCCGACATGGTGGTTGTAGCACGTTACAGATCCTTGTGGATTAATTTTTGAATGCTTGGCACATTTGAGGATGTTGTTTTAGGTCTTCATTATGTTGTGACCAACTTCGGTTGGTGCACATTGAGATTTTTTCATGAATTGGGCTGATGGTTTGTATTCATCTATTCTTTATTTTTGGCCGATAGAGTTGTTGATGTAATTCCATGAAGCGGATATAAAAGAGCGATTGTATTCTTCATTTGAGGTGTGTGTAATGATGAGTGTGAGAGATATGTGTGAATAAAGATCATATCATTCGATTGCAGAGTAGAGTATGAAGGAGTTTGAGCGAAGTGTTAAGAAGTGTTTTTGTGCCTAATCGGAACTATAATCAGGCTTTTGAAGAAGCCAATTTCTTAGTTCAATCTCTTCAGATGGATTTAATCTGAATTTTTTATGTAAGGCAGTGAGCCTTCCATTTTGAGCATTGAGCTCTAGGCAGTTTGCCTAAATGCATGTGCATTCCCATTATTCATTTCTCTTATACTTTTAATAGGGTATAGATTATGGATTAACCTCCACCGTGGTGTTTCCCCTAACAGGGTTTCCACGCAAAAATCATGGTGTTATGTGTGTTTCTGATGTGTTGTTGATTCTTTCTTTCATTGTTATTTATCAAATCTGAGATTAAAGATTGATAAGGTTAAATAAAGTTTAATTTTGTAACAACTAATTCACCCCCCCTCTCATTTTTCTATCCTTATTTTGTCAACACTACCATTTGAAGGAGATGATAGTGAAAATAATCCTGACAATTGGATCATTGAAATTGAGGCTTTTTTTAGTATGCATACACTCACTTTAGAACAAAATATCTCATTTTTTATACTAGGGTAGGAAAAATATGCTTTGACTATTTGAGAGTCTTGTATTCCATGGCTATGAAAATACTTCTATAAGTTTTGGGGATCATTTTAAGCAATTATTTAAGAAGCAACTTTACCAATTATATTTTAAGGATGAAAAGTTTCTAGAATGGAAAATTCTTAAACAAGAAAGGTCAAAGTTTTAAAAAATACACTATTGAGTAAGAGACATGATGTTTCCATAATCAAGGTCAATAATCTTGAGTACTTGTAGATTTAATCATGTAAGATATTTTACATCAATATTTCAAATCATACTCCATGACCCATTATCAAGATGAGAAAAATGTACTAGAAAATTTTATAAAAGGGCTACACAAATGGGTAAATATGTATTAAAGGAAGAATTAATAATGAAATATATAGGACATCTTCTTAATCATTTGCATAATCCCATATGTTTTCTAAATTAGTTGGTAGAGATGAGGCATGCTCACATGCTCCCTATCTTGAGATAGATATTTTCTCTTCCTCTTCGAAGTATTATGAGTTCAATGCCTATTAAAAGGGTAAAAAGGTAAATTCTGCAAAGATCGAGAAGAAATTTGTAGATTGTAACCATTATGGTAATGATAGTCATGTAGTGCCTTGATTTTTAAAATCAAGTCCTAAAAAGAACCCTCAAAAACAAGGTAAGAAGGGTAAGAAAAAAATTCCATTTATGAATAAAGACAAGGTAGTCATTAATAAGGGTAAGGAAATTGATGGTAAATTAAAAGAGGATCTATGTTTTCTTGCACTACTAAAAAGATAGGTAAGTTAGGAAAAGAAGAATTGTTCAACATTAGAAAAAATATGTAAATTTTATTAAGATTGATGCTCTATCTAATTTGTATTCTCAAGATAATCTAGTTTCAAAATAGTTGGTGAATAAATTAAGAATTAAAATAGGTCAAAAAGGTGTTGTTATTCTAATTAATAAGCAATGCAAGTTAAAAAATTTGTTGGAACTTATATTATTAATGAAACAATATTTGATTCTTCTCCTCTAGAGGTATATGGTTCTATCTTGGGTAGTATGTACTTGTATTACCACAAGATTTTTTTAAGAGGGTTAACAAATACCAAATCATCAAGAATAGTAAATCATTTATTTTGTATGCTTACCAAGGTAGAAAGAGGGTTTAAGGCCTTAAATATTCATGGGATAATGCTTCCTTTAGATATATTTAATGTTGATCAAGCTTATTCAAGTTTAAGAAATGTACTTTCTTATCGTGCACAACAATTAAAGACAAAGATGTCTTGAATTTTGGCTTGTGTTTTTAGTGTGGTGTCACACAAGGTGTCATGAGTGTCATCAGTTGAGGAGTTCTTCCGCTCTCATATTAAATATCTAATATTTTGGGGACCAAAAGCTCCCTAATATTTTGGCTCTTAGATACCTTCATTTGAAGGTCCTTCAAAAATATGCCCTTGGATGGGATTTCCTTTCTTGGTGCTCAAATTGTCCTAATAATTTTTGTTTTAAATCTTGTGTTGGACTATAAAATGGAATCAACATGATAGTAGGTTGTTACAAGATCATAGCCATCATAGTAACATTTCTATAAATTATAATTTTGAATATATTTAATTTGATTGTTATATTTATTTTCTATTTTCTAGTGAACATAGGGTTTTCATTGAACATCATGGTCCATGTTATACATATGTGGAAAATAACAAAAAAAAGAGGTTTTTTAAAAATTTCATACTAGGTATTGATTTCCTTTATTCAAAAATAAAATGTAATTTGGGTATATACAAAAAAATGATATGGAACAAACATATGCTTAAGTTATAACTAATGCCACTTTAAGCTAGTTGAATAATCAATTAATTTGTTAACTTGTTATTCAAGTTATTTAACCAATCAATAAGTTGAGCTAGGTACTAGGCAATAAGATTAGTTAACTCAAAATAAAATCTTTAGACCTCAAGATTGTTTAAATCAATATTTACCAATCATATTTTTACCTAAAAATCTATAAATCCACCATTTATTTCAAGATTCAAGGGATTTATTTGAATAATCTCTAATCTATTTCTAAATCTAAATCATGTCATTATTATGTTTTTAAAAATCTTGCACAATAGTTGAGTATCCACAATCCTTTTTTGAAGCATGATCAAATTCAAATTGATGCTCTATTTGACATTTGTGTGTATTTAGAATAGGAAATTTAATTATTAATTTTAATATTTGGTGTTTTTTATAAATTCAATGCACTCACTATCAACAGTATTTTATCCTCAAATATTGATAATAAAGGATTAATTCCATCAAAAAAATATAGCTTCTATAATATCAAGTTTTAATAAACAACAAGGAGATGATGTAGTGGGTGAGGGTACATAAATAATACATGACTAAAAAAGTGCATATGATATTTGGATCACTTCGACAATGAGAACACCTCTAAAAATATTGAAGGAGAAACCTATTATGTGGTTCAATCTAGTATTGAAAGTGTGAAAAATACATTCATAGAGGGAGAAAATTTCCATTCTACTAATAGTGGTGACATTGAATCTAAAATCTTACTAAAGAAATATAAAGTATATCAATTGGACATGTTAATAAATTTTAAACTCAAATGGATTTCCAAATATCCATTCATAGAACTTTTAGAGAAAGAAAAAACATTAAAACTAAAATTTAACATGGTTGAGAAGCATGTTGGTATGTTTCAATAGAATTTAAATGTAAATATAGAGTTGAAATCAATTAAATAAATTAGATAATTAAATATGAATACACTCATGCTTAGAATACAACCAAGTATGAAGAATACATGCAATTTGGGCATGGTTCTCCATATCTACTATATTTGGAAAGTTGATAGAAGCAAGTCAATTATAAAAAACTATTCATCTCATAAGTCATAGGCCTTGACCCTCGAATCTCCTTGTTCTCTAGAATTCCCCTCGCCCCCACTCATGACTCCTTCACACTTCTTTCTTTCCATTTTATCCCTTCTCCTATTGTCTTTTCCTAGGTTGTGGGTCATCAAAGGGAACTATGACCTCAAAATGTAGTTCCAAGCTCCTAGTTCCTTTTGATGCCTCAGTCCCCATGGCCTAGTTTCTCCTACCCTCATGACCTCTTATTCCCTATTCCCTAGTTATTCCATTGGTTTGAGACTCAATTCTACACTCACTAGCTCATGTTTCATGTTTTCACAAACCCTAACTCCCACACCCTCTTATATAAGGTAAAAATTCGACCTTGGGACCAAATTCATGGTCCCATATTCCTCATCCTAGGTCTAATTAGACTCTTAAACCCTATGATTTCCCATTCCTAGGTCTATGATCCTGTTGGAAAAAGTCACTGCAACTGTCATCTAGTGTTGTCATTGATGGCAACCCTATGCGTTGATCAGGTACGCATATCCTTAGTCTAGTCTACCGGCAGATAAATTGAGAATCGAAAAGGCAAAACAGAGTATCTAGTACTCAACACTCATCGATCTATGTAAAGATCTTAGGTTACCATTTTGTGTTGCGCACCTTAGGACATGATCATTGGCATAGTTTCTCTTTTGTGACTAAAGCGCAGTGGCTCGTATCAACTCGCATGGAAATCAGAAGATCCGGATTGGCATATTATCAGTTTTTTTGTATTAAGGTCGACTTCATGAAAATTTTAAGTTGCGGATGTATGAGGACTAACTAATAATGTATCTCCATGTTTATACAATTCAATTTAGGTCCTAGCCAAGTTATGGCCGACCATCAAGGGTATGCATAACATATTTCTCATCATGTAAGCCGATAATTGTAATTTTGTTGTGTTCTATTGAAGCTAATAAAGTGTAAGTAAATCCTATGTTGTAGATATATATGCATGATTGTTTGTATCATTTTGTGTGTGGTAGATGTTATATAGTTGTCTGAATTGCGAGTTAGAGCAGAGCAGAGGTTTGATAAAGCACAGTTTCACTTGCGCATAGAAGATCTATATCATGTGTATAAGCAGAGCAAAGCAGAGTTATAGAGTCAGTCAGTAAGGCAGCAGATCTATATATTATACTTAAACCAGAACTATAATCAGGCATTTTAAAATGCTATCGTCTCATTTCAAATCTTCAGATGGTCATAATCTAAACTCTTGGGTAGTAAGCCCTCTTTTCTTTGAGAAGTAACCTCTAGGAAGTACGCTTGAATGCAAGTGCATTCCCCTTTTGTAATCTTTATTTTTGAGTATACTCAAAATTATAATTGTGGATTGGCCATCAACCATGGTTTTTCCCCTAACAAAGTTTCCACGTAAAAATATTGGTGTTATCGTGTTGTGTTTACTTTGTTGTTCATGCTTTATGATTGAATGCTATTAATTCTTAATGGATAACAATAAATGAAGTTAATTTTTGCACAACACTGATTCACCCCCCCCTCTCAGTGTGGCTTGTTTCCAACATATCCAAATATCAATACTTGATTCTCTTGGCTTGGTTCCCAATCTCCATTTCCTTCCACCTTTGAGTTATCACCAGACAACTCCCTTTATTTCTTCCTTTCAAATCTATAATCCCCTCTTACACTTTGGAACCTAGTTCCAAGGTCCCTCTTGGACCCAAAAACTTGTTAAAAATATAATCACAACTTTGAAACCCTCAAAATTCAGTTTCACATACCTCCATGGCTTTCCCATTGTGTCATTAAGTTTGAATTTGATCTTGTGACCTAGTATTATTTCTTCTTTCCCTAACATACCATTTTTAAAATTATTAGGCATTATTCATATGAGGATTTGATTATGGAGGTATGGGAAGTCATATTGCCATTAATGTTGATCATTGGAGTTTCAATTGCTTAGATCATCTCGTTATAGATTACATCCATTCATTTTCTAGATTCCAAAATATTGAATGAATCCTACATGCCACATCCAAAAGACCCTCTTCCTCCTGAATTTACTATGAGAAAACTAGGCACAAAAATAATGAAATTATAAATATGAATTTGTTGGACTTCAAAAGGGTCGGTCAATTTCTTGTTTCCATGAACTCATCCAAGTCCTAGAACTATCTAATATTCCAACTCATTCTAGTCTAGTCTATTTTGGAGCAACATATTTGATCAATCACAAGGAGTTTAAATATTATGAGTGTTATTTGTAGTGAAGTGTCTCCATGATAGCTTATAGATTTTATAGGAATATCTTAGTCACAACTAGGGTTTCTTCCTTGCCGCATTTGTTGACATGAATATATTATTGTATTTTATGAATGTAATAACATTTTAATGTATTGGAAGTCTTGTAATGGTCTCTTTTGTAAGGAAAAATGGTGTCTCAACCTTGCAATTATAAGAGGTTAAAATATTTGAGCATGGGGGGGTGCAAAATGTACCCATTTGTGGGGTCTAGGGGCCACATGCCTCAATAGGGGTTTGGGGTCAATGCCCCCAAAAGCCACATTTTATGTATATTTTATTATTGTAAATCTAGACCATCCATAATTAGGTCTCAAATTTGATGATAGATATTTTTTGCATGTCTTTCCCTAGAAGGAAACCCTATTTTATGAGGGTATTGTATTACAATTGTGCATTATGATGGATTATGAGAGTCTTATAGTTGTTGTGTTGTCTCTAGATCTTTGGTTGATGAAACTCTTATGAGGAGTTTGGTTTGCCAGTATATTATAATCTTCGTGATTTTTGAATAATATATTTGGTAGCTTTTGGAGTGTTGGGTTTTTCTCTCAAAAGGGTTTTCCCCACATAAATCACTATGTTTGTGTAATGAATGATATTTATGTTTATCTTTATTTAATTTATGTAATTGGTGTAAATATTTTAAAAAATTGCATTACCCTCCTCTCAAGGTTATTTTAGGAATTTTTTATGCTACCTTAGCTTTCTTACAAGTGGTATTAGAGTTTTATCACCTTTGGTTTCAGTTATAGTTTATTGATATTTTTGAACTAATCCAAATTAGAGTGGGAGCTTGTGCAGAAGATACTTTGTGATCTTGTTGCAAGGATTTTTAGATGGAAAGTTCATTAGAGAGAATAGAGGTATATTTTTTTAGAAATAAATTTGAGATGTGGAAGTTGAAGATGGAGTATTTTTTGATAGATCAAATTTTTTTAGACACTATTGATGAGAAAGTTTTAAGACCCATAGATCCTACTTTGACTACTCAATATGATGTTATGGAGTGTAAAGAAAAGGGTCTAATCAAATTGTACTTGGAAGACTCTATTTTAATAAATGTACATGAAGATACCTATAGAGACTAACTAATGTGTCGTAGACTTGGTGAAATTACACAATTCAGGGGCATACCTAGCTGAACATTCCACTTGACATTGCAAGCCTACATAAAATTATCAACCAAGTTCTGCAAACTTATGATGGGTTTGCACTTTATGTGCACCACGAGAGACTCCTAATCTATCATCATTGTGTGAAAGAATAACTAAAATTCAATAACTTAAACAAAACACAGTTAATGTTGAAAAGAAACCTTTCCACACAGTAGCTATTGCAAGTGCCTTAAATAGTGGTTGTAGGTGATTGCTAAACTATTAACTAAAAGTAATAAAATGAATTCTCTCCTTCTATATTATCTTATGTATCTTTTGCTTGATTACATACTCAAATATATAGGCTAACAAACATTTAATAGGTGTTCCATAATTCTTTCAAACAAGGAAAAGGATTATTATTCAAATGACACAAATTCAATGATTGGACAATAGAGTACTATTACAACTTTTCATCTGGCTGATTGGAAAAGAGTTTTTTTGAACTCTTTTATGATCAAACTAATTTTTTGGAGATTTTTTGATGTGTATAAATATATGGCAATCCATATCCAAATTATTTTCAAGTTAAAACTCAGAGTATAACAAATGGTGGAGGTTGGACTAAATTTTTGCCTTCTCAGTTGCCACTTTTTACTCAGTCAACATCTATCATTAATAGCTCCTTTATTATTATGTAGATCTTTAAATATTTTTTGGGTTTCATGCTCCTCTTTTTCATCTTTCCAAATCATTTTAAAAATCTGAATTTCATTTAGAAACGAGGAAGATATGTGTGTTTTACTGAAACTTCTTTTTTGACTTTTTTTTCACTTTTCCAACAATAGCTACATGTTGACAACTGTCAACTTGTTTCTCTTCTTTTTAGCTGCATGAATGACTCATTCCTTTGATAAATGATATTTTAATCCTTCTACAAATAGTTTAAATTTAATAATTATCATTCATCATAATTTAGCATCAACTAACTAAAACATACAAACATTTATAAATCATCATTAATCATAGTTAATGCTTCAAGGAATCAAGGTAAAGTTCATAAATATCTTAGGAATGATATTATAACATCATGAACATGGATTAAATCATAAGGAATGGTGAAATAAATAGGAAAAATAATAATCTCATCAATACCTTTGCACAAAAACTGTGGAAGAAACTTGGTGTGATGTATCAATCATAATATTTAGTGAATATGATTTTTTTTTGAAGAAATTATATTCCTTGAGAATGGAAGAGAGTGGATGAATTATCAACCACCTAAAACAATTCAATATGTTGGTGGCTCAATTGGTATCATTTGGTGTCAAAATAGATGAGGAGGAGAAATTTCAAATCTTTATTTATTATTTACTTGATTTGTGGGATTCTCTTTTTATGGTTATTAGGAGTACTTCTGTTATCTTGAAGACTAAAAATATGGTAGATTATTTGATTTCTAAAGAGATGAGGAGGAAGGTATCCATTAGTGCCAAGGAGGCCCTAAATTTTTTTGGAAGACCTAAGGAAAAAGGCAAGAAGAATGAGAAGCGTGATAAATCCAAGTCTAAGGGGAGATCCAAATCTCTTGGAAAGTCAAAATTTATTTTTTGGAATTGCAGTAAGCTTGGACAGTTCCATAAGGAGTGGAAAGAAGAAAATAAGAAGAAAAAGAAGAAATTTTATTTTGATTCTTAGTTTGAGAAGGAAGATGGTGATGCATTCATTATATCTTGCAACTCCTACAAGTATTGATGCATGGTTAATTGACTCGGGTGCATCTTTCCATATGACCTCTAATAGGGATTGGTTTTTTGAATATGAATAATTTGATGGAGGTAAGGTATACTTAGGTGATGATTCTTGTTTAAATATTGTTGGTCTTGGTAAATTTAGAATCAAATTTTTTGATGGTAGAATAAAAAATATTAATTGTGTGTTGCATATCCTTGGATTAGCACAAAATTTGTTATCTATGAAAAAACTAATAGATGTTGGTGTGCAGATAGTATTTTTTGATACAGGATGCAAGATGGTTAGAGGTGTTATATTTGGCACATTGTATAAGCTTGATGCATGCACTATTGAGTGTAGTATTACTTCTATAAAAACAAATTCTTTTTTGGAAGATGTGAGGGTTTCATCTTCAATGAATTGCTATGGTTTCTAGGGACCCAAGGGTGCTCTTTCTTTTGAATCAAAGTTACCTCTAGAGAATAACATTTTATAGCACCAAAAGGCTTGGCCACATTGGACAATAGGGTCTAAGGACCTGGAAAAATAAAAACCTTGTTGGAGGGTTATCAAATTGTAATCTCGATTTTGATTTCTATGAGCATTGCATTTATGAAAAATAAAATCACATTCAATTATTCAAGCTCTCATAAATATTGTGGTGTATTATATCTTATTAAATATGATGTGTTTGGTCATTTTTATGTTCCTTCAATTAAAAAATTGACATATTATGTTTCATTTATTGATGATTATAAAAGGACATGGGTATATTTTCTAAAGAGTAAATCTAAAGTTTTTAGTCAATTTAAAAAATTTAAAGCAATGGTTGAGTTGAAGACTATAAATAAAATAAAATGTTTGAGGACTAATAGGGTAAAAGTACAAATTTATGTCACACTTTCAACCAACTTATCAACACAAGTGAATTTAAGTATTTCTAAGTAGAAATTAATTTTGGTCAAACATATGATCGTGTAAGATTCATTCTAGCTATGTTAGATATTTCCACAAATTTTCCAACTAAAAGTGCTGGCTAAATTCATTTATAACACCAATTTGAGGTCAATTTACTAAAAAATAGATTTATTTTAAAAAATGGATGTTTCAACAATTTCTACTCATGTTTTTTGTGCCTCTTTTTGGTTGTTGTGTAGCTGGTTTTTGGCTTTTTTTTAGCTACTTTCTCTATTTTTTATTATTTGTTGATGTAGTGTTTCATTATGTAAAGAGTTTCAGGGTCCCTTCAAAACCTAAACAACTTCTACTCATGTAAATAACGCATTTTTAAAAATATAAAAATACCATTTTGTAGATCCATAAGTGTAGTTTTCATATATATATATATATATACATATATATATATACATATATATATATATATACATATATGTATATATATATGTATGTATGTATATATATATATATGTATATATATATATATATATATATGTATTAACAATTTAGTTATTATTTATATTTTCCTTTTTATTTTTACTAAAAGTAGGTTATCAACAAAAAATATTATGTTGATTACCATATCAAGGAAAAATAGTAAAACTTATTAAAAAAATTGAAAAAAATATGATGCACTATACAAAAGAATCTATATCAAGATGGTATATATTTTTTTTCTATTTTAGATAAATAGATAATATGAAAGTTGACATCGAATGGAAACAATTTATATTTTAATACGTGCATATTTTAATATTTATTTAAAAATATATATTTATCAAAATTGGAAAAAACATATCCATGCACTAAAGTTTCAAGTTATAAATACACAAAAAATTGAAGGAAAAAAAAATTACTATATAAAGATTGATGTCTCATGTAACTTCATTTTTCACCAACTAAATTATAGTGTCAATTTATAAAAAACTATATTCAAATAATTTTTATTTATTTTTAAATAAAAGCATAAAATATACTAAAAAATAAATATTTTATTAGTTTACATCATTTCAAAATTCAAAACATATATGTCACTTTTTAGTGATTCAAGTTTAAAAGTTCGATCAGTGTTGGTTGTTTCCTTTAAAAAGTGTGACACAACATGTATTTTTACCCAATAATGGTGGTGATTTTTTCTCTAATGATTTCATAGATTTTATAAATATTATGGCATTCATAGACAAAATTCAAATCCATATTCTCCACAACAGAATGGAGTTGCATAAGGAATGAAAAGGAAAATGATGGAGAAGACTAGGAGTATGCTAAGTGGTGTTGGTCTAGAACAAAGTTTTTGGGCTCAATTTATTGCCACTTCTTGTTACCTAATTAAAAAGTCTCCTACATTATCTCTTGTTGATAAGATACGTATAGAGGCATGGTCTATTCACAATCCTTCATTGAGACATCTTAGAGTTTTTGGTTGTGAGTGATATGCAAATGTGTCAAAGGATAAGTGAGAAAATTTGGAGAACAAGGGTGTGAAATATATATTCATTCGATATAGCTATGGTGTGAAAGGATTCAAGCTTTGGAATCTTGTAGCACATAAGGTAATATATAGTAGAAGTGTTATATTTAGATAATCTAACACTTATGTTGTTACATTGTAGCTAAAAAAAATTGAACAAAAAGATGTGATTTGCCTTCCTTCTATGCCTAAAAAAATTGAATCGAGGCCCTTGGATAAACAAGAAGTTGAGGAGATCTCATATTGATCTAAATATTTAGGAGAGGGGGAAGAATCTCAAAAACTCAACTTTCTTGAAGGTCTAAAATGTATAAAAAACCACTTGAAAGGAATTCGCTTGATGAATGGACATATTTTTTCTTTAAATACTAGCACGGATGAAACTAAATTTGTAGAATATGCATTAGGTATGGATGGTACAAAATCCCAAAAGATTTCTATGGATGAAGAAATTAAAACTTTGAAAAATAATGATACATTCAAGATCTTGTACCATTTCCTAAGGGATGAAAACATGTCGGTTTCAAATGGATTTTCAAGAAAAATATTGATTCAAATGGAGGTATTTAGAATTACAAAGAATGCTTGGTTGCAAAAGGTTGTACTCTCAGGTTAAGGGTGTTGATTATGGTGAGATATTTTCTCCTATTTCAAAAATGACATCCATTAGATTTTTAGTTTCTATTATTGTTGCTTATGATCTAGAGCTTGAGAAAATGGATGCAAAAATGAATTTCCTTCATGGTGATTTGAAGGAAGATTTTTATATGACACAACCAGAGTACTACATGGTGAAAGGTAAAAGTAATTTGGTTTCCAAATTGAAGAAATATTTGTATGACCTCAAACAGATTCCTAGGATGTGGTATCAAAAAATTGATACATATGTGTTGAGTTTGGGATTTGAGAATTCTATATCATATCACCATGTATGCACATAAAAATGGTCTGGAGTGCAATTAACTAAATATTTGAAATTTAATTAATAAATCCTAATTCTTCTACTAATATAAATAAATTGATAAATTTATTTATATAGTTCATCCCTTAGTTCTTCTTTTTCAAAAATCACTTTCTTCTTAGATTAATTAAATGCACAAATTAAATAATTTGTCATTTAGTTAATTTTCCTCCTTCATTTAAATTTAAAATTTTAATTCAAATTGGCACATGTCTCCATATTTTTCTAACTTCCTTCCAGCTCACCTACCACCTCACCATGTGTCACATGAATTTGAATATTTCTAATTTGTAAAATGAAAATTTCCATCAACAACCTGCAATAAATTTGAAACCACCTTGGACACATGGCTTCTCCTTTCCTTTGATTCTCTTCAACACTTGGCAAGGTGTTCTCTTAAAGGGAACCACCTCCATGATTCTCTCCAACCTCTTTGTGTTCCACCATCAATGCCTCAAGATCACGATCTCAACCATCCATCTTTGCCACCTCAGCCAAAGCTTGGAAAAATCTATAAATAGAAGGCAATTCTATAAATTTTCAAGGAAAATTGGATTACAAACTTATGCTGCAAAAATCTTATTAAAATTTAAGAGCATTTTGAGAGCATTCTAGTTAGAATTTAGCATTTTAGTTCATAGTTTCATTATTATGGCAATATCAATTTTGTTAGAGTAAAGGTCTTAACTTAATTATGTTGATTAAGTTACCTTTATTCCCTTCTTAAGATTTCACGTTAGTTTGCATAAAGTGACATTTAATAATTATATTAATTATTAAATGTTATCCTATTAGGGCTTCTATTAGGGTTTTTCTTATTAGGGTTTTATTAGGGTTTGCATGATCTCTTTTTTATAAGGATTGATCCCATTGTATTTCATATCAATTCATTCTCTCATTCTCTCTGATATATACATTTTCAGTTTTCAGAGAACCCTTGCTTGTTTGTCTCCATCTCTTCTTTTGTGACAGGTTATTTGCATGCAAGTGATCTTCGGGGTTTGTGGTGTTGTATTTTCTCAACTCCTACATGGTATCAGAGCTCCACACCTGCTGCTTCCTGTTCTTGTTTTGAAGATTTTTGGAGCTTCAAGGGTTTGGGGTTTGTTTTCTTGATCTAGGGCACACCTACAATTTTGGAGCATTTTCAGCTCAAACGGACATCACCATTGCATCCGCAGCGGTCCAAAACCCCTAAATCTACTGTTCATTCATCCATTTTCGACAAAGTTGAAATTTGAAGCAAAAAAAATTTAAGGTACGACCATACGGCCATCGTCTGCGCGCAATTCAAAAAATTTCCTGGTAAAAATTTCGGAAATTTTATTTTTCGTCAAAAAAAATATAATATTTTTCTGCGAATTTATTTTATTTGTAAAAGTTTTTTGTTTTTTATTAAAAAAATCAAAAAAACAAAAAAAAAGAAAAATTTATTCGCAGTTTTAGGGCTTGCCAGCCCAGTACCCGTAGGTACCTACGCTTGCGGGCCTGTGGGCCCTCTTGCCTGCCGGTCGGCGTACTGCCGACCTTCTGCGGCCTTAGTGCCGACCGGCGGTAGACAGTACCGCCGATGGCGATACGTTGGCAGCCGCAGGCGGCGGCCCCCGCCTGTGCAAATTTTTTTCGTTTGGCCGTCAAATTTAACTTAGTTATTTTGCTGCGACAGCCGTATGACCGTCAAATTTAACCCAACACTGGTTTTTTTCCTCTTTGGAGCTTATTTATTCCGGAGGCCGTAACTTGGGCATACGATATCATTTTTTGGCAAACGAGATATCATCGAAAAGCTAGTTTTCTCATCTTTCCAGTGGTGTGGGTCTCATCACTTATTTTTTCCGTTGGTGCATTCTATAGCCAGTTGAAGATAAAGGGGCTATTTTCAGTCTCAAGCTCATAACTTTTGATCAGTTTCTCCGTTTTTTGCAATCTCAGCGGCGTTGGAACCGTATTTCAGAGCTCTTCAGTTTCATCCATGCCATTTTTCCAAATTTCACTCTAGGTATATTTTATTCAGTTATTTGTGTTTTCACACTCTAGTGGATTACCTAGACATATTTGCTCTTGGAAACTTTTTGTTCACATGGGATGTTTTGTTCTTGGCTGTTCTTCATGTATTTCCAGCTTTGTCCTTTTTGGACATTTTGAGCATCATTTGTAAGCTATCTTTTATGTAAACGCACTAAGATAAAGTGCCACACTATTGTACATGCATCTTTTGGGGATTTTGCACATAAGGTTGTGCCATATTTTGCACTCGCACTGATATTATAAAGTGCCATGAGGGGTTGTGTAGTTTGCCTTTATTTTTCCATCACATCTTTGTCCGATGAGTGTCCCTCCACGACGACAGTGAATCCATATTATTCCAGCCTCATGCATGTGTGTTTTGTTTTGCACACCACTTTTTCAGTTGCAGGTGCTTTCTTGTGCACTTTCAAATGTTGTATCTTCTTCATGCACTACAGGGTGTTGCACACCATTTCAGTTGATCTGTCAGGCTCCCAGTTCAGCATTATGGGGGGGGTATTATACTGTTCGTGCTAATGCTTCCTTGGTTTTGCCTTGGAAGGAATCTTCCATTTTCAGTTGATCAGTGTTTCAGACTATTAGTTCTTGTACCATTTGTATCTTCATTCTAGGTGTTTGCCTTTGTTTGCCATCTGATTCGAGTAGTGTCGTTTGGGGCACTCATGCAGATTATTGTCTTCTTGATAGACTATTGGTACTTATTCCATTTTGTATCTTCGTTCCAGGTGTTTGCCTTTGTTTTCCATTTGATTCGAGTAGTGTCGTTTGGGGCACTCATGCAGATTATGTATCTTCGTTCCAGGTGTTTGCCTTTGTTTGCCATCTGATTCGAGTAGTGTCATATGGGGCACTCATACAGATTGTTGTCTGTTTGATCCTGATCATCCTATCTTCAGCGGAGGTTCTTCAGCACCATAGCAGTCATCTTTCGACAGTTGTTTACAACTTCTTTTGCTTCAGTGATGTTCTTCTTCTTGGCTTTCTTCTTCTCTTTTTGGAGTAGAGCTTTTTCCCATGAGGTTTTCTCTATTTCTCCATTTTACAGAGATTTGGTTATATTTGGGTACCTGATCTGGCCTAGTTGTCGGGACCCATGTTTGCCTTCTTGCATTGTAGTTACCTTTGCTTTTCTGCATTTGTTTGTAGCTGCACTATTGCTCATCTTAAGGGGGGGTGTTAGAGTAAAGGTTTTAACTTAATTATGTTGATTAAGTTACCTTTATTCCCTTCTTAAGATTTCACGTTAGTTTGCATAAAGTGACATTTAATAATTATATTAATTATTAAATGTTATCCTATTAGGGCTTCTATTAGGGTTTTTCCTATTAGGGTTTTATTAGGGTTTGCATGATCTCCTTTTTATAAGGATTGATCCCATTGTATTTCATATCAATTCATTCTCTCATTCTCTCTGATATATACATTTTCAGTTTTCAGAGAACCCTTGCTTGTTTGTCTCCATCTCTTCTTTTGTGACAGGTTATTTGCATGCAGGTGATCTTTGGGGTTTGTGGTGTTGTATTTTCTCAACTCCTACAAGTTTTAGTATCTTAACTTGTTGCATCAATTCATTTAGAATTGCATCTTTAATTACAATCATCTTAGCATCATTTAAATATATTAGCATCACAATCTCAGATCATTTAGAATTTCAATCAAAAATACCAAAAACATGTAGATGTAGGTATATAGTTGTGCATTTCCATATAGAATCTTGTTTCTTAGGTTACCATTTCATATATTCATGTGCAACACATAATTCTAAGAGCATGAATTGAGAGATCACCAAGAATAGAGAACAATGGAATGATTTTGAATGAATTGTTATAATAGTTTTCTTTGTTATTTCTCTTTCATTAGATGTAATACATTTCATTGATGTGTGTTTAGTTTTACTAACTATTTCACTATTTTACACCACACATAAATTGGTGCCCATCGTGGGGCTCCAACCCCTATTTTTTTCTTCTAAAAATTATGTTTACAAGATCAGACGTATAAAGTTTTGGCACGACTATGAAATATTCTAGCACATGCAAAACATTCTCCAGTGCATTTGTGCTCTGTTCAAGTGCATCCATGGAATTGTGCAGTGCATTCCTCTCATCCTTTGGCGCATACAGGGAGTTTGCTAGTGCATACGTGATTTATTTTAGCGCATATGTAGACTGTTTTGGTGCATTCATGAAATATTT
Source organism: Sequoiadendron giganteum (assembly GCA_007115665.2). Taxonomy (NCBI): domain Eukaryota; kingdom Viridiplantae; phylum Streptophyta; class Pinopsida; order Cupressales; family Cupressaceae; genus Sequoiadendron; species Sequoiadendron giganteum. The sequence continues at coordinate 412,688,863 of CM021109.1, forward strand.
TAGCACATCTGTGTGAAAGTTTAGTGCATCTGTTTACTGTTATGGCACATCTGTTTTATTTTCCAAAAAGTTATTAGTTCGAGAATTAATTTGCTTCTCTTTGTTTTGCAAGAATTTTTCACGCAATCAGAGACTCTGCTGAAACAATAAAGAACATTTTCAAATAATTCCAAGTTGAAACTACTAACGGTTTATGTTGCAGGGTTGAATTTATTGTTCTTTCATTTGATTAAGTTAGGAACATAGCTTAATTAGGAGGATAACCGAACACCATGCTTGTTGTGTTTGCAAAGTGGTAGGCGTGTATGCTCTCCCCTTAACTGGGTGATTAGAAATCCAAACCTATTATTTTTATTTCTTTTAATCCTTAGAGGGCCTGACTTGGTGGGACAAGAGGTTATCACCCCAAGGGAACAAACCAACCACGAACATGTTAAAGCCAAGCGACTTCCACCCGGGATATAAATATGGGTACTTGAGGAAAGGTCAAGTATCACAAGGATTGTTCCAACAAGAAGGGAAGCAATGGTCTCTTGCCATATGGATGATCCCCCATGAATGGAATGCCCCTACTAAAACCCTTTGTTGTAGTAAGCCAAAAATTCCTTTACTATTTACTGGTGCAAGAACGATCATTCTGAAGTCATCCCATATTCTTGTGGCTTTTGGTAGAAATGAGAAGTCCGTCATGGGAGATTCATGAGGACTGAGGCTTGGCTGACCCAAGAAGTGAGTGAAATGCAAGGGGGAGCTAGTGTGGTCAAGCCTCTAATCATTCACCAAAATTAAGCATAGCTGGAGCAATCCAAATGGGAATCCAATAGATGTTGTCTTACACAGCCTAGGATTGTGGTTGTTTGATGTGTTTTACCTATGTGTTTTTAAACAAACATTCAAGAAAACATCACACAAAAATGTTCAACTATTGATTCAGAAGAAACTCCAAATCAAACAAATCAAATTTCTCTATCAGAAAACCTAAAAATCTTTCAAACTATCAAAAAAAAAAAACTAGAGATTATTTTAAAAATTTAGCACATCCATTGACCGCCTCAACACATTTCTTCCATCTTTCAGTGTATCCCTTTTCTATTATGGTGCATACCTTTACTGTTCTAGTACATACCTTTATTATTCTGGTGCATGTGTGCAATGTTTTAGCGCATACATAAGCTTTTATGGCTCATAGATCCTCTGTTTTGATGCATTTGTGTAATCTTGCAGTGCATACATACCATATTCTAGTGCATACATAGCCTATTTTGGTGCATGTGTGCAATCTTTTAGTGCATCCATCTGCTTTTCTAGCACATCTACCTTTTGGCGCTTTTGTTCACTGTTATAGCACATCCACAAAAAAATTAAACTAGAGAGCTAAAACCCCTGTTTGCCTAAATTTTAACCTCACAATTTAGTATTATTTTCAGTCCAAGACCTTTCCTCAGCCATACCAAAATCTCAAACTTGTTGAAACCAGCATTTTCAAGTGAAAATTCCTCATCTAAAATTTGATCAAACATCCAAAAGTTCCTCCTCATCACACCTATTTCTGATTTAGTAGTTGTGTTTCACCATCAGGATTTATCATCCTTCATCAGGATTCATCATCCTTCATCCCAAAATAAAGCTTGCTTAATCAGATTTAATCTAGTCCTTTTGGCACTCCTAAATTTTGATCAAATGCTTAGAACATTTTCATCACTTGTATGCCCATTTTAACAAGATTGCAAAAGCAAAAACTTGAGCAAAAGGAAATCGAAGACCAAAATACCATGGCTCAAAGAGAGGAGAACCCATTTTTTTGAGTTCCTCAAGATAAGATAGAGGAAATAACGGATGAAACCATAGAATAAGCCCAATAAGATCCCAATTTTCATAAATTCATGGAGAGGATCTTTGAAAAGGAGGGTGAGAGATACCTTTTGATGCTAGCAAACAAAGAAGTCCAACTACCCGAAGATTTTGATATCATGAAATTAAAGAGAGCTCCTAAGAAGGCAGAAACAAAAAATGAAGCAAGAACCAATGACCCCATGGATACTTTGAAATAGAAAATCCAAACCCTCCAACAAAAAATGAAAAACATGCAAACTAGGACCACCAAGAGATACTCCATACAAGATATATGTCCCTACCCTTTTGATCAAAGTGTCAACATGATACCATTTCCCAAACATTGTGTATTTCCTAAATATGATAAGTACAATGGGAAAACCCATCCAATAGATCATATAAGGGAATTCTGAACACTGAGCCTTGAATTTTCCCATGAGAAAACATATTTGATGAGATTATTCCCATGTAGTTTGTGAGGGCAGTGCATGTAATGGTTCTCGCAATTGCCTCTGAGGATCAAATCTTTTGAGAAATTAGTCAATAAATTTATCACCCAATATTCATATAACATCCAACATAAAATCACAATGAAGGACCTTTTCAATGTCAAACAAAACAAGGGGGAATCATTCCTAGTATTTCTACAAAGGTGGAGAAGATTATTCGCAAGGTATCCTCAACCCATACCAGAAAAAGAGAAGATAGAGGTATTCATTGACAACTTAAATGATGACATGAGCTATAGGCTTGAATTACAATGTCCAAATTTTGAAAAATTGATCGAAAATGGGATCAAAATTGAAGAAGCTTTGGTCAAACAAGGGATTTTGAAAATTTATAATGAAAACAATTCAGCCAATTCCTCAAACAATGACAAACCAAATTTTTGGCAAAAGAACAAAAATAATGGCAATGATACTTCAGCTGAAATGCATAATGCTAAACCGGTCTTTGATTTGTCAGGAAGCACCTCGAATACCAATCAAAAGACCACCCAAAATACCAACCAAGGTAATACTCAAAACAATCAAAGTAACACAACATATATGACCCTACCATACCAAACATCGAACAACCACAAAAAGTTTACACCTTTGGGTCAATCATACGAATCCGCATTGAAAGAACTTATTGCGGAAAATCTTATCACTCTACACGACACCTGAGGTTTTGAACCCAAAGTAAAATCATCATTATGGAATGAGGCCCACTTTTGTGAATTTCATCGATGCAAAGGTCACCTAGCCAATAGTTGCATGCAATTGAAACACAAAATACAAGATTTGATTGACAATAATATCATACAAATAGAAGAATCCCAAACCAACACTGATCATGGGGTATTCAAGAAACCCTTACCCAATTATGACAAAGGGTAATCTTCTACCACGAACGACAAATAAAAAAGTGTGAACTATGTTCATGACACCACCATCTATCATATTTCAGTCGTTGAAGAACATACAAATGACATTGAGATCAATAACACACCCAATCTTGTTGCAACCAATCATCCAATCAATGATGTTAGCATCCTCTCTAATCAAGTCCCTAATATCCAACAAGATATGGTTGCAATAGATAATCAAATTAATGTCATCAAAATCAACAAAAAATAAGATAGTGTACCTATAAATGTGACCACAAGGGCACAAACCAAATATGTTTTAAAAGGAAACACTTCCAAAACACCCACTGCTCCATCTCATCAATATAACATTGTCGATTAGCTCCAAAATATTCCCATGCAAATATCAATATTGGAGCTCTCACCCGCTGACAAAGAGATCTTGAAAAAATCCCTAGAGATACAACAGTACCAAATAATTTGGAAGTCTATACTTTCCAAACCTTGGTGGGAAATTTAGTTGTGCCTCATTGCTTATCTTTTTCAGAAAATGATGACGTATCTCTCACCCACCCTCATAACGCAGCACTCCACATCAAGGTCCTAATCCATAAAAGTTGTGTCAAGCACATCCTAATAGACAGAAGAGTCGATCTTAATATATGTATTGTAAAAATTGTCTGTGCACTAGGGTTCTCTGAAAATGCAATAGATGCAAGGAAAAAGATCACCATCAAAGCATATGATGATGAGGAAAGGGATTCAAAGGGATTAATTGTACTGCCAATTCAAATCGGGCCAATTCAAAAGGATGTAGTTTTCCAAGTTTTGGATAAATATTTGACATATAATATACTCTTGGGTCATCCCTGGATCCATGAAATGCAAGTTGTCCCTTCAACATACCATCATTGTCTGAAATTTCCTTACAATGGGCAAGACATTACCATCCCTCCTAATTCTAATAGTCCCCAACATTGCAATACCCTTAAGGTTTTCTAGGATGTATTTGTACCTCATAATCGAGAAGCTCCTGATTCCACCTCTGACATCCTCGGTAATTCAAGTCAAGCCAATCGATTTTCAAAATTGATAGCTACATCCTCCAATGAAGAAAGTCCACCAAGTTCCTTGTCCAAACAACCAGAGAAAAAGGAACAAGCTACCCCATCTACTTCCATCAACCTTGAAGCCTATCTCAACACTTTGGCCAAAAAATTTGAAAAGAAAGTCCAAGTCAAAGACAAAGGTGTGGGTGAATACTCCATTGAACAATCCCTTTGCCTCTTGCAGTTGATTTCACCAAAATCCCATGCTCAACCATCAACCTCATCACAATCATCCTCACAATCATCCTCACAATCGGTCACACTTTTTGATGGTCGATTCATAAAAGAAAGCACTCAAGCAGAGGAATTCAATGACATATATTATGAACTGGATCTACAAGGATGAAATTGATTCTCAAGTAGCAATGGCTAATGTCCAAACCACACAATATGGCAAAGGATTCTCAATCTTGGAAAAAATGGGCTATGAGGGACAAGGACCTATTGGAAAAAGGAAAGAAGGTATTGTAGAACCCATCCAACCCATTATAACAAATCCAAAAGAAAAAACAAGGTTGGTATATAAAGAGCATCAAAAGGATGAAGAAACAAAGGAGGACACAAAGTATAAGTTTGTTGAATGAGTCCTCCAGCTCCAAGCAAGCGATCACTCTGAAACTGATTCCAATGAATATGAGTGGGATTATCTATTAGAAGAGTATTGTCATGATACGAAAATTGATGTGGTACAAAATTATACCCCCACACTTGAGGAGGGACAAAGCTCATGGTTCAGACCACTTGAATTAGGATCAAAAAATATCGATGGTTCAAGTGAAGATGATTAAATTCCTAGACAATAAAATTCCTAGCAAGTCGGATCACTCAAAAGAGAGTAACATCATAGACCTTGACCTTGCCATAGTATTGATCGATGATGATGTCACCATTAGGACCCTTGCGACTTCTAACCTGAACTCACCAGATGATCCCCTACCATTGATACATCCTAAACTCATAGATTGGGACCAAACCGAGTGTACTAATATCCCCATCTTTTCAAACAATGAGGCCATCGTCAACTTCCTCTACACTATAAATATTGAAACAGATTCCACCATCGAACATCATAACAAAAATTCCAGACAGGGGAGTGCCAAATTTCCTAGCTACAAAATGAGTCAAACAGAAGAAAGATCTGATGGTGAAAACCATTCCATGGCAGTATCAGATCAAGAAAAAATTAAAATAAAGAGTGCATCCAACTGTGAAAACCTCTCTAAGGCACTGAAGGATGGGAAATTTGACACTCTCCCAAAGCACTTCCAAGAAATATCTAAAGTTCTGATTGAGCCAATGCAATCCATCAATATCGACAATGTAGAAATAGTGAAAACGCTCCATCTAGCAGAAGCCTTGACAGAACAAGAGAAGCCTAACTTTGTCAAGTTCTTTGAAGAGCGTCAAGTCAACTTTGTCTGGTCATATGCCAACATGCCAGGGATAGACCCAAATCTCATCATGCACCACTTATCCCTCCCTTCAAAAGTCGAACCAGTCAAGCAAAAGTTGATAAAAATGCATCCTCACATTGCCTTGTTGGTGAAGGTGGAACTAAAGAAATTATTAGATGTAGGATTCATTAGACCAATTGATTATGTAGAGTGCATATCCAACATTGTACCTATTTCAAAGCCTGATGGTAGCATATGGATTTGTACAAATTTTAGAGACCTAAACAAGGCTTGTCTGAAAGATGATTTTCCCCTGCCAAACATTGATATCATTATAGACTTAACAACAGGTCATGGAATTTTGTCACTCATGGATGGATTTTTTGGATATAATCAAATTGAGATAGCACCTAAAGACCAGGATAAGATGGCTTTCACTTGCCCTTGGGGAACCTTCTGCTGGAAGGTCATGCCCTTAAGATTGAAGAATGCAGGAGCCACATATCAGAGAGCCATGACAACCATCTTTCACGACATGATGCATACCTTTATGGAAGATTATGTGGACGACTTGTTGATAAAATCTTACACTAGAGAATGACATTTGGAGATACTAGACAAAATCTTCACCTGACTACAGAAATTCAATGTTCGCCTAAATCCAAAGAAATGTGTGTTTAGGGTGACATCGACAAAGATATTGGGATACATAATGTCAGAAAAGGTATTGAAGTGGATCCTAAAAAAGTAAAATCTATCATGGACATTTCGCCTCTGAAGAACATCAGTCAGTTAAGATCCCTTCAAGGAAGATTTCATTTTATCCGAAGATTCATATCACAACTGGCGGATAAGACCCATCCCTTTACCCACTTACTGCATAAGAATGTTTCCTTTCGATGGGACAAGAAATGTGAGGCAAATTTCAATCAACTAAAGAAATACCTAATGAGTCCACCTATCCTAGCACCACCAGTAGAAGTAAATTATCTCTTATTGTACATAGCCACAACTGATTGATCATTGGGAGCTTTGTTGGCACAAGAAGATTCAACAAGAAATGAGAGAGAAATCTATTATATCAGTAGAACTCTAAATGGCTATGAAATAAACTATACCTCCATTGAGAAAGCCTATCTAGCTATAGTATTCACTACACAAAAATTGTGGCACTATATGTTGACTCACACAATCAGACTCATAGCCAAGATAGATTCACTGAAATATCTCCTTAGCAAAGTCAATCTAACGGGAAGGTTAGCCAAATGGGTAATGGTACTCAGTGACTTTGACATCCAATATGTTGACAAAAAATAAATCAAAGGGCAAGCTATTACCGACCAACTGGCGGATGCACTGATTCATGATGATCATCCCCTGCACATTGAATTTGCAGATGTTGATGTTTTCGCTATAACAATAAAGCAGTGGGTATTGTATTTTGATGGCTCATATACTCAACATGGATCAAGAGTAGGAATTCTATTCATCACTCCCCAAGGGAACACCATTATAAAATCATACTGATTGATGTTCCCCTACACCAACAACACGGTAGAATATGAAGCCATGCCTCTAAAAATCATCACGAGGAAACAGATCTCATCATTCATCCTAAACTATATCATTTGTGGATATGGTATCCCTCAATCCATTGTCACTGACAATGGTAGACCTTTTAAGAATCAAGATGTTCAAGAACTCTGTGAAAGGTTCCATATCCAACATCAATTTTCTACACCCTTTTACCCACATGGAAACAACCAAGTAGAGTCCTCAAATAAAACTATCCAGAATATTCTAAAGAAAACCGTCAGCGATGCTAGACGTGACTGGCATATTCAACTAAACCCTGCTTTGTGGGCCTATCGTACAAGCATCCAGACACCTACATGAGCCACCCCATATGCCCTTGTATATGGATTTGATGTTGTCTTGCCTATTGACTTCGAGGTACCATCACTTCATGTGCCCTTGAAAGGTCTCATTTCAGATGAAGATTATTGAGTGTCTAGACTACAAGAGCTAGAATTGTTGGATGAACGTCGTCAACTTGCAGTGGATCACCTAAAAGCATATCAGCAGAGAATTTCTAGGAGCTACAATCACAAGGTTAAACCAAGGAAATTTCAGGTAGGTCATCAAGTACTAAAGGAAAATCCTCGTAATCAGCAGGATCGAGAAAAGAAAGGAAAATTTGAGCCAAATTGGTTAGGCCCTTTTGTTATTATTTCAGTCTTTGGATCGAGGACTTATCAATTGTCTACACTAGAAGGGGATCTATTTGAAGAACTGATGAACAACCTTCATTTGAAGAAATTCTACACATAATGCATCTAATGCATGTTTAAAAGTCCTGAAAAAATCATAAAAATCGGAAAAAGTCCTAAAAAATCGTAAAAATAAAAAGAAGTCCTCAAAAATCATAAAAATCATGAAAAAATTAGAAAAAGTCCTGAAAAAATCAAAAAAATCAAAAAAGTCTTGAAAAAATCATAAAAATCAGAAAAAGTCTTGAAAAAATCCATAAAAAAACAGAAAAACTCTTGAAAGAGAAATAACAAAGAAAACTATTATAACCATTCATCTGAAAATCATTCCATTGTCCTCTATTCTTGGTGATCTCTCAATTTATGCTCTCAGAATTATGTGTTGCACATGATTCTACGAAATGGCAACCTAAGAAACAAGATGCTATATGAAAATGCATAGCTATATGCCTACATCTACATGTTTTTGGTATTTTTGATTGAAATGCTAAATGGTCTGAGATTGTGATGTTGCTATATTTAAATGATACTAAGATGATTGTAATTAAAGATGCAATTCTAAATGAAATGATGTAACAAGTTAGGATACTAAAACTGAAATTGCCATGATAATGCAACTATGAAATAAAATGCTAAATGCTAACTAAAATGCTCTCAAATTGCAATAAGATTTATGCAGCATAAGTTTGTAATCCAATTCTCCTTGAAAAGCTGTAGAATTGCCTTCCATTTATAGATTTTTCCAAGCTTGGGCTGAGGTGGCAAAGATGGACAGTTGAAATTGCGATCCTAAGGCATCGATGGTGGAGCACAAAGAGGTTGGAGAGAATCATGGCAGTGGTTCCCTTTAAAAGAACACCTTTCCAAGTGTTGAAGAGAATCAGAGGAAAGGAGAAGGCATGTGTCTAAGGTGGTTTCAAATTTGTTGCAAGTTGTTGATGAAAATTCTCATTTTACAAATTAGAAATATTCAAATTCATGTGACACATGGTGAGGTGGCAAGTGAGGTGGAAGGAAGTTAGATAAATATGGAGACATGTGCCAATTTGAATTAAAAATTTAAATTTAAATGAAGGAGGGAAATTAACTAAATGAAAAATTATTTAATTTGTGCATTTAAATAATTTAATAAGAAAGTGGTTTTTGAAAAAAAGGAATTAAGGGATGAACTATATAAAAAAATTTATCAATTTATTTATATTAGTAGAAGAATTAGGATTTATTAATTAAATATCAAATATTTAATTAATTGTGCTCCAGACCATTTTTATGTGCATACATTTTACCCCTCTTTGAAGTGATGTGTTTACACATTGCTTCAAAGAAAATTTTGGCATGTCCCAGACGTTGATTTTTCAGGTGATGATTGATAGATGCCCCCTCGGGAGATAAATTGGTGATTTTTATTTTATTTTTTGGATTTTTTAGAATTTTTAGAAAATTTTGATGATTTTGATGATTTCAGCACGTTTCAGCAATTTATTTCCCGAAAATAGTTGTGAAATCTACCTTAGTTGATGAATTTATGAATTTAGGCCCCTTTGAAAAATAAAATAAATCACCGCCACTTAAATACCCATCTTAAACTAGTACAGGCTGACTTGGATGTTATTGAGATATGCGGACTATACTATCTAATTCACATGCCCCAGGTTAGGATTAACCAAGCATTACTGAAAACACTAGCGGAGAGGTGGCATAGCGACCACAACACCTTCCACTTGGTGACTGGTGAGATAAATATCATGTCGGAGGATGTATACTGGATTCTTTGGATTCTTGTGGTTAAAGAGGTTGTTGTATATGATGCCATCGAGTAGGGTGGTACAAATTCCCTATGCAGGATATTTCATGATGACCAGATCAGTGGATATGAGCTACCATGGCAGGAGTTATTTGAGAGTTATGCCCCATTACCATCTGTACTTGTTGGATTCGTGGGTGGTTTCTTATGTCCCAACCGTAGGTCAAAGGGACTTTCTGTGGGCTGGGGTCGGACACTGGAGTAGATGATATTACACGGGACCCGCTATGCTTGGGGTTCATGCATGCTCACCCCCCTCTATCATGATTTACATCACGTAGTCTTCCTTAGAGTTGCCAGCCTATCAGTCAATGTTACATTACTTCAGATCTAGGTGTGGGAGCACATAGCGGTTACCCGACCACTTGTTGATAGATATCGGCTGCTTGGGAGGCCTTATGTTTATGGATACAGCGGGCCAGTTGTCCAGCATAAGCTAGGAAAATTGGAGTGTTGGAGACAAGTATTGGATGACCTTGATACAGTCACATGGCGCTCATACATGGATTGCGAGCAGTGGGCAAAGGATCCCCTAGAGATGCCTTATGTGTGTACCGCCATATTTTTTATTACGCGGACACGATTCATTATAGAGAGATTTCTTGTGGGTAGGGTGCACAAGCAGTATGGCTAGATACAAGGTATGCCACATGGAGTGGCCCACTATGCCCGTAGACATCAAGACATACCAAATTGGGGGGCCCTGCTATCATATGATTCAACTTATTAGGAGTACTATGCTTTACATCCAGTGGCATGGGACTACCACCCTGAGATTACCGATGCCACTATGTTGGATGATTATGCACAATATTTCCTTGCACATCTCTTTCTCAAATTGACCAACCTAGATGAGCCAGTACCGACCTTAGATGATGATGGGAAGAGGGCACCCAACCAGAGGAGAGGTGGGGGTGATGGAGAGGAGGGGAGAGTTGAGGATGGGGATGACAGAGGAGATGACGACGGGGATGGGGATGGAGGAGGTGGCAGAGATGGAGGAGGTAGGGGAGGCAAATCCAATTTTTTTGTTCAGGATGTGATGATACCTCGAAGGAGGAGATCCTTGGTGGTTGTGCCACAACAACATGTACAAATTAGGGTTCCCTCTCAGCAACAATAAGCACAAATCATTGCATTACAGGCACAGTTGGTTCAGGCCCAAGGACAAATTGCTAGACTATAGGGGTAGATCCAGACATTGCAAGGTTAGTTAGCTTAGGCCCAGACATAGTTGTAAGTACAGGGGTAGGCACAAGCATAGATTTTCATGTTGATAGCAGAGAGGGATGCAGCTCGATGGCATGGGGAGAAGGTAGTGGCTATATTTGATAGACTCCAGACAGCGGTTGAGGGAGCTGACACATGGGATCTTATCAGAGAGATTTATGATTCTACCAAGGAGGCAAAGTATTACCGAGGCAGATATTACAAGGTAGTGCTCATTGAGCAGAGAGTGAGCTATGCTCGATCTAGATCTAGTCAAACTTAGTCCAAGACCACCAGCAGGGGTGTTACACAACCACTTCTTAGGGGCCCACCAAGTGGAGCTCCAGGAGCAAGTCCATTAGGGGCAGGAGGTGTAGGAGGATCAAAGAGGCCTACAACATCTGAGGGAAACATGACAAGATCCTGAGGTCATGCTTGATCTATTGCATACTAGTTCAGAGACCTGATTTTGCCACATTTTTTATGTTATATCATCTCATTTCTTGATATCATTATAGACTTTGACATTATTATTTTGAGGCTATCTATGATATGCAGCACTGATTTAGTGATCTACATGTTGTTTCATGCTTTTATAATGGATATTTATGATGGATGCATTTATTTTATTTTCTATATGCTATGTGATGTTGTATATGATTATGGCATGTTTTGTGTATGGATGCATTAATGAGATGATGATGTATGATTTTATGCATTGTGGATGATGCATTTATGTATGATGTATATGAGATAGATGTGATTATGCAAATGATATGGTATGCATTGTGCTTTTGTATTTTTCACATGTATATATCGATGATATGGACGGATAAATGAATGCAAAATGTTTTATTATGAAATTCAAATATATGATAAATGAATGTATATGTATGATTTATGATTTCCAATGCATGGTAAATGAATGAACTACTGTTGAATATGATAATGCTCTTTTTTTGGATTTTTCATGATGCAAATATATGACCTAAATGTATGGATGATTATGTGAATGGATTATTATTATGAATGATTCCAATGTATGGATGGATGGATGATGATGGATGCATGATGAATGATTTAGGATAAATGCTTTATTTTGGATTTTTCATGATGTGAATATTATGATGCATGAATGTATAAATGCAAATGAATTATGATGATGCATGGATTATGATGTTATTATGGCAATCATTATGATGAGTGTTTATATGAATGGTTCATGTATGAACGAAAGAATGAATTTATTATGACTTCGATGTACGATAATGAATTAGTGAATGATGTTGTTATTATGGATAATGCTTTTTTTTTGTGGCTATGCAATGCAATGTCGATGTGTGATGAATGCATAATGGGTTTATGGGTGATAATGCATTGTTTTATAATGCAACTACCATGATGGATGATGAATGGATGCATGATAATATATTCTAATGATATGATATGGAAACACAAATGAATGATATTTTTGTTATGTCAAGTGTACTCAATCTTTTAGTGAGAGATAACATCATGTTGAGAGTTGCCGACTTTGGAAAAATTTATAATGCAAATGCAGAACTAATATGAATGCAATCCTATCTATGCAATGTTGCCATCTAATTTATTATGCTTGGTATCATCATTGAGCATTTTATTATGTTGAAAGTTAATACAAACATCAATGGTATAATTAGACCATGATGACCTGAGTACAACCTTCATACAACTTCTATTGAGATTTGATAGTACAAGATAACACAAGCATCTAGGTATAATGAGAACAAGATGACCTGAGCATCACTTGTGTAAACAGACAAGAGTTAATCATTTTCCCATGCAAATTCGAAATGTCATCAATGATACTTTGTAGAGCATGTCTCATGAAAATTTGCACAATAGTAATGATTGACTCACAGATAGTAGACAAAAAATATCATTCTCGATCATATCCCCTCTAGTTTACAACATCATTGAGGTACTCCAGAGAAATGATAACAACAATCAAAATACAACAAATGAACATTTGTGCTAAAGTGATCCAACCATGATTCAAATCAAGATGATCCTCCAATGAGAGTTGATTTTATTTGTCTTGATGTTTGAATGGGATGGTCGATTGCTTGATTGATTGATGCTCAATTGGATGGTCAGAGGGATTGTTGTTATTGTCAACCTTGCATTGTTGTTTGTTTACCTGTTGATTTAAACTCAATGATTATTTGCCCCTAGTGAGTTCAGGATTTTTCCCCCAATGAGAAGCAAACCAAATTTATTATGGATATGTACAATGATAACCAAGCCAAGGTGGGACACAATCGCTGTAGCAAAATATGGACATGAGGCTCGTTGTATGATAGGAATGAATGGGCAGTGATAGAAAAAGGCCGACTGTCAACCCACGCTCAAATAGATGGAGGAGCCAACCTATCATAAATAGTGCTTGTTTATCAGGTTTTCACCATTTGTTGTTATTGCACCTTTTTTGGATTTTATGATTTTTTTGCTGCTACCAAGATGCCTATTTGCCAGGTTTTCATCAAGGCAACAATTTTTTTAATTTTTCACTTTTTTTGTATTTTCTCTTTTTCTTTTTTTTGGTTTTTTTATCTTTTTTAAGTTTTTTGTTGTCACCAAGATGCCTTCTTTCCAATCCAAATGAAGGTTGTTCATTGGTTCTTCAAATGGATCCCCTTTTGGTGTAGACAGTTGATATGCCTCCGATCCAAAGACTAAAACAATAACAAAAGGGCCTAACCAATTTGGCTCAAATTTTCCTTTATTTTCTCGATCTTGCTGATTACATGGATTTTTATTTAGTACTAGATCAACTACCTGAAATGTCCCTGGTTTAACCTTGTGATTGTAGCTCCTAGACATTCTCTTTTGATATGCTTTTAGGTGATCCACTGCAAGCTGACAATGTTCATCCAACAATTCCATCTCTTATAGTCTAGACACTCGGTAATCTTCATTTGAAATGAGACCTTTCAAGGAAACACAAAGTGATGGTATCTCGACTTCAATAGGCAAGACAACTTCAGCTCCATATACAAGGGAATATGGGGTGGCTCCTTTGGGTGTCTGGATGCTTGTACGATAGGCCTGCAAAGCTGCAAAGCGAGGTTCAGTCGAATATGCCAGTCACGTCCAACATCGTTGATGGTTTTCTTTAGAATCTTCAGGATAGTTTTATTTGAGGCCTTTTCTTGGTCATTTCCCTATGGGTAATAGGGTGTAGAAAACCGATGTTGGACATGGAACCTTTCATAGAGTTCTTGCACGTCTTGATTCTTCAAATTTTTGCCATTGTCAACGATAATGGATTGAGGGATACAATATCTAAAAATGATATAGTTTAGGATGAACGATGAGATCTGTTTCCCTATGATGGTGGTTAGAGGTATGACTTCAACCCTCTTTGTAAAGTACTTTTTTGCTACAATTATGAACTTGTGTCCATTAGATGAAGATGGGTGAATTTGACCTACAAGATCCAATCCCCACTGAAAAAATGGCCATGTTGATGCAAAGGGTTGCAACTCTTGTGTCGGTGCATGGATAATATTACTGTGGATTTGGCATTTCTGACACCTTTTTACAAATTGGAAGGACTCTCGCTCCATAGTCAGCCAGTAGTATCCCAAATGGAGGAGTTTCTTAGTGAGGGTTAGACCACTTGAATGAGTGTAGTAGATACCCTCATGGACTTCTTGTAAAGTTTTTTCAAACTCATTGTGTTCTAGACATCGTAAGAGAGTTCCATCAAGACCTTGTCGGTATAGTACATCTACTATAAGGGTATGGCGAGCAACTTGGCAGATGAAATTTCATTTTTGGTTTCAAGAGAGATCAGAAGGAAGGATATTATCTTCTAGGTAAGTATAGATCTTCTCGTAGATCAAGGTATCAGCATCAATTAGGTGGTATATGAGTCGAGACTCAGGATCATCATAAGCAAGGGTAAACAATTGCTCCACCATGAACTCGTAACGACTTCATTTTTTTGGAATTTGTAGTAAAGAAGCAATGGTAACCATAGCATCAACAACTTTGTTGTCAATCCTTGGGATTTGAGCAAATTTCATGTCAATAAAGTATTTATCGAATTCATCAATCATCCTTTTATAGGGCATCAGTTTGTCATCCTTTGTTTGGTCATCATCATTGACCTGATTAATGACTAAATGAGAATCCTCATAGACTTGCAGTTCTATAATTTTCCATTCTACGGCTATCTCGATGCCGATGATAAGTGCTTCATATTCTACCATTTTTTTGGTGTAGGGGAGCATCAATTAGTATGATTTCAGAATGGTGTGCCCTTGGGGAGTGATGAATAGAATTCCCACTCCTGATCCATGTTGAGTATATGAGCCATCAAAATACAATACCCACTGCTTCATTGTTATAGCGAAAACATCAGCATCTGGAAATTCAACGTGCAGGGGATGATCATCATGAATCAATGCATCCGCCAGTTGTTTGAAAATAGCTTTCCCTTTGATTTATTTTCTATCAAAATATTGGATGTCAAATTCACTGAGTACCATTACCCATTTGGCTAACCTTCCAGTTAGATTTAATTTGCTAAGGAGATATTTCAGTGGATCTATCTTGGCTATGAGTCTGATTGTGTGAGTCAACATATAGTGTTGCAATTGTTGTGTAGTGAATACTAGATCTAGACGGGCTTTCTCAATGGAGGTATAGTTTATTTTATAACCATTTAGAGTTCTACTAATATAATAGGTTTCTCTCTCCTTTCCAGTTGAATCTTCTTGTGCCAACAAAACTCCCAATGATTGATTAGTTGTGGCTATGTACAATAAGAGAGACTTTCCTTCTACTGGTGGTGCTAGGACAGGTGGACTCATTAGGTATTGCTTTAGTTGATTGAAATTTGCCTCACATTTCTTGTCCTATTAAAGGAAACATTTGTGTGCAGCAAGTGGGTAAAGGGATGGGTCTTATCGGCCAGTTGTGATATGAATCTTCGGATTCACTGAAATCTACCTTGAAGGGACCTTAACTGACTAGTGTTCTTCAGAGGCGACATGTCTATGATAGCTTTTACTTTTTCAGGTTCCAATTCAATACCCTTTTCTGACACTATGTATCCCAATAGCTTTGTCGATGTCACCCCAAACACACATTTCTTTGGATTCAAGCGGACGTTGAATTTCTCTAGTCAGTTGAAGATTTTGTCTAGTATCTCCAAATTTCCTTCTCTAGTGTAAGATTTGGCCAAAAAGTCATCCATATAATCTTAAATAAAGGTATGCATCATGTCATGAAAGATGGTTGTCATGGCTCTCTCATATGTGGCTCCTGTATTCTTCAATCTGAAGGGCATGACGTTCCAACAAAAGGTTCTCCAAGGGAAAGTGAAAGTTGTCTTATCCTGGTCTTTAAGTGCTATCTTGATTTGATTAAATCTTGAAAAGCCATCCATGAGTGACAACATGCCATGACATGTTGTTAATTCTATAATGATATCAATGTTTGGCAGGGGAAAATCGTCTTCTAGACAATCCTTGTTTAGGTCTCTAAAATTTGTACAAATTTGTACAAATTTGTATGTTGCCATCAAGCTTTGAAACTGGTACAATGTTGGATATCCACTTTGCATAATCAATTGGTCTAATGAATCCTACATCTAATAATTTATTTAGTTTTTCCTTCAGCAACAAGGCAATGTGAGGATGCATTTTTCTCAACTTTTACTTGACTGGTTTAACTCCTGAAGGGAGGGATAAGTGGTGCATGAAGAGATTTGGGTCTATCCCTTGCATGTCAAAATATGACCAGGAAAATTCAACTTGCCGCTCTTCAAAGAACTTGAAAAAGTTAGCCTTCTCTTGTTTTATCAAGGATTCTTCTAGATGGAGCATTTTTATTGTTTTTGCATTACCGATATTGATGGATTACGTTGGCTCGATTAGAACTTTAGATCTTTCTTGGAAGTGCTCTGGGAGAGTGTCAAATTTCCCATCCTTTGGCACCTTAAAGAGTTTTTCACCATCGGATGTGCTCTTTATTTTAATTTTTTCTTGATCTGATAATGCCATGGAATGGTTTTCACGATCAGATCTTTCTTTTGTTTGACTCATTTTACAGCTAGGAAATTTGGAACTCTTCAGTCTGGAAGCTTCGTTATGACGTTTGATGGTGGAATATATTTAAGGATTTACAACATAAAGGAAGTTGAGGATGGCCTCATCATTTGAAAAGATGGGGATATCAAGAGGCTCGGTTTGGTCCCAATCTATGAGTTCAGGATGTATCAATGGTAGGGGATAGCCTGGTGGGTTCAGGTCAGAGGTCGTAAGGGTCTTAATGGTGACATCATCATCAAGCAATACTATGGAAATTTTGAGTTCTATGATGTTACTCTCTTCCGAGTGATCTGTCTCGCTAGGATTTTGATCATCTTCACTTGAACCATCGATATTTTGTGATCCTAATTCAAGTGGTCTGAACCCTGAGCTTTGTCCATCCTCGAGTGTGGGGGTATACTTGTGTACCACATCAATTTCCTTATCATGACAGGACTTTTTTGATAGAGAATCCCACTCATATTCATTGGAATTCGTTTCATAGTGATCGCTTGCTTGGAGCTGCAGGATCCGTTCAACAAAAAAATTATTTGGGTCCTACTTTGTTTCTTCATCCTTTTGATGCTCTTTATATACCAACCTTTTTTTTTCTTTTGTATTTTTTATAATGGGTTGGATGGGTTCTACAATACCTTCTTTCCTTTTTACAATAGGTCCTTGTCCCTCATGGCCCATTTTTTCCAAGATTGAGAATCCTTTTCCATATTATGTGGTTTGGACATTAGCTATTGTTGCTTGAGAATTAGTTTCATCCTTGTAGAGCCAATTCAGAATATCTTTGTCATTGGATTCCTCTACTTGAGTGCTTTCTTTTATGAATCGACCATCAAAAAGTGTGACCGGTTGTGAGGATGATTGTGATGAGGTTGATGGTTGAGCATGGGATTTTGGTGAAATCAACTATGAGAGGCAAAGGGATTGTTCAATGGAGTATTCACCCACACCTTTGTCTTTGACTTGGACTTTATTTTCAAATTTTTTGGCCAAAGTGTTGAGTTGGGCTTCAGTGTTGATGGAAGTAGATGGGGTAACTTGTTCCTTTTTCTCTGGTTGTTTGGACAAGGAACTTGGTGGACTTTGTTCATTGGAGGATGCGTCTATCAATTTTGACAATGGATTGGCTTGACTTGAATTACAAAGGATTTCATAGGTGGAATCGGGAGCTTCTTGGTTATGAGGCACAAATACATCCTGGACAACCTTAAGGGTGTTGCAATGTTGGGGACTATTAGAATCAGCAGGGATGGTAATCTCTTTCCCATTGCAAGGAAATTTGAGACACTGATAGTATGTTGAAGGGACAGCTTGCATTTCATGGATCCAGGGATGACCTAAGAGTTTATTAAATGTCAAATATTTATCCAAAACTTGGAAAACTACATCCTTTTGAATTGGCCTGACCTAAATTGGTAGTACAATTAATCCCTTTGAAGCCCTTTCCTCATCATCATATGCTTTGACAGTGATCTTTTTCCTTGCATCTATTGTGTTTTCAGAGAACCCTAGTGCACATACAAGTTTTAGAGTACATATATTAACACTGGCTTCTCCATCTATTAGGACACGCTTGACACGACTTTTATGGATTAGGACATCGATGTGGAGTGTCGCATTATGAGGGTGGGTGAGAGATACGTCATCATTTTCTGAAAACAATAAGCAATTAGGCACAACTAAATGTCCCACCATGGCTTGGAAAGTGCAGACTTCCAAATTATTTGGTACTGTTGTATCGACTAGGGATTTTTCCAAGATCTCTTTGTGAGGGGATGAGATTTTAATGTGCTCCAATATTTATATTTGCACGAGAATATTTTGGAGCTGATCAAAAATGTTATATTGATGAGATGGAGTGGCAAGTGTTTTGGAAGTGTTGCCTTTTAAAACATATTTGGTTTGTGCCCTTGTGGTCACATTTATAGGTGCACTGTCTTGTTTTCCATTGATTTTGATGACATTAATTTGATTGTCTATTGCAACCATCAAAATCATCAAAATTTTCTAAAAATTCTAAAAAAATTCTAAAATAATTCTAAAATTCAAGAAAAATCACCAATTTATCTCTCGAGGGGCCATCTATCAATCATCACCTAAAAAATCAACATCTGGGACATGTCAAAATTTTCTTTAAAGTAATCTGTAAACACATCACTTCAAAGAGGGGTAAAATGTGTGCACATAAAAATGGTTTGGAGCACAATTAATTAAATATTTTATATTTAATTAATAAATCCTAATTCTTCTACTAAGATAAATAAATTGATAAATTTATTTATATAGTTCATCCCTTAATTCTTTTTTTTTCAAAAATCACTTTCTTCTTAAATTAATTAAATGCACAAATTAAATAATTTTTCATTTAGTTAATTTCCCTCCTTCATTTAAATTTGAATTTTTAATTCAAATTGGCACATGTCTCCATATTTTTCTAACTTCCTTCCACCTCACCTGCCACCTCGCCATGTGTCACATAAATTTGAATATTTCTAATTTATAAAATGAGAATTTCCATCAACAACCTGCAACAAATTTGAAACCACCTTGGACACATAGCTTCTCCTTTCCTCTGATTCTCTTCAACACTTGGCAAGGTGTTATCTTAAAGGGAACCACCTCCATGATTCTCTCCAACCTCTTTATGCTCCACCGTTGATGTGTCAGGATCATGATCTCAACCATCCATCTTTACCACCTCAGCCCAAGCTTGGAAAAATCTATAAATAGAAGGCAATTCTATAGCTTTTCAAGGAGAATTGGATTACAAACTTATGCTACAAAAATCTTATTGCAATTTGAGAGCATTTTGAGAGCATTCTAATTAGCATTTAGCATTTTAGTTCATAGTTGCATTATCATGGAAATTTTTGTTTTAGTATCTTAACTTGTTGCATCATTTCATTCAGAATTGCATCTTTAATTACAATCATCTTAGTATCATTTGAATATAGCAGCATCACAATCTCAGATCATTTAGCATTTCAATTAAAAATACCAAAAACATGTAGATGTAGGTATATAGTTGTGCATTTTCATATGGCATCTCATTTCTTAGGTTTCCATTTTGTAGATTCATGTGCAACACATAATTCTGAGAGCATGAATTGAGAGATCACCAAATTCTAATGTCAAAGATATCTTCACCCAACAAGAAGTGATTGGAAGGAGATGTAGATGGATCAATAAGATTCAAGAGTTTAATATTGAAATCCATATCACATAATTAGTCTAAGGATAAGGGTTATCTAAGTTAATTGTTGAGTCAAATTTGGAAGCTAACCAAATAAACAATGTTGAGATAAATGACATTTCCCATGAATGTGATATGAAATCTTCTACATGGTATAAGGATGTATTATTTTATTTACAGAACATGTCATGTCTTAAAGGTATGAATGATAACTAGAAGAGGACACTAAATTTGCACACAATCAAATATATAATTATAGAAAATGAGCTTTGGCATGAAAAAGCAAAGAGGGGATTCTACTGAAGTGTGTAAATGAAGACCAAACATCTAAAATTTTGGATGAGATGCACAATGGTGTATGTGGAGGCCACTACATGGCTAAAAATACAACTCATAAGGTCTTAAGGTTAGGTTATTGGTGACCTATAGCCTTCACAAATGTACACAAATTGGTCAAGAAATATGATGCATGTCAAAAAAATTAGGAAAGTTCAAGTTTTCTAGAAACCTACCTTTAAGACCAATTTTTATGGAAGCTCGATTCCAACAATGGGGTATTGACTTTATTAGGGAAATTGTTGAGAAGTAGAGTGGTGGGAATAGTTAGATTCTTGTAGCCACTTATTACTTCACAAAGTGGATAGAGGCTACTCTTATAAGAAGGGCCACAAGAAAAGTTGTAATTGATTTTCTGATGAACAACATTTTGACTAGATTTGGAGTACCAATACAAGTTGTCTATGATAATGCAATGTGATGTGCTTTAGGTTAGATGAATTTGCAATATTTTGAAACCAATATGGGATAATTTTATCGTATGCATCCTCATATCACCCTCAATTAAATGTATAGGAAAAATCAACTAATAAAAGCCTGATGAAGATTATCAAAAGGGTGATTGAGAAGAACAAGAAGGTTTGGGACACAAAGATTAGGCAATCTTTGTGGGCTGGAAGAGTCATAGTGAAGAAGGCCATAGGTCAATCTCCATTTGAGTTGGTTGATGATTTGGAAGCAAGAATTCCTATTAATAACTTGTTGCAGGTATATAAGTTTATCCAAGAATGTGATGAAGATATATCATATGCAATGGTAAACAAGATTTACCGGCTAAATCAGTTGGATGAGATAGGGAGAATGAAACAACACAAAAATGTTAACATGCAACAACAAGTTAAACATTTTTTTGACAAGAAGTTTTTTGAAAGACAATTTCAACTAGGAAATATTGTTTTGTTGAGGAACGCAAGAGCACAAGAAAGAAACATGGAAAATTTGATGCTCTTTGGCTTGGGAGATGAGCAATACTCATGGTGAAGACTTATTTTTTGTAAAATCTAATTAGTGAATATCTTGAACTATCAGTGCATGAATAGTTCTTGAAACCATACTTCTCTTGAGGTATGTTCTTTTCCATGCACAATGTATTTTTTGTATTTTTTGTACAGTCTCTTGGTTTTTGGTTTTTTGTCTAGTTTTTGGTTTTTTTTCTCTACTATGCTTTGTGGTCTCCTTCTTTGGAGTCTTTGTGATCTTGCCTTGTTCCTAGTGAACAAGCATCCCCAACATGAGTCATTGGTGGAACCTTGTAAAAAAATCCTCGAACTTTGGCCTTTTCCCCATTTCCTGAGGTTTTGAATGACTTGTGTGTTAGGGCTTGTTTTACATTGCCTAGGATATCTTTTATACTAAAAACCCTTCTAAAACCCTAGTATTCATGCGCCCCTTACGCTTTTGTTCTAATTTTGTGTTGACCTTCTATTTATGATTGCTAATATTTTGAGTAACAACTTATGTCTCTTAACTTCATCAATTTACCAACCCCTTCAACCTAAGTCACCCATTGGTCCGCTATCTTCTTAATGCTTGGTTGAAACATTTTATTTCGTGAGATCCTAAGTATAAAATGATTTATGGTTTTATGTCCCCTTTGATTCCTAGGCATGTCCTTTTAAAACAAATTTAAGTAAATGTCCTTAATAAATTCACCTAAGCCTTAAGAGCCCCACTCGCCTCAACCATGTGTCGCCTCTACATTACATTGCATATTGCCTTCACATCACATTCTTACCTTCATATCACATAGTTAAAGTGCGATGGGAAACCTTTATCAAAAAAATGACACTTGTCAACATTGTATTACAACGTGGTGCTTCTTTGCATCATAATTTTATAAAGGAAGCACATAGTGAAAATGTGCTAGGAAAAGGTGAACAAAGAGCGAGACACCTGGCAGCATTTCATTGCATCATGTTATCTCTTCAGAGTGTATTTTCATTCTCAAAGCACATAGCCAAAATGTGCTAAGTTTATTGTCACAATCTGGATAGGTGTTAAGAAATCATTGCATCATAGTTTCATATCCTCAGTGCAAAGAAAAAATGTGCTAAGAAGTAGGCCCCTAAGATCATGACACTTGGTGGCATCTTATTACATCATGAAGGTTATTCACAACACATTCTTTAGAATTGAGTGCAGAAAGGAAATGCAATTGTTAAAAGGAATATAAGATTGGGACTGGTGACAATATCTCGCTTCATCGTAAAAAGATCTTTAGAGCATTTTTTTCATGTTTTAAACACATAAGGAAATTGTGCATCACATTTTTGGCTCTTTAGCACATAACCAAAATGCAACAAGTTCTAAAAGGAAAGGAAGGATGTGCCACTCTTAAAATGAAGCACATAGAGTCTTCACATCACATTTTCATAAAATCTTCTTCAAATGAAAAGTGTGATGTAAGGAGGGCTTGTGATAGCCATTGATCCTACTTTGAAGCAATTTGATCAATGATTTGAATTCAAACTAGAATGGTTGATTGATGGATGATCTATTTCATATGCACAAGCCTTCATGCTACATTTAAGGAATATCTATTACTTTTCAAGAGCCATACAACATTTATTTGTTGCATTTTTCATCACAATTGTAATCATACTCAAGCTATTTGGTGAACAAAGCTCTCAAAAAGAAAATTTCAAGCAGAAAAGCTAGTGTTTCATTCAAAATTCTGAGTAAGTGCTCTAATATATCTATAATTGCATAATCTAATAGAATTACTAAATGGAAAGAGTTGTAAAGGTTTTTCTAGGGTTGTAAGGGTTACTTGTTTAAATTTTTTAAAGAAAGAAACATTTATATAAACCATAGTTGCACATAAACCCTAAAATATGAGTGAAACAAGTGTGAAGTCTAAGGGCCTCAAGAGGTTCATGGAGAACCTTATGAAGCAACTCCCTAGTTCACAACAATAGGGAAAACATGCTCAAGGTATCAAGGTTGTCACAGATAGATTGCAAGGTTTAGTTGTACAAATCGGTGATGTCACCCCAATGAATGGTTGGACCCTATTTGAGTATACATACAATAGGGGTCAGATGCCTAGACTGACTTCCAATTTATGGACTTCATATTTGGGTAAGTTGGTGGTCCCTAATGTGTTTTTCAACATAGACTTGGTGAAGGCCTTGGGTAGTTGTTATGATCCTGACACCAGAATGATTAGAAGTAAGAAGGGATCACCTTTCCTCAAAATTTCAAGGGGACAGATTATTGAGACATTTGGCTTGAACCCTTTAGCCAGTGTTATAATTGACTTTTGCTTATTGTGCAGATAATATGAAAAGGATAAGCATAGTTGCAGGGTATTTTGGCTCCCAAAGCATAAAAGAAGGGACATTGAGAAAAATCATGTTAGATTTACTCCAAGAGAGGTCAAACCCTTCACTTATGATGAATTTGAAGATTATTTTTCCAATAGTTACTTTTCCCTATGCCAAGTACTTGGAAAATACTATGAGTTGAGAATGCCCATCTTTATGATGATGCTGGTAGCAAACATCCAACACAAGGATTTGAATAAAAATTTTGAGTTTTTTGCATTTATTGCAAAGGGAATTCACAAGCAATTGATAGCCTTGAAATACCCTAAGTCTGGTCTCTATTTCATATGGTATTCTTTATTTCTACATATTGTTATGTTTAGTGGAGAGAAAGCATGGAAAAAATTATTGGAATTAAGAACCCATGATTGTAAAGGAAAAAAATTGTCATTTTAGATTTGGACACACATATAGTATTAGCATTGCAACAACTTAAATTTCTTAACTTTTGAGAATTTTCTTGTATTGAAGTATATTGGGGAATCTAGGTAGTAAACTAGAGCAAAGGATTTATGAGAATATCATGAAATTGATAAGATCACATTAGTATGATCTTGAGAAGGAGGTTAATCATAACTAGGGGGACTCGTACTTGCACTCTAGCTCCACAATTTTTAGAATATATGGCACTCTGATGCAACCCCATTGCTTACCACTTTATGTCTTAGATAAATTGGCTTTCATGGAAATAATGTGGCAACTAAATGAATCAAATAAGAATCACTTGAGGTTAATGAAGAAGGGATCCTCTATCCTTGGATATATGAAGTTTTCCCATTTTGTTGTCACTGCAAAACAGGGTTTAGAGAAATTTTCCACTAATCTGAACAACCTTGGAATGAGGGTAAACCCTATAAGAAATTGTGACCCTAAGGGGTTTATTAGCAGAGAAAGGGTTAAAATATTAAGATCACATTATCACCATAATTTCCATGTGTCTGAAGATGTGATCAAGAATTTGAAAATTGATCAGGAAGTGAAATAGAGAAAATAGGATTAGATTTTCATAATGCAAACATAGGAGAAAAGAATGCAAGTGAATCCTACATATGTTAGTCCTTTTGCTTGATACACCAATCCTTTGGAAAAAGTAGAGATGATGCTAACTTCTTATAAGGATGGATCTTTCCTAAATATGGTGACATTTTCTAAGGAAGAAGCCAGGAAGAGGAGAGAGGAGCAACTAGCTCAATAGCAAGAACAATCAGTAGAGTCATCAGCCCTTGCTACATCCATCCAACCGATGAAAATTCATGATCAACCATTGGTTGAGTATTCAGAGAAACCAAAGGACAAGGAGACAGTGCAAGAATAATATTTTTATTATATTCATAGATATGAGGAAGTCAATCAACACTTCACATCTCCTCAAGTTCATCAAGAAGGAGAGGAACATATGCCTAAGAATAGATAAATCATGGAGTTTTATGATGAGATAAATGTCTCAAATGATGTAACATACAAATATTGCCATGATTTCATGGATGATGATTCTTTTATTCAAACAAAATAATTCAAAGAGTTCATAATCAAATTTAAGGAGAATGAACTCAAGGAAAATATTGAAAAAGCTAAGGAAGGAGCTAATCCATCTCAGCATGAGTAAATTAATTAGAATTTAATTTAGGAGATGGATTATGACACATATAATATCACTCCTGCAAAAGGAATGAGGATGGAAAAATAAAGGAATTCTTTTATTGCTTGGTTGGGATTTAACATATATAATTTCTTTAGACACAATAAGAAACTAGGATGAAGAAGATTTCACCTCAAAGGAGTAGGTAGATGATGTCCTTCTTGGGTTTGGTTTCAGTCCTAATATGCACACTTTAGCTATTTGGGAAATGGTCCCCACAACTAATAAGCCAATGGTGATCAAATCAGTGGGGGGAATTACATGGAATATGATTGTTAAAAGGAATTATGACATCTCTATCAAGAAAGCAGCCCAATTAGTGGTGCATATTGCAATGCTTAGTGCAAATATTGTTGAGATGACACAAGAATATTTTGATGCATAAGAATTTATTGAAAATTTAAGATGATTACAACAAGGTAGTTTCAAGGTTACCACCTCCACAACTTTTTGTTCCACATATTGAAGTTACCGCATCTTCATTAGAGCAACTTTCTACTCAAGACAAAGATACTTTATCTTTGAGAATACAAAAGTTAAAGGAAGAGTTGAAGCATAGTAAAGAAAATTAGAGGAAATAAAATGAGGAGGAAAATAAATTTTCCACTGATATAATTGGTGACCTTCTAGTTCATAGACTTGTATGTGTTTACACAAGATTGAAGGGGCCTGGATAGCATTTTATAGATTAAATAAAGCATATACAAAACATCAAGAAATTAAGAAAGGTTTCCAAGAGGTTCTGAGCAAGTGGAGCCTTAGGGAAAATGCTATTAAAAAATGATTATGGTGACAAAATCAAACATAGAGGCCCCAAAGAATTTTCCTCAATTTCTTGAGAGAATTGAGCTACTATGGGATATTTCAGCCTTTCAAACAAAATTGGATATCCAATTCAAAGCAAGGTTAAATTTTTTTGAAGGTATGGAAAAGGGTATAATGCCAAAGATAATGGATGAATTGGGATTGATTAAGCCTTTGGACAAATGGAAGGCTGAATTTGTTGGAAATATCCCTTCACTATCATCATTTATATACAAGGATGGGAAAATTGAATTGGCTCTCTTGAATAACTCTATTGGTAATCTATTCAAACCATATCCCAATTTAGATAATTTTGCAAAAGAGGCCAAGGAAATTATAAATGCTAGGTACAATGCACATAACACCAAGGTGTAGAAGCTTCTAGCTTTTAATTAGCCATCTGAAGATGAATACAATACATGGCTTGAAAAATATGTGGAGTAAGCCACTTTTCTATTATTTTCCTATTCTTTTATTGTGGTGGGATCTACTTTTGTCTTCTTCTACCAAGTCAACATCTCTTGAGTTTTTGAAAGATAAAGAAGGTAAAGAAAAGAGCATAAATTAATTGTACAACCACCTTCTTTTTTTAGCACATTTTGGAAACAACAAGGATCTCTTACAACTGCACATGCAACTAATTTTGTCTTTAGTGGAGAATATACGCTCCCTCATGAGTCAGTTTATACTTGTATTTTATTATGGATGAAATTGTCAAATGAAAACGTGACACTTGTCAAAAGGCTTGAAGCTTATTTTCTCTCTTGTTTCTGTAAGAGAATTCAGGGCCTTTTGCAAGAGATCTTGGAGATTTTTTGTACACATAGCTTTTTGTAATTAAGCTAGTGTTTTCAGGTCTAGGTTTTTTGGAAATAGGTTGTTAATGTAATTGATAATGGTGTATTGCAGTACTAGCATTCAAATTCCAATATAATAACAAATTTTACAAGTAAATTGTCTCCTACATGTATCTATCCTTACATTTATGAATAAAATTTATCAAGGATTTATTATATTCATCTCCATGGTCTTTCCTATGTGTGAATGTCTCTTTTATAGCTTTTACTCAAGTAGTAGATTAAATATAATTTGAGAGAGATGTTGAATGTTTTGGGTATATGCAAGGATTTGTAAGAAGAATTATTATCAGAATTATGAGGAATGATAATGTAGTGCATTATTATTATGCCTAAATGTTAGAGTCAATATTGTAATGCAGAGTTTCAATTGTGTTCCTTGACTCTGTAGCCTAGGCTTAAGGCACCAATCTATTTGAATTATGTATGAATGCAGCTCCTTAATCACAAATTTCAAAATAAATTTCCCTTAATGTAATAATTTATTGCATAATTTTATTTATAGTGTTCTCAAAGAATTAAATATTTGGAAAGCTCAAAGATCTAGACCATCATATGTGTTTATCTATAATTTTTGACTGATTTGTGAGAACATATATGCTTAATCAATATTTGAAGATAATGACAAGGAATCTTAAGAAATGTTGTAAAGGATCACCTTCCTAGGTTTTGCATAGCCTAAAACATAGAGGAATAGGTATTCTCTATCTTTTCTATTCGTTGGCCAACCCCTTAAGACATTTAATCATCTGAATTGGCTATTCTTTAGATTATCCTGAGATATTGGTTAGGAAAATTAAAACACCAATAGTGTCCATGGTTATATCTATTTCCTTCCCTTGTTCTCATTATGTTGTTTATTGGAGATAACAAGAGTGAGATTAAAGAGCTTGAAACCCAACTTTATAGTGCATTTAATATAAAGGATTCATGGGTTGTAAATGTTGGAACATAATGTTATTGGGGCTCATACTCTATAACATTTTTATATTGTTCTAATATAAGGTTATAAAATCTTATGCCTATTATATACTTTAGAATATACAATTTAAATAATTAATAGTATAATAAAATATTAGATTATTAATTATTTTAAAAAGGTAGTTTTGAATAGGTGTGGCTAATACTCCTTATGGTAATTTTTCACCCCTTTTATATTTAAGGGGGTTCTCTCTCATGTAGAGTATAAGGGAATTTGGAGATTTATGGTGAATTCTATCATTATGCACAAGAAGGATTATTGGCCATGTGGAAGTGATATCCCCAAGTTCATTCTATATTTTAATAGATCATTTTGTATGTGTTTTATAATGAAATGATGCTTTATGATATTTTTTACTTGGAATGGTTTTTCCCATGTAAATATTGTATAATTTTTTAATCTATATATCTTGTAACTCTAATTTTATCTATTTTATATTTATTTGTAATGATTATTAACCTGAAATCCTAATTTTTAACATGATATCAAGGCATTTTTTAGGTCACACTAATCATTTTTATAGGTTTATAGAAAGTTATCAATAGTCATAAAAAAGTTCTTTACACCTACCAATTGCATTTTCTTAAAAGTTTTTAAAATCCTAATTTTTCAAGCATCACATTATAAATTTAAGAAGGATATATTTTTAACTTCATTTATGAATAATCTTTATTGAAATATGCAAGAATACATTAAATATTAAACTTATATTAGGTGACTATGTTGTCCATATGGACTTGATAGCATGAGAATGTAATGTGTCTCATACTATAAATTACTTTATAGATATCTCTAATATTAAATTTTCCCAAAGATCATAACCATCGATAAGATGAAACCACTCTACATATTTTTTGTACAATTTCATTTTATGCTAGATTGAAATTAGAGTGTCTCCCATCTCTTACTAGTAGAGGGATATATAAACCATCTATTTAGCTAGCAAGAGGAGAATGAAGGGACTTGCCCTCTCACTTTCATTTTACCCTTTGATTACTTCCCTGTTTGAATATGTAGGCACTATAATATTTTATAATTAAGATATATATGGAGAAAAAGTTAAAATATAGTTAACATCAGATAATTATTATATATAAAAAATATAGAATAATTGATCGTATATAGAGACATGTAGTTATAGAAACTACCCCAAAATACATAGCATTATCTAAAGTTACATATGACAATATGATCAAGTCAAATCTTTTGAACTTTAAAGATTAATGTATGTCATCATGGATGAACAAATCCAAATAGGAAAAAAAATAGCTATAGTATGGATGCTTGACATTAAATAAATTGAATATTTATATTTTTCCCTTCATTTTTTTGTGTCTGTATATGAAAATTTATTCTCATATGACTGTAATTTCTTACCTTACCAAAAAAATAAAATGAAGTTATATATGTACCTAAGAGAATAAAGATTGTGTAAAAATTTCAATAGATATTTGTAAAAATACCCTGAAAGAAGGGCTATATTGAAGCCACAATCTCTATCATAGGAGAGTACACATCCAACTTTAAATTTGATACATTATAACAGTGCCATTATATATTTCCATAATATTATAATGCAAATGTGGTTAATTTTATCACATTCATGGTTAAATAAAACTTTGGAAAATATCTTATTTGGTGTCTTACATATAGATGACACATAAATTTTGATAATTTTCTTGTAATAAATTTGTTTACTATGTTATAATACAGTTATTAGTGTGAACAATATTTTGAAATGTTGCATTCTGCGACCAAACCCCTACACAGTGCTCCTTTTGGTGTTGTTTGTGGTGATGGTGATGGCTTTCCTTGTTGTGCATACTCCAAGCCTTCCAAGCATGTGGTGTTGAGATTGAAATTCTCCACTAGCTCACTTAATGACCATCCCTCATTCCCTAACCTATGACATCAAACTTCGTGCTCACTGGATGGTGATAAGGTTTCATCTAGTGACAAGATGAAGAATTTTTTCTCTCCTACACTTGCCCCATATACACAACAAGGTTTTGATATGCCATGATTTGCTAATACTCCATTCCCTCCCCATGTTTTAGCATGTTCTGATGTTAATGGCTCTAGTGGGGGTGACAACTCTTTGGTTGCGGGTAAGCTGGGAAATGTGGCGTTAGATCATGTGATAGAGGGGGAACATACCAGAATAAAACATAACTTTAAAGAGGCCCTCTACAAAACTAGGGATCACCACTCCTCAACGTCTTTGTTTTAGCATGCCCACCCATTGATCCCCTCCAACCAACCCCAATGTGATGACAATAGGATTTTTGAGTTTGATTCTAGAGAACAACAACATCCTCCCTCAAAGGTTGTCTCAGGGTTTGGAGATTCAACCCAATTTGGATCTACTTTGCCTCTATGTCGATCAACTATAGCCACTAAATTTTTCATGGATGGATTGGCTCATGGTAGGGAGAAATTTCTTCAGTCACACACTCATTTGTATATTTTTGAGGATGTGGTCCAATTTAAGCAATCTCCATGCATGGATAATGGAAAACTAGAAATCTTTAGAAGAATGGAATTTGTATCTTTCCATGTGCCAAAGGGTTTTTCATTTTGGAATTTGAATCCATCACAAACAAGAAGTGGGTGCTTGAGAATGGCCCATGGATTTATCAAGGTGATTTTTTATGTAATAAATCTTGGTTCCCTTCTTTCGACCCTCAAACTGATACTTTCTCCTTTGTCTTCTTCTGGGTGCATCTTCTTTATCTTCCCTTTCAATTCTAGGAATTGGATTGTCTATCAGTAACAATTTAGGTAGGTATCATTGCAGTTCAGAGGAAACACTTAATTACCAAAACTCCACCTTTGTATGCATTTGTGTGGAAATGGACCTATCCAATGGTCCCCTTGTGAAATTATTGTTGTTGGTAGGATAACAATTTTGGAAGCAACCTATGGACTATGATAAGATTGCCTTTAGATGTAGGAAATACTACTCAATAGATCATTATACACCCCAATACCATAAGTTGCAAGGCCTAGGTAAGAGGATGGAGTCCTCAAAGAGTAGTCCCTCTTGGTGGGTAGGGGTTGAGCCCCAACATTACATCATTACCCCCAAATCTCAACATGGTGGTGATATCAACCAAACATCTCCCAAGGGTAGTCTAGGGTCCCACCTCCTCAGAATTTCGGCGATCCAACCTCCCTGGTGGGATTTCTCAAGCTGATAATTTGGTTATTTTGATTGCCTCCCCAAACTCTAAATCAAAAATCTTTGAGCTAGTTCAAGATACCATGATCACTCTTATTGATGCATGCTCTGGTGGAAGCCCGAGAGTGAATGGCAACCAAGATCTCCACATAAGTTAAATTTCACCCAAAATGGATTTTCCCTATGACCAATGACATATTATAGGTTAACTACACTTGATTCATACAGATTTGAAGTATATTTAAACCACTAAGCATCAATCCTAATAAGATCGTTCAATGTAAACAAAGACAAAGAAGCCATTAAAATTAATATTCTAAAACATGAAAGCTTGACAAACATCTACTCTAAGAAATTGAAACTTATCCTATTGAGGGAATGGTGTCACATTGATGTGGAATGGAGACCCTTTCCCAATCCCTTGGATAGTGAGCTTGTTTCAACCAATTTTATTGAAGAAAACTAGTGAAACTGATGAGAGATGTGTTGTAAAACATGATGAAAGCTATTTTAACATGATAAAAAGCTAAGATGATCGATGTAAATGTGTGCAAAGCTATTCTAAATGTATGCAAGATTTAAATATGCTTGAGTTCTAATTCTAAAATATACTAAATGGATGCAATTAAGGTACCATGAAAGCCATTAATGGATTCTTTAAGCTACTATGATCAAGACATAAATTAAAAATGCTAAATATGGATGCAAATGAGAGTAATTTTAACAGCATAAGTTTACTATTAAAATACGAATCCCTATTCAATAGATGCAAAGTCTATTTATAGAATGAGAAAAAAGAAATTGATGGTCAAGATTGAAAGAATCAATCAACGGTCAGGATGGAAAGATGGAGGCATGGATCATGGTTTCCCATCAAGGGTTGAGAATACAAGTTGATATTTAATCAAGGGATCACAATCACGCAAAGAAGCACACTTTCAAAACTTGCTCAATAATTTTGTTGAAATTTTGTTACAAGGAAGAATATTCCCTTTTTCAAATGAGTGAAGAGGGAAAGAATATTCATGAGAATATTCCCCCTTTTGAGGAATGTGCAAAGGAGGAATATTCTCAAAGAATATTCCCTTGCAAGTGGGAGAGTTAGAATTAATGAGAAATTGTATAATTAAAACAAAGTTTCAATTATGCAAATTAGAGGAATTTAGGATATCCATTAAATAATTAACTTATTTAATGAAAAGAGATCAAAATGATATTTATTTAAATAATTAAGATTATTTAATTAAATGAGAAGACTTAGGGTGTTAAAATTAAATATTTTGATTTATCCAATTTAATAGGAAGAAAGGTTAGTATGAAAGGGGGGGAATTAACCTAATTAGCTTAATTAGATTGATAGATGAAAATGATGTGATTAATTAAATAGCTAGACTAATTTAATCAAATAAGCGAAAAGAGGAAGGATTTTAAGCTGAAATGATGTTAGTATATCCGATTCAACTGTGTGATATCATTCAAGACATTTTTAAGTGTCTACATTTTATATCTTGAGATCCTAGTTGCCAACTAGTACTTCAACAGATATGTCTCCATTTTCTATAAGATCTTGGATAACATTTTTGAGCCTCATACAGTTCGATGTTTCGTGTCCTTTGATTTTGTGAAAATCACAAAGATCTTTTTCATTGTACCAAGGGGGTTTATCTTGTGGTTCTTGGTAGTTTTCAAAATTGGGAAGCATGATCAAGTTTGACTATACCAATTTCTTCATGATGGATTCAATAGGTTCCCCCAATTGTGTGCATTTTCGTTTAGGATAGTTGTTCCAATTGGGGGTTCGTCATTGTTGAGTTTCGGTGTTGTTGACTTGATTATTCTACAGTAGTGATGTTGTTTGTTGGAAAACTTGTGTGATGGTTGGTTGATTGGTGTTTGGCATAGGATCACTTATAACCAATTTATCATCCACCACGCCATCATTCGTTATGTTCTAATTCTTAGCCCAGACACAAGGCTTGTCATTAGAACTAGTTGATGGGTTGTTGTCTTTGTATGCTTGTGTATTTCCCTTTGAGATTAGGGCTCTCTCTATGTTGAGGACTCTAGGTACAAGCTCTTCATAGGTGGTAATGCATTGAATTTTCAAGTGGAAGGACATATCAGGATTGACATTCACTATGATGATCCCTACTTGTTGTTCATCGGGAATGGGCCACTTGCTCTTGCTAGCTCTTTTCCTCCATCGTTGTAAGAAACTAGCAAAGGATTCTCCTTTGTTTTGCTTGATAGTATACAACTCTTCTAAGCTCATGTACACGTCAAGATTAAAGGAGAAGTGATCTATGAATTTATCGGTGATTTCTTGGAAAGTTTTGATACTTGGAGGTAATTGAGAAAACTAGTCAATGGCTAGGCCTGTCAAGCTTCATGGAAAGAGACACATCAAATAGGAATTATTGTAGGCCACCTCCATACACATGATGTTAAACTCTTTGACATGGTCCACAAGATTTCCTCTCCCTTTGTATTTATCAAATTTGGGGACCTCAAAACCAAGAGGGAAAGGTACCATTGTGATGTTTCTATCAAATGGATAGGGACATAGGTTTTGTTGTGCATGGGGATTCATTTTTTTTCCCATTTGCATGCCCTACATTTGTTGCATTAGTGAATTGAGTTGTGATGCAACATCATCATGCGGGTTTGGCTGAAGAACATATGTTGGATATGGTGGGATGGTTGATGAATTATGCATGGGATTTTGGTATGATGGGGGGTTGTATGGTGTGTATGGTGGTGTTGGATATTGTGAAGGTGGTGGTGGTGAAGGTGTATATGTTCCTAATGTGTTTGGATTGACGATGTTCTATTGAGGTTTATAGTATAAACCTTGTTTTTATTGTTGTTGTTGGGCATACTATTGGGCTTGTTGTTGAGCTTGTGCTGCTAAGGTTGCTTGTTGGGCTTGTGGTTGTTGTTGTGCTACTAAGGTTGCTTGTTGGGCTTGTTTTTGTTGTGTTGCTAAGGATGCTTGTTGGGCTTGTTGTTTTTGTTGTGCTACTAAGGCTACTTGTTGGGTTTGTTGTTGTTATTATGTTTCTCAAGTTGTTTGTTGGGCTTGTTGTTGTTGTTGTTGTTGTGCTGCTAAGGTTGCTTCTTCTTGTTGTTGTTGTGTTGCTAAGGCTGCTTCTTCTTATTGTTGTGTTTCTTGTTGTGCTTGTTGTTGTTGTTGGGATGCTAGGGTTGTTCATTGTTCTTGTTGTTTTTGTAAGACTTGTTGATAGGCGTCTTGTGCTTGTTGTAAATCTAGACCATGTTCTTGTAATGTAGGATCGTTTGGTTGTTGGGATATCTGCGAAGGTTTTTTGGTGTTCATGATTTGAGTGGGTTGTGGGTTGATGACGAAAGGTTAGGAGTTGCCTTGGTTTATCATTCCTTGTAAAATGATGGATTGGGGTGGAGGAATGTAAGTTTGAGGTCCCATTTGATTTTTCATGATGTGAGGGACCAATGGTAAAGCCAAAGATGGCACCATTTGGTATTGCAATGACAATGGCATATTAGGACCTTGAGTCAACTAATTGAAAGGGTCCCCTTGACTGATAGCTAGGGGGTTCCCTTGTTGTATTTGAGGTGGGATCAAAGTATTACCTTGGTTGATGGGATTCATAACCAAGGTTTTTTTTTATTTGGGTTGATGATGGATGGGATAGATGTTTTTTGTGAAACCAATGGAGTGAATGGATGATGATGCCCCTATTTGTGTTAAGGGTTGATTTTGCATAAGAGTGTTGACATGCACTGGTTGGTCGAGTTGAGATACTTGGCCCATATTACCTTGTGTGACGTTGGGCACACTTGTGGTACTTGTGGGGATAGAAGAGGATGGTTACCCTTGATATGTCAAGGTTTTCATGGATTCATGAAGCGTAAGTGGTTTATGTGGATGTAGGGGGTGTTCAGGAATGAGAAAGGCACCAAATGTAGGTGTCTGAGTGGTGTTTTGAGGAGGATTATTGTTCAGAGTACCCACAAGTGTGTTTATTTTCAAAGGAAGGGTATGAACAAAGTCCTTAGCAAGATCAGCTGCAAGACTAGGAATCAATGTTTGGATTGGCCCTAGTGATGGAGTTGATTGAAGTGTGGATGATGTCAAGCCTTGTGTCAAGTTTTGTGTGGAAAAAGATGGAGGAATTGAAGTCATTTTTTTCTAGGGCTTGACACTCTTGTTTATATTCAAGGATTTCTTCTTCGCTAAGCTCAAATGGATTGTTCATAATGTCTTCTACCTCATATGGTCCTACTAGATCTTGGATTTGTTGTGCGAGGGTAGAATGACCTCGTGGATTAAATTCTTGAGGGTTGGTATCATTGATGGTGGATGAGACTTTGGTTTTCTCCATGATTCTTTTTTGTTGTGATCTTATTTTTACCATAAATGTGGATCACCTATGGGAGAGTTTGTTTGAAATACAAGGATAGACAACTGAGAGGGGGGGTGAATCAATTGTCACAGATTATTCAAACTTATTAAACTTTACTCAGATCTGATGAAAGAAAATTTTACCATAAACAAACACCACATC
Organism: Sequoiadendron giganteum; assembly: GCA_007115665.2. Lineage (NCBI taxonomy): Eukaryota > Viridiplantae > Streptophyta > Pinopsida > Cupressales > Cupressaceae > Sequoiadendron > Sequoiadendron giganteum. Next base: position 412,724,793 of record CM021109.1, read on the forward strand.
AAAAACACAAAGAACACCAGGATTTTTTGCATGGAAACCCTACTAGGGGAAAATTCACGGTGGAGGTTAATCCACAAGTTATACCCTATTAATTATAAGAGAAATGAATCATGGGAATCCAAATGCATTCATGCACACTGCCTAGAGCTCACTGCTCAAAGAAGACACACTATCTTACATAAAAATTTTAGATTAAATCCATCTAAAGAGATTGAATTGAGAGAGTAGCTTCTTCAAAATCTTGATTACAGTTCTAGTTAGGCACAAAAACACTTCTTCACACTTCGCTCAAACTTCTCCATACTCTTCTCTGCAATCGAATTATCTAATCTTTATTCGTGCATAGCACTTGCACACTTTTCACACCATGCACTCACACATTTTAAATGAAGAAAACAATCACTCTTATATATCCGCTACATGGAATTTCATCAACTTTGTCGGCCAAAAAAAAAGAATAAATGAATACAAACTGTCAGCCCAATTCATGAACAAATCTCAATGCACACCAACCAAAGTCGGTCACAACATAATGAAGACCTAAAACAACATCCTCAAATGCGCCAACCATTCAAAAATTAATCCACGAGGATCATGAACACGTTACAACCACCATGTAGGCCAAGAACATGAAAACCTGAACACACAAAGTAAAAATCTCTGATCGCGAGCACACCGATCAACACAGACATGCAACAAGGATAAAGCACGATCTAGAAACATCAACGAACATTGCAATAGCATATGCAACAACTCAAATTACCAGAATTACGTTCTCTTCTTCCAGAAACACCAACTACAGTAACAAAATAATTGTAGAAACACAGAAACTCACAACTTGCTCCAATCTTGATGCGCACCTCTGAAACTTTTGGAGGATAAACTAGATAGGATCAGAAACAAACCCTTTAAAGCACAAATTTTGAATACCAGCATACTGAACTTTCCACCATACTGAACTTCACAGCTTCAGAGACAGCTTCCAACATATTTGTTATAATTTTCTCAATAACCTTGACATATACAGCCTTTTAGACACCAATGCTAATAGTGTTGAAATCAATAAAAACCACATATCAGAAACACAACCACAACATCCAATAGAGTTATGTTGAGATTCGTAATGTTTAAACTCTCTAGTTGACTCAAATTTAGTCAAGAGGGCCCCTCTAAGTCATTTTGGAAAATCATGTGAGTGGGAGATGAAAAGGTGAATGATATGGGAAGTGATCTTTGCAAACATTTTGAGACAACACTTTTGACTAAGAGGTTTGATTGGTTTGATAAAGATGACAAGTAACTTGTAAATCTTTAAGGTAGACTCGTGACCTTCAAGATAAACTTGTCCCCAAATGTGATAACTAACTTAACTAAATGTATAAAAAATGATTCATTTCACACACAAAGTAGCTAAGTTAGGGTTTGGGATTGATGATGTCTAAGTCTAAAGTTTGGGTGTGTTCAAAATTTTGCAAAGGTTGGTGAAGTGAAAATGTGAAAGATGATAAGGGGTGGATGAAATGTTTGACCCAAAATGTTAACCTAGAGTGAACATTTGTTTTATAAGACCAAGGTAATAAGAAAAATTCTATACCTCTAAAGTGACTTAAACCCAAAAGATCAATGTTGATTTTAAATGACAAGGACAATTTGGACATATAAATCTGGGTTGCCCAGCAAAGGGCGAGAATAAAGATTTCTTATCAAGTTATCTTGATTGTGGTAAAGTTTCAAGGCACATTTTTTGTTAAACTTTGAACTATGATTTCTATGTTTGAAATGAGGGAATATGGACCTTCGTTTAGGGACTTTGATGTTGCAGGAGATCATGAAGATAAGCACACAATCATAAAAATAGTATATTTATTGCCACGCAAGAGGTGGTAATATGGGCCTTTCAGTTGCAATATTAGCTTTTTATTCTTGTTTGTCTAAGATGCTTGTAGTGTTTCTCCACTGGCTTGGTGTTTCTTTTTACTCAAATATAAAGCTCCTCAAACTACTGATTATGTCTATTTGTTCTCCTTCAATCAATTCAAAGTTTGTTTGTATGATAGTTAGCGTAAGGTTTGGTTGTTCAATCAAAGCGATTAGATGCCAAATGGTCATGTGCGGGGTTCAATTTGTCAGTTTATCTTGCTTAAATGAGTTTATTTTTACCACAAACACTTGTCTTGCTTAAGTTTCAAAATAAATGTCTATATCAAAAAACGCCATTCATTTCACAAGGTCCATTATGTGAAAATCATGAAGTTAGAGCCATAGTTTCCTAGGTTGACTTTGGGAAGTATGAATTGAGATATAAGCCAAAATATTTAGAAGTCTCTAAGGAAAAAAATCCTTAGGAAAAGTATCAATATGAAATATTTTCAAAGGGTATCCACGCTTAAACCAAAGGGTTTAAAATTTTGAGAGAACTTATTGATGTTTGTTTGCAATGTTTTGGAATCAAGCAAAGTATCCAATTGACTCACAAGCATTTACAATCCTATTTCAAATGGTGTGTTCTTTTGATGGGCTTGCCTCATGCTCTTCGTAGTAAAAGAGATGATTTTACATGCAATTAAGGAAAGAGTGTAGAGGTGTGTTAAGAATGATGTCTTAACCTCTACACTTTAACCACAATCAGATATGACAAGTAACTTCTTGAAATCCAAGTTCCAATGCACCATCTCAAAGAACTTGTTCGGTGGAAAAGTTGGCAACTACAAACAAAGGATTTTAATGACCATATTCGGGATAAATCGGTGCCTATACATTCATCGATTCACTCAATTAAGAGGCCTCCCAACCCTTAGAAACATCTAAGGGTTTTGGCATATCACATGGATAGTAGGGGAGACATTCATCGATATAAGATAGCAACACCAGATGGTTAATGACTTTCATCACACCAATTTATTTATATAGCAAACCGAAATGAAAACATCGCCTGGTTCATTCCCTCTCACAAGTTGGGGGGTAGGCCCGCTAAAGGTAACACAGTTTGTGAAGCTTAAAATTCTTTTCGTCACCTAAGATTTTTGAAAGGCGCGAGGGGAGAGAATAGGCACTTCCAAGAAGAAAAGCATACTTGTGTGTTTCTCTTCACCCAAGATCACATGAAGCGCAGCGGGAGAGGATATGCACAACAAGAAAATGTAAAAAAATCAAACACATGTTCAGTTTAACTTTGACAAGCATAATGAGTTTGTTTTAAGAACCAAATAAAGTGTTTAGATTGTTTTATTCAATTTTAAACCTGATATTGCAAAATGAGGATATTGTTGGGATACAGGTGTCATCAACCTTGTAAATATCTTGTATTTAATTTTCTCATATTATTGTTTGTAATTCACCCATAAGGGATTGGAGGTTTCACCGACAACACGTAATTAATTTTGTACTAGCCCCAGTAATTACCATTTTACCAACAGGGAGTTACGGAGCTACTTTTACTGGATAGTTGTCCCGATAATGGTAAAATGGTAAATTATGAGAATCTTGGCATCCATCTTGGGAATAGTGGGTTATGACATGTTATGACACTCTTCATATGTTGTAAGAGCATCTATGACAGTTATGACACACGTCATAAGATTCTATGACAACATCTATGACACACATAAGAGCTTATAACACATGTAAGAGCATCTCCTATTTTATAGGGATTCATATGACATCTTGTAAGATGGTGAAATGTCATGTAAGAGACCAATTTTAGCATGTAAGGGGTCGTATGGATTTTTACCATGGTTTTTTCAAACCTTTTTTTGACCCATGGTAATGTTTTATGGTGGTATTTTGAGCCCCCATGTGTCTATATATTGACGGGTTGAGTTGGAGACACTATGATATATTTTACAAGTACACAGATGTCGGATTGAAGAGGAGTTAGAGTGAATGTATTGTAAACACTATTTTTGTTAATACAAGTTATTCATCTCTTCTTTGGTGGATTTTTTTCCCAAAATGGTTTCTCCACATAAGCATTGTGTTATGTGTTCAACTTTTTGTTCTTGTTTTTCTTTGTCATTGCTGATCTAAACTTCATATGGTTTACACTAGTAAATATGATTTACAGCAAGTTTAAGCTTCTATTCTTGTTGTTCACCTTTCTTTTTCTAACATTTGGTATCAAAGCCTAGCCAGTTCTGTGTTCTGGGTGGTAGAAAGAAGGTTTTTTGAGTTTTAGTGGGAGTTTTGTTGAGCAATTTTTTATAGTATTTTGTGTTTAATCATGAATGCAACTTCTAACCGTTTAGACATTGAAAATTTTAACGGATTTGGTTTTGAGTTGTGGAAGCTGAAAATGGGGGATCTCCTTGAAGAATGAGATCAATGGGTAGCTATAATAAATGAAAAGAAACCTGAGAAAATGAGTGATGAAGATTGGGAGAAGGTTGATAAAAAGGCACAAGGCACTATCAAGCTGTGTCTTTCCAACTCTATTCTCCTAAATGTTTCATCAGAAAATACTGTGTACACTTTGTGGAACTAGATTGGTGATATTTATCAATTGAAAAGTCTGGTAAACAAACTTTACTTGAAGCAGAAATTTTTTTCTTTTAAGATGAGGGAAGGTGAATCTATTGTCGAACATTTAAATTATTTTAATTTGGTTTTGAGTCATTTAACCTCTATTGATTTCAATGTAAAAGAAGATGATAAGTGTGTTATGCTTCTCTGTTCTTTACCTGAATCTTGGGAAAATCTTGTACTTGCTATTATTGCTAACATGGAAGAAGCAAAGATGGATGATCTTGTTGGAGCTTCGTTGTCTTAGGAAATGGGGAAGAAGACAATGGATAGTACAGGTGATGCTCTCAATGTAAGGGGAAGGCCTAGAGGAAGAGGGACTAAAGGAGATAATAATGGGCCTAAGGAAAAGTCTAAGGGCAGATCTAAAACTCCCAAAAAGAAGAATAGAGTGAAGTGTTGGAATTGTGGGAAAAGAGGACATGTGAAGAAGGAATGCAAAAATCCAAATAAATAAGTTGATTCATCTACAAAGAGTGGATTACCCCATATGAAAAATATGATGGAGGTGAAATCTAACTCAGTGATAACTCTTCATACCTAATTTTTGGAAGGGGTAAGGTTAATTTGTGTTTCGGTGATGGGAGGATTAAAACCCTTCTTGGTGTTTTGCATGTTCCTAGAGTATCTAGGAATCTAATTTTAGTTTTGAAGTTAAATGATCTAGGAATAAGTGTAACTTTTGATATGCATGGTTGCATATTAGTAATAGGTAACTTGGTGAAAGTGAGAGGAACAAGAAGAGGAACCTTGTTTAAGCTAGATGTTACTACTTTTGTTAATTTTGCATATGTAACTAAAAAATCTGAAAACACTGTTATGTTGTGGTACTGTAGATTGGGTCACATAAGTGAGACTACTTTAAAGTCTATTTTGAATAAAAAAAATTTAGATGGTTTATCCTATTCTGATGAAAGTTTTGATTTCTATAAACATTGTGTGTATGGTAAACAAAATAGAAAATCATTTCCTTCTGGCAGTACAAAATCTAAAGTTAAATTGGAATTAATTCATATGGATGTGTTTGGTCCTGTGGATATTGAATCAATTGGAAAAGCTAGATATTTTTTCTCTTTTATCGATGATGTTACAAGTTTTACCTAGTTATATTTTATGCGACATAAATTTGAAGTTTTCTCCAAGTTTAAAGAATTTAAAACCTTAGTCGAAAAGCAATCAGATCATAAAATTAAGGTATTAAGGTCAGATAATGGAGGGGAATACTATTCTAAAGAATTTTATGAATTTTGTAAGAATGCAAGAGTTGTTAGACAAAAAACTACTCTATACACTCCATAGTAGAATGGTGTGGTAGAAACGATGAATCAAACAATTATGGAAAGAGCTAGAAGCATGTTAAGTGGTTCACATCTTGATAGATGCTTTTGGGAAGAAGCTATAAGTATTTTTTTTACTTCATTAATAGATCTCCTTGTAAAGCTCTTAAAACAACACCTTATTGGATGTGTCAGGTAAGAATCCTTTTGTTTCACATTTAAGGGTATTTAACTATGAGGCTTATGTTCATGTGCCTAAAGAAAAATGGACTAAGTTGGATTCTAAAGCTGAAAAGTGAATTTTCATTGGATACGGTGATAATGTTAAAGATTATAAGCTTTGGAATCCTCTAACCAAGAAAAGTATCTATTCTAGAGATGTGATTTTCAAGGAGCATAGTGTTATTTTTCTACTTGAACAACCAAAGGAAAAGGATAAGGGAAAGAGTGCATTTTGAAATTAAGCAAGAAGATGCACCTCAAGAAGAACAAAGAGATGGATTTGATGAGGAGGAGGAAGATGAGTAAATAGAACAATTTACTAATCAAATCGAAGAACATGATCATGAAAATCAAGAAGAGGTTGAGCAATATCAAGAACAACAAGATCCTCATACTCCTATTCTCAGAAGATCCACAAGACAATGAAATCCTATCGACAAGTATAGCCCACCTAATTTTCGTTGTATATTTTATTTATAAGTGTTGATGATGAACCTAGATCTTACAAGGAGGCTCTCTTTTCAAAGGAAAATGAGTCTTGGTTGTAGGCTATGAAAGAGGATATGATGGCATTAGAAAACTATAACACCTGGGATCTTGTTGATTTTCCCAAAGGAAGAAAGCCCATTGGATGTAAATGGGTATTTAAAAACAAATTTGGAGTAGATGGTCACTTGGAAAGGTATAAGGCCAGATTAGTGGCTAAGGGCTACTCCCAGAGAAGGGGAGTTGATTTTGGTGAAATTTTCTCTTGTCGCTAAATTAACTTCTATTAGATTCCTGTTATCTATTTTTGTTGCTTCTTATTTTGAGATAGAGCAAATGGATGTTAAAACTGCATTTTTGCATGGGGATCTTGAGGATATTTATATGCGACAACCTGAGGTTTTATTGTGAAGGGAAAAGAAAAAATTGTTTACAAGTTAAAAAGATCTTTGTATGGTTTGAAACAATCACCCAAGATGTGGTATCAGAATTTTGATGCTTTTGCATTAAATTTGGGTTTTCTTAGGAGTGAAGAGGATCATTATGTGTACATTAAGGTTATTGATGAACTAATCATTATTATTATCTTGTATGTTGATGATATGTTGTTTATTGGTAACAGTAAGGTGATGATAAGTGAGCTCAAGAAACAATTGTCTAGTACTTTTGACATGAAAGATTTGGGGGCTACAAAATACATTCTTGGAATGGAAATTAGTAGGGATCGGAGTCATAGAAAGCTTTGGTTAAGTTAGAGTAAGTATGTTGACACTAATTTCCAGAGGTTTAATATGCATGATTATAAACCAATTAGTATTCCTTTTCCAATTGGTACTAAGTTGAACTTGGATGTGTGTCCTAATTGTGATGATGATATTCAGGATATTTCTAAGGTTCCTTATGATAGTGTTGTTGGTAGTTTAATGTATGCAATGGTTTGCACTAGACCAGATATAGCCCAAGCAGTGGGAGTTCTAAGCAGGTTTATGTCTAACCCTGGTAAAGAGCATTGGACTTTTGTTAAAAGGGAGTTTAGATATTTGTGAGGTACTTCTAATTATTGTTTGCTTTATCATGGTACTGATAATGTGGTCAAGTCATTGGACATACAAGGATTTGTTGATGCAGATTGGGTAGGTGACTTGGATAGCCAGTGGGTATGTGTTTACTTTGTTTGGAGGAGCAGTGAGTTGGATGAGTAAAAGGCAAGCTATAGTTGTGCTATCCACCACTGAAGCAGAGTATATAGTTGCTACTCATATCTCTAAGGAGGAAGTTTGGTTGCAAATATTGTGTATAGGTATTGGTTTTTATTGCAATATTTTTTAGGTTAACTGTGATAGTCAAAGTGCAATTCATTTGGCTAAGAATCTGATGTATCATGCTTGAACTAAATATGTTGATATTTAGTATCATTTTGTTCGTGAGTTGATTGCTAATGGTCAGATTGAGCTGAAGAAGAATGACACACATAAGAATGTTTCATATGTTCTTACCAAACCTATGAGCACAGAGAAATTTACTTGGTGTAGGAAGGCCATGGGCCTTGTCACTTGTGCTTAGTTGATTTATGTTTTCCTATGGGTGTATTTATAATGTATGATGTCAAGTGGGAGAATGTTAGGATAAAGGTGCCATCAACCTTGTAAATATCTTATATTTAATTTTCTCCTATTATTGTTTGTAATTCACCCATAAGGCATTGGAGGTTTCATCGGCAGAGGTAATTAATTTTTTATTGGCCCCAGTAATTATCGTTTTACCAACAAGGAATTATCGAGTTACTTTTATTGGATAGTTGTCACGATAATGGTAAAATGTTCAATTATGAGAGTCTTGGCATCCATCTTTGGAATAGTGGGTTATGAAATTTTATGACACTCATCATATGTTGTAAGAGAATCTATGACAGTTATGACACCTGTCATAATATTCTATGATGACTATGACGGCATATATGACACACATAAGACCTTATGATGCATGTAAGAGCATATCCTATTTTATAGGGATTCTTATGGCATCTTTTAATGTGTAATGTCATGTAAGAGACCATTTTTAGCATGTAAGGGGTCATATGGATTTTTACCATGGTTTTTATGAACCTTGGTTTGACCCATGGTAATGTTTTATGGTGGTATTTTGAGCCCCTATGTGTATATATTGAGGGGTTGAGTTGGAGACACTATGAGATGTTTTACAAGTACACATTTGTTGTCGGATTGAAGAGGAGTTAGAGTGGATGTATTTTAAACACCATTGTTTCTAATACAAGCTATTCATCTCTTCTTTGGTGGAGTTTTTTCCCAAAAGGGTTTCTCCATGTAAACATTGTGTTATGTGTTTAGCTTTGAATTCTTGTTTTTCTTTGTTATTATTGATCTAAACTCCACATGGTTAACAATATTAAATATGGTTTATAGAAAGTTTAAGCTTCTATTATTGTTGTTCACCTTTCTTTTTCTAACAAATATGAGGGTTCAGTTTTAACCAATTTGAACGTTTATTTTAAACCCAAAAGGAAATTTAGTTGGTCCTAAATGCGAAGTAAAGCATCATAAATGGGTTATAATTTCCCCATAAGTGTAAAAACACTTGTTAAAATATATAATCAAATGACGATATGCTCCTTCACTTCAAATTTTATTTCCTAAACCTAGAAAACCAGTTAGCCTTAAAAATAAAAACTAGAAGTCAGAGACATGTTAGAAATCAAATGAAATCAAAGATTTAAAACACATGTCAAAATTCAAGTTGTTTTTGCTTACCAGTAAATAGTGACATTGAAATCAATAGTGTCATTGAATTTCCATCAAATGTGTCGATATAGTGCAAGTACGTCGATGTATTGAAAAATTGGATGCATCACTCTGTAGTAAACAATGACATCAATAGCATCACCAAATCAAATGTGTCACTATACGTCGTTGTATAGTGACGCGTCTAAGGTGCATCGTTGATTTTTCTCCAAGTGCGTTGCTAAACCTGAAAACATAAGAAAATGAGAATCTAAAGAGAAATTCATAAGATTCGATTAGTACATCCCTCCTTCTAGCGCCAAAATGTACACTTGATCCATACAGATTCGAAGCATATTAAAACCACTAAGCATCAATCCCAATAAGATCATTCAATGTAAACAAAGACAAAGAAGTCATTAAAACTAGCATTTTAAAACATGAAAGCTTGACAAAAATCTATTCTAAGACATTGAAACTTATCCTATTGGGGAAGTGGTGTTGCATTTATGTGGAATGGTGAACCTTTCCCAATCCCTTGGATAGTGAACTTGTTTCAACCAGTTTTATTGAAGAAAACTAGTGAAACTGATGAGAGATGTGTTGTAAAACATGATGAAAGCTATTTTAACATGATGAAAATCTAAGATGATCGATGTAAATGTGTGAAAATCTATTCTAAATGTATGCAAGATTTAAAGATGTGAGTCCTAATTCTAAAATATACTAAATGGATTTAACTAAGTTACAATGGAAGCCATTAATGGATACTTTAAGCTACTATGATCAAGATTTAAACTAAAAATGCTAAATATGTGCTAAATATGGATGTAAATGAGAGTGATTTTAACAACATAAGTTTACTATTAAAAGATGGATCCCTATTCAATAGATGCAAATTCTATTTATAGAATAGGCAAAAAGAAACCGATGGTCGAGATTGAAAGAATTAATCAACGGTTAGGATGGAAAGAAGATGTAGTCATGGATCATGGATTCCCTCAAGGGTTGAGAATGAAAGTTGATATTTAATCAAGGGATCACAATCATGCAAAGAAGCACACTTTCAAAACTTTATCAAGAATTTTGTTGAAAGTTTGTTACAAGGAAGAATATTCCCTTTTTCAAATGAGTGAAGAGGGAAAGAATATTCCATGAGAATATTACCCTTTTGGAGGAATGTGCAAAGGAGGAATATTATAAAGGAATATTCCCTTGCAAGTGGGAGAGTTAGAATTAATTAGTAATTTGATAATTTAAACAAAGTTTCAATTATGCAAATTAGAGGAATTTAGGATATCCATTAAATAATTAACTTATTTAATGAAAAGAGATCAAAATAACATTTATGTAAATAATTAAGATTATTTAATTAAATGAGAGGACTTAGGGTGTTAAAATTAAATATTTTGATTTATCCAATTTAACAAGACAAAAGGTTAGCATGAAAGGGGGGGAATTAACCTAATTAGCTTAATCAGATTAATCAATGAAAATGATGTATTTAATTAAATAGCTAGGCTAATTTAATCAAAAAGTGAAAAGAGGATGGATTTCAAGATGAAATGATGTTAGTATATCAGATTCTAGTGTGTAGTATCATTCAAGACATTTTTAAGTGCCTACAGTCCCCACCAAATGATAGAGTTGATCCCTTGATCTCAAGGAGTGACTGCATTAAAGCACCAGAGTTTGCTCTTATTGAGGAGACATTGGCAACTTCACCAATAAACTCAAATATAACTTATACTAGGGATGGGAAATCCATTGAGAAATTAGAAAAATTCAAAGGTACAGGGATGACAGTGGAAAATTGGACAATGGTGCAAAGAAAGAAGAAGAAAAATGAGGTAAATTTCAGCACGCATCTTCACTCCTAGACAAAAAGTGGATCAAAGCCCTGAGTTGCAATTGAATGAGGCCATTCAAGTGGCTCCCCATTTATAGGCTCCCTTGTAGGTGTAGTCTAAGTTTTTTGATAAATATGAGTTCCTTTGGTTGTGGCCTCACCTAGTGCAGGCCAGGCAAATTTTCTCGTATGATAAAATTGATGGGTGTGGCTCCGATAACACCACTTGAACCAATAAAAAAAAATTATTAGTGTGTGTATGGTCTTGTGGATCTTATATGTATTTGTCCCATTCAATATAGGATGTTTCCCAACAAACACCAAACTCATCAAGGAGGAAAACTTTATGTATGGTGTAAGAAATTTTAGACCAAATATTTCAATTATAATTAATTGTTTTCATCTTATTATGATTAATTTTATGTGTTCAAACACTTTATTAGCTTCCAATAAAATTCAATGGTTGATACACATGTAAATAATCTTATTATGAAAATTTTGTGTGGTAATTTAAGTGTGCAATGCAACCTCTAGTTGACCCTTCTCTACATAATGATTTGAGAATTCAAATGAGAAGTGGATGGAAATGATATTTTATGATTTTGATTAGAGTATAGAAAATACAAAAATAACATTGCTAGTGAAGAAAATAAAACTATAATTCATGAGATGGATAAGTTTGGATCCAAATAAAATAAAAAATTGGTTTTCCAACTAGAGGAAGAAATTACACAAGCCATCTTACAAATCTAAAAAACAATAACAAGATACAATTATAATTGTAAGAGGGAAATAGACATAAGGAATACAACAATGAAACCAAATGAATGAAATCAAAACAAGATAAATCCCAACCTACTCATGAAATGAAATTGAAAAATAAATGAATTCAACAAACAAGACTAGCATAAATAAGAGCATAAGTGAATTCAATAACTACAATTTTACCATCCCATGTCGAAGTGTATTCATATTGATTATGGATGTTGGATTGCTCAATCAATACGAAGCATCCATGTTTGAAAAAGATTCAAATAAATTATAATAATGGTGGCCTAAATAAGATGACAATACTTCTCAATCGCTCAAGAATAAAATGCTCAGGGCTTCACTATGAAAATTCTGGGTAGATTATGAGAAGGATGAGGGTTGCTTTATAGATTTTAAGAAAGTGAATCAGCGGCTAGGATGTAGAGGTGAAAGATTAAGATCAATGATCAAGGTTTGTTGAGAGGAAATAGATTGAAGAGTTAACTCCAATGAAGATTGGAAGTGAGTGGGAGTGAACTTAATTAGATTGAATAGTTCACTGGATAGATTGAATAGTCAATTTTAGTTGACTAGGAGAGAGTATTAATTAACATAATTAATTGATCAGTTAACCAAGTAGATTGGATAGTCAGCTAACATTGGTTACTTAGTTGACTAGAAGAAAGTGGTCGTTACATTTGAGGAAACAACACATGAGAGGATAATTAATTAATTTTTGGAGGAATGTGCAAGATAAGATTTAATTAATAAATAAAAGACTATTTATTAATGGATAATGTTGAGAGGAAAAAAAGAGGAATTAAATAATTAGATTAATTATTTAATGTTGAAGTTAAAAGAGGATTAAATAATATTTAATATTATTTAATTTATGCATGATGGGAAATAGATAATTCAATAATTAAAGAATTTTTTAATTTAGTAGGTAGGATTGATTTTTTAATTAAATAATTAATTGATAACTATTTAATTAAAGTAGAAGAATAAGTTAAGTTAGTGACATAATTAAATAAATAAAATTTATTTATTTAATCAAGAAGAATTAATAATTAAAGATATAATTTGAAATGAATTAATTAAATAACATAAAGTCATTTAATTAATAGTGGAAATATGATTTTAGACAATAATTAAATAATTAAATATTATTTAATCAATAGGGAAAGATGAATATTAGTGTTAAAATGCTAGTTCATGGGCTAGGACAATTTTAGGTATCTACATTTTGCCCCTCTTTGATACAATGTGATTTTGAGTATTGTGTCAAAGAAAATTCAAAACTCCCTACTCAGGAGTTTCCCTAATGACAGTGGGATAGCATGGTGCCCCCTCAGGAAATTTGGTGAAAATTCTAGATAATGAACCAAAATTTCTGACAAGTTGATGTGATGCATTTAAGTTCAAGGGTTGATAGAAGAAATGTTGACTAGAAGAAAATGTTAGTAGGATTAGAGGATAGAAGAAATTGGATGATTGATGATATGTAAAACATGATGAGTTTTCTTTTGCTTCATGGAGACTAAGTAATGTTTAACAATCCTTATTGTTGTAGCAAATAGACACGATGCACCAAGGTATTAATAACTAAGGCGACTTTGTATCTATTGCATGGACTTTGACTCTGCAAACAAGGAGTGTTCTTGCTCATACCAGACATATGGAAACCAATGATGAAGTGTGAGAGAATAAGGCCATCGAAGTAAGGATACTAATACACAAAAGGTATGAAGAACCTAATATGCATCAGATGTATTACCCGAGACCATCCCTGCACACACAAGGCAAGTATTCACCATGGTAGTATTGCAAAAATATCCAACAAATAGAACACACAAAATTGATGATCAATGCCCCATTCCTTCCTCTCTAAATCCATATGGACATCCTTGAGAGATCTTGGGGATGTGACAATAAGATAAATTAGAAAGATAAAATCGCAAAAAGATAAAACAATGTTGTTGTATCACTTGCCATATTTGTTTTGAGATTTCAAGATGTTATCCAGCGATGATGTATATTGTAGAAATGATTTATCCATTAATACATATGTCAGGATGTTGATGATGATTCTAATAGGTAGGTAGGTAGTTTAATAATTAAGCATTGTTTTAGTCTGATTGATGATCTAGTCACTTTGTTTCTTTACTTGGAAGTTTTTGGATTTCGTTGTTTGCTTTGCTTGTTGATTGTATTTGTCAAAGTTTGAATGTTATGTTTGTTTATTATAGATGGATTCTTTTATTTTGGATAGGCGATGAAAAAGATAGTGTTTTTGAGATCCGTTGAATGTTTTTGTGCTTTTGAGGTTATTTGAGAATATTTTTAATATTTTCTAGATGTTCGGATGTTTTTCGATATTTTGATGGTTTTTAGAAACCAATACAAACACCTAAAGGGGACTGACCTAATGCCTCAGGGCTCATTGATGATTCCCTTACCTATGTATGTGTAGAGACAACGTAGTTCAACCGGCCATGATTGACACTATTATTTTTGGCTTTTTTGATTTGTATATAAAAAAAAATCAACTTGGATATTTGAATATTTTTGGATTTTTGACCAAGTTTTAAGACCAAGAGGGACACCTAAAGGGATTGACCTAGTGCCTCAGGGGATAATTGATGATGTCCTTGCCTACGTGCAAGCTCGAAGACAACATAGTTTGACTGATCATGATTCCATGCAGCTCTTCCAGAGATGACCTACAATGTTTTTGGGATTTTGATGTTTTACAACTTTGTTTAGGATTTTGATGATTTTTCAACTGTTTTTGGATTTTTTGTGGTAATGATCATGTGGATGAATAATAAAGAGATATCAGTATGTAGGTATAGCAATAGTCTTTTGATCTCTTGTTGATAGGTCATCTAAAATCAATTGATCTGATTGATTAATTTTTTATAATGATCATTATTGAGGATTCACAATAATGCAAAGATAGTGTTGTCAAGATAGGAACAACATGAGGATTGGGAAGGATGCATCCCAATATGATGATTGATTGATCTGATAACGATTGGTTGAGATTTGTAGCTAGGATAGGAATAATATTGTTGAATATTTTGATACCACGTTGAAGTGTTATCAAGATGCAACTGATATGGATTGTTTGAATTGTGTGGACAATGTATAGATCATAATGTGAGCTAGAAGACATAGACCAAGATTTATTCTGAAGCAAGATGTAAGTACTTGCCCCTAGTGTCTAGTAATGTAGGGAATGTGATGGGTGGATGCATGGATAAATGAATGGATGGATAGATATGTAAAGGATGCCAAGGATTATCTTGTGATAGGATAACATGTTCGGATAGAGTATGCCCCTTTGGAAAATTCCTTCATGGCTCAAATAATGTTGGATAGGATAGGATTAATGATAGTGACCCATGTTGATGTTTACCATAAGAAAATGTGAATTGTACATTGAACCTTTGCCAAGATCAAGATAATTTGGATTTGGATGAAAATGGGTTGGATGAATGGTTCATGGATTTATTATGGATAAGATGGATGGATGATGGATGAAATGTTGAATTCTATTATGGATAGGCTGAGATTCTTCCACCTGAAATGGCACATGTAGATGTTCAATTCTACACAGGATGCATGTTTTCCAGTTTTTCATTATGGTACTTGTCCAAAGAGCCACCATAGTGGTTTTCACTATAGGATGATTTTTCTCTTGATTTTTATTTTTATTATTTTATTATTATTATTATTTTTATGTCACACAAGATGCCTGTTTACTAGGTTTTCATCATGGTGATGATTTTTTTGAAATATTTTATTCTCATGTTGAACCACTTGGTGGTGTTGATGTAGATGTTTTTGGTGCTAATATAGGTGTTGTTGTTGTCATAATGTCCTAATGATATCCTGCTTGGAGGAGTTGTTTTGCTAAGATACAGGCGCTTGAATGTAACTCCTAATAATTCTTATCCTCTTTGTTGATACCAAAACCTTACCTAGATGCACACATTATGATACAGTGCCCTTAGAGTCCTTATGATAAATATTTTCCACCAACACATGGTCAATGCGAGATTTGGATATCATGGATGTCAAAGTTGATGGTGGAGTGTGTTGAGGGATACGAGATTCAAATGGATTGGTTGATAGTTTGGAATTTTTTATTTTCCAAACTGGGTAGGATGAGTAATGATGGATGGATATGGAGATCCGATTAGGACCAACTTCTTCATATACTTTGTAGGTCACCCTTGAAGCTTTCTTTTGCATCATTGGACATTTTTTTATGGATGAACATCCCATTTTGATTTTTTTCCATAGTTTCTTTGAATAATGGAGTTTGATAGGGATGATTTTCTTGCCTTTACTTTGGTATCCATTTGTATTTGCTTTGTCCATTTTGTTTTACCAATTATTTTGCTTCAATGACTTGTTCCTTACTTTGATATAACTTTTTCTCTTGTTTTTGGTCCCAATTAGAGGGTTGGAATATACGTGGATAATGATTCATGATATAGCTAGTTGTAGCGTCGGTAGTGGTTTCATCATAAGGACTCTTTGTGCTCTTTATGTTGATGTTTTCATTAGATAAATTTGCCCCCAATATTAATATAGAGGTATCACTAACATATTTATATTCCTTAATTGTTGAATAACCAAGACCTTAATGCTTAGGATTCTCAATAATTTGTAATGGTTCTAGGATACCTTGTTCATGTAGACCTAATCATCTGCCTTGATAATGCATTCATTGAAAATATTTATTTGTAATAGGATATAATTTATTTTGGAAACAAGGTGCTAATTCATCTCTGCTATATTGCGGATCTTCAAAGGTGATAGCTTCTTCATTGATAAGATAGCTTCCTTTGACAAAGGTAAGTGATCGAAGTTTATATGTGGCAAGGCTTTCAATATGTGGGATAAATTTTTGATTGATATCTTCATATTGATCTTCAAAGGATGTTTCTGATTCATGATCCATGTAGAAGGCTTCTTCATGATCCATTTTTTCTTTTTCTTCAAAGGATGTAAATCATATTCACAATTCATGTAGAAGTCTTCTTCATGATAAATTTTTGATGTCTATGGATTCTTCTATGCCTTGATCATGTGTAAAGATGTTTAGAGTAGGAGACTCTTGTTTTTTATTAATAAATTTGAGAGTAAGAGACTCTTGTTCATTGGTAATGATATCAAGATTATGAGACTCTTGTTTTATATGAAGATTATCTACATGTCCTTTAGGATTAAGTATCTCATGGGTAGATGTAGGAGTGGGTGACATATGGATATGATTATTGTTTGTAAAGTCTTGTATGGTTTGGAAGATACCTATTAAACCATTGTAGTGTCTTGGAGATGTGTATCTTTGATCTTGTATTTTATCAGAGTTATCTTAGTATCATATTGGAATAGACCCGTTAGATCTTTAGAAGACTTGGATCCTTTACCTTGACTGATTTCAAAACTGCTTTTGATATGCTTTGGATCAAGTTCTTGACATAGGTCAATTTCAAAGGATGGATTAATTGCAAAGGGTTCTTGAATGTCTTCCTTAGGAATGGTTATTTGTTTAAGATTTCGTTGGTCTTCAAGTGAATTTGGATCAAGTGTTTAATTAAGGATTTCTTCAATATCAGCAACCATGAGGTCAAATGATGTCATTATGTCTTAGAAAGGACCATTGCTAGACTTAAGTGAAGGATTTGGATCATTCTTGGAGATAAATTCTTTAGATATGACATCTTTCTCCTTAGATGATTAGAGACATTTTCAACATGATCATTGGTAGATTGATCTTGAGTTTTGTCTTCGACGATTGAGGTAGAGATCTTGTCAATGTTTTCAACCATGAGATCAAATGATGTTAATATTTTTTGAAATGAATCATTTTTAGACATTGATGGATTATCTTGATCATGCTTTGAAAAAGTATTTGTCTTCGAGCCTATTATGTGAGGTAGATACATCTTCAATGTGATTGTTGGTGGATGGATCTTGATCATTGTCTTAAACATTTGAGGTTGAGATATTGTCAATGTTATTGTTAGTTGTCAAAATTTGAGGGTTGTCTTCAATAGTTATTTCTCCTTGATCAATTAGGTCTTGGATAAGAGTTTTGAGTTTAAAACGGTTTGATGCATCATGACCTTTTTCTTTATGATATTCACAATAAGTGTTGTCATCGTACCCTGAGGTTTTGAAGATAGGTTTGTAATTACCTAATGATTTTGGAAGTGTGATAAGTTTAGCATGGACTAAATTGTTTAACACCACCTCAATTGGCTCCCCTAAAGTAGTGTATTTATGTTTAGTGGTGTTATGGGATGGCAACAACTATTTTTGTCATGATAATTATTGAGGTTGTTGATGATATGTCATGTTTTGATATTATAAGAGTAGATTTTGTTGTTGATGTTATGGTTGTTGATATGCAATGTCTTAACATTGAACATGTTGTTGATGGTATGAATATCCATGTTTTGATGATCACAAAGATGTTTTTGATTAGTTAAGCAAAATTTATAGGGTGATGTACCCTTTACATGGGGAGCCCGTAGGGGAAAAAAGGAACCAAGTTTAGAAAAACATTAAGAAACCAAACTAAAAACAACATAAAAAAGGACACAGACATTGCACACTAATAGTAGAGACCCAGCAGAAACAACCAGTTTGAACCATTAATTGGCCACACTCTCCCATTTTTCAATGAGGAGATTTAAAACATCATCACCAATCCAATTGGGGTCTTCTCCCTTAGTAGTTCTATCATCCCTCTCCTTGATGACTTCAAAAAGTGTGATCGCAGATCTATGGATCATTTTAATAGTGAAATGAGCTAGCCTGTTGAATTTCCATTCAAGCTTCACCACCCGCTCATGTAGCTTGTTGATGTCTTTGTCCATGTCATTCGTCCACTAGGTCATCTCCTCCTCGATAGCCTTGGGATCACAAGAGTGGGTAGAGTCATCTTTGAGAATTCTATTCATGTTTGAGAAATGGCTAGAACCCTCCATGAATTCCTCTTCCACGTCCTCAACAGTGTCTTTCTTGCCTTCCTCTTTGCTACCAATTAGCTTTGAGTCACTTGAAATATCATCCAACGAGACCCCTTTTTGTTCTTAACCAGTCTATGGGACCTCCGAACATTAGTTTGTTCAATCCAAAAATCCATAGTAGCAACCACAATTGTGTCACCTTTGGAGTCTTTTTCCTCGGCACTTTTTGCCTCATTTTCAATGGCCGACAACTCCACTCAGAAAGCAATGTATTTTTTCCCCTTTTTCTTAGTTGTAAGTCTATTGTCCATCTTGGTAGGTTTGTTCTTTACTTCACATAATCCGATCATAGCCTTGGAATGCGCCAACCCAACCTCCCCCTTTTCCTTTTTTGATGGGGTTTTAGGCTTAGGCTCAATAAATGGTTCATTTTCAATCAGGGGGTTTTCCTCTTAGGATACATCGAAGTAGCAGGGGACGGTTTATTAGAGGCAAGGTCAAGAGGTTCCAATTCTTCCACACAAACAATTAAAATGGATTTCGGGAGGAACAGGGTCAGATGGAAGTGATAGAGCCTCAAGATGAGGCCCTGATGCAAAGGTAGGGGAGTCGACAATTTCGAGTTAAGAGTAACAGTATCATGGGATTCCTTGATCAAATTTTCAAGGGAGGTCAACAGGAAGAAAGGAAATTTGAGGCTCATTTTGTGCCTTAGGTGGTTTAACAACGAAAGATAATAAAAATTAGAAACCTTAAATCTACCTTCTAAAGTAACATATTTCATGAGATCAAGACACACCTTGTCCTAGGGTTTAGGTAGCACCTCTCTGTTAAAGCTCGACTGCTTCTTAATCGGATTTTCATTGTCCTTGAAAAAGGCATTGAGACTCTCAATATCTCGAGTCTTTGTATGCTTCTTGTACTTATTTCCCTTACAATAAAGGCTCGTTGTCTAGGAAATCACTTCCTAAGTGACCTCAAATGAGATGCCACCCATGGTGACTCTCCTCTCCCTCCACGAACCAGCAAAGTGAGCCAACATTTTTCATCATGCCCACCAAACTTTCTAACAATGGTGCCAAAACCCCGTCAATACAATTATGCCACACAATGGGGTCTCTTCAAAATTATTCATAATTTTTCAGGCTTGGTCCTAACCCTATCACCTCCCATCTCAACCCACATCACATAGAAACTATCCCAAGAAAACAAAGTTAACCAGAAAATAAATTGTTTGCCAATGAATTTACTTGTCCTTATAACATCATTACCCTACCATCCAAGGAAATAAGGTGTAATTAAAATTTTCATAATTTTAGATGCTTCAATGGTCATTCCTAATGAAGCCAACTCCATGGGGCCATAATCCTTATCTAAGTACAATAAGCTAAGGCAAAAAATCATGATTAAAAATATTGGATAATTAATACTCGACATGCCAAAGATCACATTAAACTTACAAATTTTCCCATGTGTTTAAGTCGTGGGGCCAAATTTTAAATTCCCTAAGTATGCCTCATTAAAACTTATGGTCATCATTAGCATGATCAGAAAATAAAAAACCATCACATTGGAGATAGACATCGCGATACAAATTCTCGAACATTTGATGGGTATGTGGTACATATGATTAGACTGCCCATAAAGGCAAGTGGTCCCGATGAGTGCCTAAGAATGTTGTTTTAATTAATATTTTTATAAACTCAAGAGACTTCATTATGCTATTAATTAGCTATTATGGCAGTAGATTATATGTTTAAATGTTTGCTTGTTTTATATTGTACTTGACTAATTGAAGGATATATTGGATGTGGTATTTTTCATTAAATGTGCTTTTTTTGGTGAATGTTAATAAGAAATGACTGTGCAAATCGCAATATCTGTTGTCATGGTTGCAATATATTCTTGAGGATTTTGTGCAGGTACTTAAATGCTTACTGTTGAGTTGGATCTGTTAAACTTTATGTTTAACAACATGGCATTAATTACACTCCTGAAAGCTCCATACAGATCCTGATGTGCTATGATTCTAGATTGGCTCTCTTCGTCGATTTGGGAACTACTGCTCCAACTGTAATTTAGCAAGATTCTCTTGGATACTTTCAGTTAGAATTTTATTTAGTTTTGCACTCTGTAATTTGGCGTCTAGCGCCATAATTTTGAATTCAAAAATAAGGGATATTCTTATAAATATTTGTCCTTAGGTTTAATTTGAGTAGTTGATCTTTTGCTGAATATAGTAACTTTTGGTACTCTGTACTTTTGTTTTACTCATCGATTTTGGCCAATTGAAATGAAAATAAGAAGTTGATCTGAATCACTGTGTTTGAGGTCCCACCAGAGGAAGAGCAAGGCCCACTCAATCAAAGGAAATGACCCTATTTCATTGTTATTTGATTCAGTTAATTCTATTTTGTTATAATTGGTTCGAAGTTAGCACTTTAATTCATGTTTATTGATGTTCAACAATTCTATTTACTTAGATTAAATTACCATGATTCAAATTAATTAATACATCTTATTATAGATCAGATTTAGGTGAGAATTTCATCATTTACTATAGATTTCATTGAGTATTCATTTTCAGATATACATAGTTGTGTAAGTTTGGTAACAATGACTGATGTAAGGATTCAGCAGAAGCTAAATTGGAATATGTTCTTGGGAGTTAGTATTATTTATTTCTAGATTTAATGTTTAATTCTCTCAACATAAATAGATTCACCATTTTCTAGATTAAAGTTCATTACCTACAAGCATAATTAGATTTCTTTTCAATAACTCTAAATTCTGCATTTTAGACTTAAAGTTGAATTGATTTATTTTGTAGATCTCCCAATAAACCAATTAGAGTTAAGTAAGGTAGCATCTAAGCTAAGTCATTAGGATTAGAATAGGCTTAAATAAGAATTAGTTAACCATAAATTTAGAATCATCCTTAGAAATTAGTTGCTATGTTATGCTCCTAAAGCGCTCCTGAGGGATCCTAAAATATCCTGAAGGAGACTGAATGAAATCAAATTCATTGTTTACAGTGCAAAACCCCCCAATTTTTGGAGTCCTCCTTATCGTATATTGCTCTGACACACCCGATTCGATAAATGAAAAAATAAATGATGTGAGTTGTGACATAAATGACCTTGCCCATCATTTTTGGTGTCATCGTCAGGGAACATTAAAGATCTGGCTATTAAGTTTGAAGCCTTAGTGTTGATAAGGAAGATAGTTTAGTTTGTGGATGAGATGAGCTAGAGACCATATAGGAAGGTTTCTTCCATAGAATATTGATTTTGATCAAGAACAAAAAAATTTGCAACATCATATTGAAAATCGAGAAGAAAATTTAGAACAAAATCAAGAAGAAATGGGTGACCAAGCAGGAAATGATCCCCCACCAAAAAGGATTTTTCCCTATCCTATAAATTTGAACAAAGAACGTGATGAGCCCCCTATGAAGAATATTTCACCTTCAGTTTTACCTACTTTTAGGGGAAAGACTTCAGAGGATCCTGGCCAATTCCTCTTTGAGTTTAAGGTTTTGTGCCAGACCTATGATTATACAGCTGATAACTAGAAGCTGATATTATTGCCTTCTACCTTAAAAGAGTCAGTCTTATGTTGGTTCATGGGTTTAGGTGTAGATTCAATCTCAACTTGGAAAGACCTGGAAACTGAGTTCTTGGATAAATAACAGGATTATTGTTGAGTGAGGGATAGGAAAGAGGAATTGTTTCGAATGAGACAAATGGAAGATGAAATTCTGGAGGATTATGTTGATAGATTTCAGTTTGTGCACAAAAGATGTGGTAATGGGTTGGATAATTAAATTAGTAAAAAAAAATTCCTGAAGGGAATTGATGATGACTCTAGGGAGTCCTTGAATCTTATGGGAAAAGGAGACATCAATAAGCTTTCTTTGGAAGCTATTGTTGAAATATGTGGAAACTACTCTAGGACTAGAGTAGGCCCTAGAGGCTCCCAAAGAAACAAAGCTCTCACCACTAATGTGTCTCAAGTAATGGAAGAAATTTCTAATTTGAAAATTGATTTACTCCTTCATCTAAATATGCAAGGAGATAAAAATACTACTGAGCCTTTATCCATCTATTGTTCCAAATGTAGAGGGAAACATCTCTTAAGAGAGTGTCCATTGAATCAAGTAGAAATTTGTGAGATCTATGAAAAATTTCATGCAACAAGTTCTTGTAGCCTTATATCTAAGATTAATAATTATTTGAAGAAACCACCAGTGGTGGAGGAAGAACTTAACTATGTTGGGCAAAGATCTCGGAATACTGGATATAATGCTAATCAGGGGTAGTATGGTCTTAGAGCTAACTAGAATCATAACCATTGGTCTAATGCAAACCAATGAAATCCTCCATTTCAACCACAAAAACCACCTACATTTTGGGGTCAACCTGAATAGATGAATCCCCAATGGAACCAACCACAGTGGCAAACAAATCAGCCACAATGGTAGCAGAATCAGCCACAATGGCAGCAAAACCAAACACAATTTTAGCCATGGAAAAATCATGTATCAAGGAATCCTTGGGGGCAATCACCACAATTAACACAAGGTTCTAATCATACTAATGAATAGGTAAACCAACCTCAAATTCCAGCACAACCTATTCCAAATTTGAAAAACATTCACTCTAATGTGAATCCACCTACTTTGAATGTCAATGATGCCAATGATATTCAATTGAGAATTTGAAATGTGCCATATGTACCAATCACTAAAGTTTAGGAGGGTGAGAAAAATGAAAAAGAGAATTTGAAGGAAAAATAGAACTCTAAGAATGAGCAAGAAGTTAATCAATCAGCCTACCTAGAGCGCTTGAAAATAGAACAAATAGCTCCTGACAGCTCCCAACCTAACTATATGAATATTTTTGACTCTCAACTTCTTTGTGAGTTAAAGAAGATTAACATTGAGATACCATTTTTACAGGCTATTAAAGACATACCAGAAATAAATCAGCTAGTTAAGTCTCTTTGTATGAAAACTCTGGGTAGGGAGAAGAAATTACCTCCTACCATTCAAATAGGGACCAAACTAACTAATGTATTGTTAGGAAGGCTAATTCCTCAAAAATATAATGATCTTGATAGCCGTGTAATAACTTTGAGTATAGGAGGGATTGAGATAACCAATGTGCTAATTGATCTAGGAGTAGCTATCAATGTTATCACCTCAGATATTGTTGAAATGTTGGGTATGATAAAGATTCAGCCTACAACAATTGTTTTGTAGTTGGCTGATCAATCTACTACTAAACTTGAGGGTGTTCTTGAGGATTTCATGGTTACCATTGACACATGGGACTATCTAGTGGAATTTTTAGTCCTCAAAGCTATAAAGAAAGATTTTGAATACCCAATTATCTTAGGTAGACCATGGTTGGCAACAACTACATCATTGATAGACTGTAGATCAGGTAGTTTGATCATCTCTAATGGACAAAAACAAAAAGATTTGTCATTTTATCCTCCTGCTCAACCTTCAATTGAATCTAATACTCAACCTTGGGTTGATGAGGATATGGAGTTTGAAGGGGGTGGTATTTTGGAATTAGCAATGGTTACTTTAATGGAACATGTAGAGGAATGTGAAGGATAGAGTCTTAATCCTAAAAATATTGAAAACGTTAAAGAGGAGAGGAACTGTCATAGAATCTTGTAGCAGCAAAGTTCCCATCCTTGTCCTTTGAATACACTTGTAGAGGACCTACTTGATACTAAGAATGAAACCAAGGAGATCACTGTATCAGCAGATAAACCTCTATTCATTAGTTCATCCTTGTCCTTTTCACAGGAAGAGAAATTAAAACAAACTTTAGAAAATCACATTGAAGAATTTGCATGGGAATACAAGGACATGAGAGGAATCCATCCCTCTATTTTCACACATCATATTTAAATAGAATATGCTAAGCCAGTGAGGCAAGGTCAAAGGAGAATCAATCCTGTTCTAAGAGACCTTGTCAAGCAAGAAATAGAAAAGTTGCTAAAGGTAGGATTCATCTATCCAATATCTAATAGTCAATAGGGTTTCCCCATTGGTTATTGTTCTAAAGAAAAATGGTAAGTGGCGGGTATGTATTGATTACAGGGAATTAAATAAAGCTACTAGGAAGGATCATTTTCATTTACCATTCATTGATCAGGTACTTGATAACATTGTTGGAAGTAGTTATTTCTCCTTCTTGGATGGTTTTAGTGGAGATAACCATATCTAAGTAGCACCTGAAGACCAAGATAAGACTACTTTTGCATGTCCTTGGGGTACATATGCCTACATAGTTTTACCATTTGGGCTATGTAATACACCAGCTACTTTTCAAAGAGTTGTTTTAGCTATATTTGTTGATTTGACAACCTCGGGTAGAAGTGTATATGGATGATTTCACAATCCATGCACAAGCGTTTGAGGAAAATCTTGAGAGTTTAAACAAAGTTTTACAAAGGTGTAAATATCATAGGTTATCTTTAAACCATGAAAATTGTTCTTTGATGATGACAGAAGGAATTGTACTTGGACACCATATTTCAAAACAAGAGATTAAAGTTGACCCTAAGAAAGTTGAAATCATACAAAAGATAGAAATTTCTATAAATCAAATAGGAGTTTGTAGTTTTCTTGGGCATGTTGGGTACTATAGAAGATTCATAGAAGGGTTTAGTAGGATTTTTAAGCCTTTGTTTACATTACTCAAGAAAGATACAGAATTCTTATGGACAGATGATTGTCAACAATCTTTTGATAAACTTAAACAATCCTTAACCACTTCTCCCATCATTAAAGGACCTATATGGGGAGTTCCATTTCATATCCATTATGATGCTTCTAATTTTGCAATTGGTGCAATTTTAGGACAAAAAGATGATAATGATGCAATGCATGCAATCTATTATATTAGCAAAAATTTAAATCCTACAGAAAGAAACTATACAACCATTGAAAAATAATTTTTGGCTGTGATATATGTAATTAACAAGTTTAGGCATTATATTACAGGTTATAAAATATGCATCCACACACACCATACTGCTATAAGATATCTCATGAACAAGGTTGTGTTGGGTGGATGGATCATAAGATGGTTGTTATTGCTACAATAATTTGATGTAACTATAATAGAGAAACCTGGCAAGGATAATGTTGTTGTTGATTTCCTGTCAAGAATTGTTTTGTAGGGTGATCAGGAGTTGGTTGATGATACATTCCTAGATGAACGTTTATTTGAAATATCAATACATCTTCCATGGTTTTCTGACCTTCAAATTACCTTGTAACAGGGAAGTACCCCAATCATTTCAGTTTTAAGCAGAAAAAAAGGTTAATTCGTGAGTTCCAAATTTCAATGGATTAATGGTTTATTATTTAAGATGTGTAACCATGTTCTTCACAGGTGTTTTGTTGAGATTGATATCTATGATGTAGTACATTCATGTCATCATGAGATGCAAGGAGGACATTAGTTTGTGATCAGGACTGGTCAGAATCTCTTAGGAGCTGGTTATTTCTAGCCGACTATGACAAAGGATGTTTCATTCTTTGTCAAACATTGTGATGAATGCTAAAGCATGGGTAGGCCTACACCAACCATGGAGATTCCATTACAGCCTCAAATAACTCTTGAACCATTCAAAAAGTGGGGAATTTATTTTGCAGGACCTGTTGATCCACCTTCCAAGGGATAGCACTATATTCTAGTTTGTACAGATTATGTCACAAAGTGGGTTGAAGCAAAAGGTTTACTAGTAGAAAGAGAGGACAAGGTGGCATATAATACAACCTGGAAGACTACTATTGGGTTTTTTCCATATGAACTAGTATATGGGAAGACTCTAGTCATGCCAATTGAGTTTGAATTGCAGACACTTAGAATAACATTGGATGTTGGCATTGACTTATCAGAAGCAAAGAAAAAGAGAATGTTACAACTGAACCGATTAGATGAGATGAGAATGGAAGCTCTCCAACATACTAAAATGCTTCAAAAACATAGAAAAGAGTGGCATGACAAACATATTGTAAACAAAGATTCAAGAAGGGAGACCGGGCACTATTGTTTAACTCCAAATTTCATGAATTTAAGGGAAAGTTCCACACAAGGTGGTTGGGACCATATGATATTGACCAAGTCTTTGAAAATGGAGTTGTGCAGTTGGTACCTATTGATGGAGAGAGATGATTTATGCTAGTTAATGGTCACGGACTAAAAATATGACATAAACCTGAATCAAGAGAGGAGTTCTTATTAGAACTAGAGCACATAATTGAACATTTTTCGATGGAAGATATTTCTTCCATGAGGGAATGTGTTCCTGAGTAACCTCTTGAAGAAAGGCTTGAACATAAGGTAGATTGAAAAATAGCAAATAGCAGTTTACCTTTTGAATAAAGGGGATAAATTAAAAACCAGAAATGGTGGTTTATCTCTGTGAAAAAAATAAAAATATATATATAAAAAAAAAAAAAGAGAAAAAAATGATGAAGGAATGGCTGAAAACCAGAAATGGCAGTCTTCTTGGATCAACTTCAATTCGCTTTTGAGAGCTCCTGAAAGCTCCTTATAACTCCTAAAGATATCTTAAGTTTTCAGCGATAACCTTCACATTAATTTTGAGTCATGTTTTAATTAATTTGTTGGAAATAAATGCCAACTGAGTTAGTTAGCACGCTCAAATTAATTTTGGCATTAATTAAAAGGTATAAATTTATTGTACATATCATTTCTAAATATTATTTTCTAATTTAGTCATTATGATTTGAAATAAAGTGATGTTAGCATAGAAATCTCCACCAAAAGAGTTATTAATTTTGTAATAAATGAGTTTAATCATTTTGAATCTGGTCGGGGGATTAAGAAGTGATTTTGAAAAGACTCTTGTAGTAATGACAAGTGATGGTGAGTTGTCCCACATCAAAATCAATAAATTTACTGATGCTAGTCGTGCCGCCAAATTTATGAATCGTATAAGGTGGTCGTGTGTGAATTATCCAGAGGAGTAAATGAAATAAATAACGACATGTGTTGATTGACGTGAGGTTTCTTAAATTTACTACAATTGAAAAAGGTGTTCATTGTGTGTTTTTTTCTTACTTAATTGAGATATCCAATTTTTGCTAAAGTTGCAAAGGAAAGAAAGATGGGGAACAAATGAAATGATGAACCTCAGAATTTTATTCTAGACCCAGAAACTGAAATATTGCTAAGAGAAGCTAGGTGGTTAGATTTCATCATGAAGTATGAGGGATTCTAGCAAGAATTGGTTGAATAATTTGTAAGGAATTTACATGTAAATGTTACCAAGGTCAAAGATGAAGTAATTGAGGTCACTCTAGAAATAATAAGTGAAATCTCAGGAATACCTACTGAAGGGAAGCCAGCTAAATAAGGGAATGTAAAATATGAAGATTTAGTGGCAGCATTTTATCGAGAACCTGAAAAGAAACCAGAGATTTTTTTACATAAAGGAGATCATAGAGGAATTGCATACAATAGTTTGGAAGAGCCGTGGAGAACTATTGTCACTTGGCTGATGAAATTATTCACTTGTGAAGATCAATATGGTATTGTGTTAGGGTCAGGAAGGCGGTTATTGATACATTTGAGGTATGGAAATACAGAACCCTCTACCAAAATCAATTTACCTACATTTCTTTTTTCCCAAATTTCCTCCATGATATCTAGAGTGAAATCTAGGGGAGATTCTTCAATAAAGTATCATGGGTTAATCCACTTGATAATCAAACACCATTTCTTAAGAAAAGAAATTGGTAAACAAGGGTGGCTAGAGTTTTTATCCACACCTGTTAAAAATAAAAAATGGAAAATCACAAAGGGGACCGCAACAAAATTAGGAAAAGGAGAATCCTCTAGGGAAACACAGAAAAAGGACAAGAAAAGGAGAAAATTACAGGAATCTATTAGGGTAACTCATAGTGTTACCAAAAAGAGGAAACAAGACACAGATAAGGAAAGCCCTAATACTATTGAAAATTTTGTGTCAACTTCTGAGGAAATCCTAGTTTGTAAAACTTAACAAGAAACTTTTGAAGTCTATGAGGAAGTCCAAACACCTATGCAGTCACCTGAACAACCTCACGACCCTCCTAAAACCCCAATTATGTCTCCTGAAAGGACACCTATGAGAGAGTCTTTTGACTCTACTGAAAAATTTGTCCCCCAATCTAAAGAAAGAGAGGCCTCGGAGGAGTATGAGGATGAACAGGCTAAGAAATCTCCTTCACAATCCCCAATTGTTGAAAGAAGGAAAGGAAAAGAAACAATAACTGAACCAAAAAAATCCATGCAATTACAGGAAGAAGAAGAATCAAAGGAAGAGAATGAAATAACAAAGATTATGGCCACACCAAGAATACAAACAGAATTAGAAGAGGAAAGAAGAAGAATAGAATCCCTTGAGGAGAAATTGAGGAAGGAAGAAGAGTTGCAGAATTATGTGAGTAAAACAAAGAAAATAGAAAGGGAAATGGTTGAAAATAACATGATCTACAAGGACAATGAAGTGAGATAGAAAGAAACTTACAGTAGGTTAATGCACAAGCATTAGCCTAGTCTAAAGAAACAACGAGGTTCAGTGTTGAGGAGATAGGAAAATTGAAAGCAGAGTTACAACAAAAAGAAGACCAGCTAAGACAACAATCTTATTCGTTGCAGTCACATGAAGCTTCCACCTCATTTTCTCCAAGCAGATATCTTTCTCTAACCGCATTATAATTTAAACATGAGAATAATCAGTTGAGAACTCAAAACCAGCAGTTAGAAAAAGAAAGAGATGAAATCAATGATAGACTTTAGCAAATTGTAGAGTTATCTTCTACAATGTTGTCAATGAGGAAACCTTCAGGTTCATATGCACTCTTTTTGAGAGAAAGATTCCTCTAGTAGAAGATAAACTAGCTGATACTTAAAAGGAAAAGTAATTATGAGGATGATAGGGAATTTCTTGAAGATTTCTTTAATAGTCATCCTACCATTCAGAATCAAATGTGTGAGTATTTTCAGCATGGCTTTCTACTTGGTAATTTTCCACAATCCTTTCTTAATGTTTTCATAGGAGAGCTTCAGATAAGGTCTTTTGTTTCATTGCTACAAAACCAAGTGTAATGGGAACATAGAGATATTTAAATCTACTTGCTTCTGGATTTGATTGTGTGCTATTTTTTCATCTAGATGCAAGCAGATTTAAATTCATATGGATTGTGGAAATCTAATTACATTAAACATACAGAAACTCAGTATAAAGAGGCACAAATGAAACTAGGATTGCCTATGAGGAATGAGACCCCTTGGTCTAGACCTTTCCAAGCTTAATTCAGATTCTTTGCCATGTCAGAAAACATAGCACCTACTTACATGAGAAATATAAATAAGAGCATCCAAGTTTTTAAGAGGGTTCAAGATCATCTTCCACATAGAGCACTAATTGTAGAAATGGATAGATTCATAAGTATTCCACAAAAGTTGAGAAGGAGAGAGCTTGTTTCACCAAGAAACATCACTTGGAGTCTGACTAGAGTAAGGACTGTGATTGATATCATTGAAGAGCAACATACAGATTGGATAGGAATAAGGTTCAGGATTGCTTTGATCATAATGCCAGCACCAACATTTGATGCATCACCACAGTTTATTGGGGAAAATCTAAGGGAATGGATGGCAGAAATTGAAAAGATGAATGGTTATGCTTGTCCTAGGAGATTCTTTGAATATATGTTGTAGGATGCTGATCTGACGGACATACTTGCTTGGTTAGTGGCTAAAAATTAGCATTTACCAGACCCTCAACCATGAGGGCATGGTTAAAATCAAGAGGGGGAGGATGATGAGTGCCTAAGAATGTTGTTTTAATTAATATTTTTATAAACTCAAGAGCCTTCATTATGCTATTAATTAACTATTACGGCGGTAGATTATATGTTTAAATGTTTGCTTGTTTTATATTATACTTGACTAATTGAAGGATATAT
Source organism: Sequoiadendron giganteum (assembly GCA_007115665.2). Classification (NCBI taxonomy): domain Eukaryota; kingdom Viridiplantae; phylum Streptophyta; class Pinopsida; order Cupressales; family Cupressaceae; genus Sequoiadendron; species Sequoiadendron giganteum. The sequence continues at coordinate 412,755,638 of CM021109.1, forward strand.
TAGATTTGGTATTTTGCATTAAATTGGATTATTTTGGTGAATGTTAATAAGAAATGACTGTGCAAATCGAAATATCTATTGTCATGGTTGTAATATATTCTTGAGGATTCTGTGCAAGTACTTAAATGCTTACTGTTGAGCTGGATTTGTTAAAAAAATTGTTTAATAGCATGGCATTAATTACGCTCCTCAAAGCTCCAGACAGATCCTGATGTGCTATGATTCTGGATTGGCTCTCTTCACTGATTTGGGAACTGCTACTCCAGCTGTAATTTAGCAAGATTTTCTTGGATAATTTCAATTAGACTTTCATTTAGTTTTGCACTCTGTAATTTGACAGCTAGCACCATAATTTTGAATTCAAGAATAAGGGATATTCTTATAGATATTTGTCCTTAGGTTTAATTTGAGTAGTTGATCTTTTGTTGAATATTGTAACTTTTGGTACTCTGTACTTTTGTTTTACTCACTGATTTTGGCCAATTGCAATTAAAATAAGAAGTTGATTTGAATCACTATGTTTGATGTCCCACCAGAGGAAGAGTAGGGCCCGCTCAACTGAAGGAGGTGACCCTATTTCATTATTATTTGATTCAGTTAATTTTGTTTTGTTATAATTGGTTTGAAGTTAGCACTTTAATTCTTGTTTATCGATGTTCAACAATTGTATTTACTTAGATTAAATTACCATGATTCAAATTAATTAAGACATCTTACTGTAGATCAGAGTTAGGTTAAAATTTCATCATTTACTGTAGATTTCATTGATTATTCATTTCCAGATGCACATAGTTGTAGTAAGTTTGGTAACAATGATTGATGTAAGGATTCAGTTGAAGCTAAATTGGAATATGTTATTGGGAGTTATTGTTATTGCTTTCTAGATTTAATGTTTAATTATCTACAACATAAATAGATTCACTATTTTCTAGATTAAAGTTCATTACCTAGAAGCGTAATTAGATTTCTTTTCAATAACTCTAAATTTTGCATTTTAAACTTAAAGTTAAATTGATTTATTTTGTAGATCTCTCAATGAACCAATTAGAGTTAAGTAAGGTAACATCTAAGTTAAGTCATTAGGATTAGAATAGGCTTAAATAATCATTAGTTAACCATAAAGTTAGAATCATCCTTAGAAATTAGTTTCTATGTTCCACTCCTGAAGCGCTCTTGAAGGCTCCTGAAAGCTCCTGAAGGAGACTGACCAAAATCAAAGTCACTATTTACAGTGCAAAACCCCCCAGTTTTTAGAGTCCTCCTTATCATATATTTCTCTGAGACACACCTAGTTCGATAAATGAAAAATTGAATGATACGAGTTGTGACATCAACAACCTCACCCATCAGGCCCCACCTTTCGCGACATCCTTTATTGAACTCGCCACACCATCCGTCTTAGTCCCCGTCATCATAGGTCCTGACATGTAGTACAACCTGTTCCACCAACCACTAGCTTTGTTTTCCATCATCAAACGAATATTTTTCTTTACTTTGCAAGTATTAATCCTTGTATATTTACTAGTAAACAATCAAGTCTTTTCCAACATTTTCAAAGACTCCAAGAGGAGCCCAAGTTGGCTAGGTTGTCTACCACTTGGTTACCTTCTCGAAAGATGTGAGACAAATTTTTCCTTTCTAATTTTGTAGTCAAAAAATTTATATCCAGCAGGATGAACCTAATGTTCCAACTATGAGAACAACCATAACTGACTGAGTCGATCGCAGTCATAGATTCCCCTTCAATGTGCAGATTTTATGCCCACAATGACAGCTAACTCGACACCCTTGAGAAATGCCCGTGATTTAGCCATCATAGAGGACAATATGCCTATACCACTAGCAAACCCCGCAAAAAAGTTTCCCTTATAGTCCCTAATAACACCCCCAATACTGGCCATCCCAGGGTTCCCTATAGCCGCTCTATCAAAATTCAGTTTGAACCACCCAACCCCTGGTGGATTCTAAATTGTGTTCCTTCTAGCTAGAGACTTGGAGTTGTCAAAAGAATTGGTCTCCAGCTTTACGTTCCAATATTTTTCCATTAAAATATCCCTTTCAGTAGGGGTCTTATCTAATGGTTTCTAGATGTATAGAGAGATACTCTCAATGATAAGTCTGGATCCAATGTTGAAAACTTAGGACTTCTCTCAGTGTCTCTAAATATCGGATTGTTCCTCTCCTTCCAAAGGCACCAACTAAGGATGGGGGGAACCTGTCTCCAAATTTCCATGGAGAGAGGGTGTTGGAAAGGCCTATTCCATCCTTCAATAAAGTATTTTAAGTCTCGATCCATGGTCCAATGAGTTTCCAACTTTTGGAAATCTAGATCCCAAACTTTAGCAACAAATGGGCAATGCAGTAATAGGTGATCCATTGACTCTTCATTACTTTTGTATAACATACACCTGTTTGGTATCTGGAAATTCATTCTCCTTAAATTACCTTGGGTTATAATTCTATTGTGACCGGTCATCACCTAGAAGAAATTTATTTTTGGTGTCAAGTGTCTATTCCAGACCAGTTTCCATAATCTACCTTGAATACCCCTATCTGACAGCAAACAGTAAGTCATCCTGACAAAGAGATTTCCCTTGCTCTCCTTAGTCCAAAAGAAATCATCCTCAACATTTGATATGGGGATTCTGGTTAGAGAAATTAAGTCTTGTAAGGAATTGGACAACCTTTTCAAATCTAGGGAAAAGGGGCAGCACAAACCTAAATCTTTTTATTTCCTGGCACCCTGTTGACCATGGAGGTAGTCACAAACATTCCTTCCAAAAAAGAGAAGCACAGGCTCCATCAAGTTTGATATTATGAGTTCTGACATTGATTAAAATTTGACATGTGACAAGGTATTCCAAAGTCTCGAATGGGGACACTCATAGTTGATATGTTGTTGTAGATAGTGTGGTATGATGACTCCGTGTGTGTATAGATTGGAACTGAATTCAGGTGATAGATTGAAATTGATATGTTTTTGGGATGTTATGGTTGCATGTTGTGATGTTTTGGTTTGAATTTTTTTGATGTATAAAGGGAATCTTTGTAAACCTTTTGGACAAAGGATGTTGATTTTTTGATATGGATTGATGTTGATGTTGGGATAGTTGGACGATCAAGTTTGATATTGGATGGTAAGATTTTTCTACTCAATCCTATGATAAGGAGATGAGTCAGCTTTTGGTGTTGTTTGATGTTTGATATTTTGATTTGATGCTATTTTAGAACATAAAAGTTCAGAAGACTCAAAGCAATGTTTTTCTATGTTTTAGAGGATATGGTGATTGCTTTACTTGAACTATCTTTGAGGTTGCAAGTAAAGGTTGCTCTAAAAATAATAGCAATATAATGGTTTGATTTCTTATGTTCAATGTGTGTCTAAGACTAGGTTGATGTTTGGTTGTTGATTGGTGATGTTGAAGGATGTTGATAAGCTATGGTGCAAATCTGGTTTTTCATGTTATGTCCAAAAGATGGTAGTTATGAACCCTATGTAAACCAATTCCAAAGTGTAGGATGGTGATGTTGGATTGTGATAGATAGGTCCAATGATGATAATGTTCTCTAACAATTGAATAAATTTTTTAGGCTAATTTTTGTGTGACCGATGACTTAGTATGGGTTAACTACACTTGATCTATGAAGATTCGAAGCATATTTAAGCCAGTAAGCATAAGTCCCAATAAGATCATTCAATGTAAACTAAACTAAGAATCCTTTAAAACTAACATATTAAAATACGAAAGCTTCAAAAACTCCTATTCTATTTCATTGAAACTTATCCTATTGGGGGAGTGGTGTCACATTGATATGGAATGGCGACCCTTTCCCAATCTTTTGGATAATGAGCTTGTTTTGCTCGATTCTATGGAAGAGAATCGATGAAACTGATGAGAAATGTGTTTGAAAACATGATTTTAAAGCTAAATTAACATGATGAAAGCTAATTTAACCTGGTATATGCTAAGATTATTGATATGGTTGTATACAAAGCTATTCTAAATGAATTTTAAGCTATAAAGATTAAAACCCTAATTACCAAGTATGTTAAATGGATCTGCACCTATGTTATCATGGAAGCCAGTAATGGAAGCTAAGCTAATATGATGCAAGAAACTAACCTAAAATACCTTCTAAAACATGGAATATGAGTGCAAGATGAAAGTGATTTTAATAGTATAAGTTTTCTCTTAAAACATGGATCCATTTGTCTCCAAATAGTGACCTATTTATAGGACAAATGAGAAATGAAGGGATAAGATTAAAAAAGATAATCAACAGTCAATATGGAAGGAAAATGGAGGCATGGATCATAGATTCCCATCAAGGGTTGAGGATGCAAGATGATATTTAATCAAGGGCTTACATTCATCCAAAAAAACACACTTTCAAAACTTGCACAAGAAGCATTGTTGAAAGTTTGTTATAAAAAGGAATATTCCCTTTTTCAAATGAGTGAAGAAAGAGAATATTCTCATGGGTGAGGAAAATTAGATATTTAGTTAATTAAAACCAACTTTAATTGTGAAAAGGAGAAGGAATATTCCCTTTATGGAGGAATGTGCAAAGAAGGAATATTCTCAAGGAATATTCCCTTGCAAGTGGGAGGATTAGATTTAATTAGTAATTTGATAATTGAATAAAGTTTCAATTTTGCAAATTACAGGAATTAGGATATTCATTAAATAATTAATTAATTTAATGAAAAAGAGGAAAGTAAAATGATATTTAATTAAATAACTTAGGGTTATTTAATTAAATAAGAGGACTTTAGGGATTAAATTAAATAATTTGATTTATTCAATTTAAGAGGACGAATTGTTAGCATGAAAGGGGGTGAATTAACCTAATTAGGTCAATTAGATTAGTAGATGCAAATGATGCAATTAATTAAATATCTAGGCTAATTTCATCAATTAAGCAAAAAGAGGATGGGTTTTAGGATGAAAAGATGTTAGTATATCTGATTTGAGTGCATGATATCATTCAAGACATTTTTAAGTGTCTACATTTTTCCCCTCTTTGAAGCAAGGTACCTATTACGTTGGCTCAAATACTAACACCTTTTAAGATTAAAATTGTTGCTCAAATCAAAAAATAAAGATTTTTTTAATTTTAGATTCCCCATTTTCGCTCTAGTGGAAGGAATAAGCTGGTTGCCTACCCCCTAAAGAAATCGGGTAGAAATTTTGAATTTTAGGTTGATTTCTCAACAAAGGTACAATATAGGTTAAGGTGCTAAAACAGGGCTTGGGATGGCAAAAATGGCCTCATAAATACAAAAAATAGCTCAAAATAGGCCATACAGGGCGAAAATAGGTTAAAAAGGTCAAAACCATAGCTTTTGGCTCAAATTAGGGCAAAAAACCCTAATTTTTGTGCTTAAATAGGTGAGAAGGGTTATACTTTCAATTCATTTGTACATTCAACCCTTAGAGATTTCTACACTTGGAGATCTGACACCTTGGTGAGATGGCTCATTGTGTGCTTCATCTTCACCTTTTCGAGTGGATTCGAGACTACCAACGCTGAGCAGATGCAGGACCATGGGTATGTGATTTGAAACTTGCCTCGGTTTTGCATTTAGGTGCATTTAATAAGGGATCAAAATTAGGTTTCTAGGTGTGTCGCTGTATAGTGACGCAATTGATGTGTCAAAAACATCACTATTGATTTTATAGCGACGCACCCTCTATCTAGTGGAACACCACCATTTTTTCGTTGGGCAATGCATTTGATTAGGGGGTCAAGAGGTTTATATAATGACACACAAGATTTTCAATTTCAACGTCACTCAAAAGCGGTGGGTGACGCACCCCAAGTTTTTAATATAGCGACGCATGCAAATATTGATTTGCTACTGAGTGTAGCAATGCACGTTGCCAAATTGGTGATGCACCCCTAAAATGGATATAGTGTTGTGCCCATGAAAGAGCGATGTTATTGATTCAGGTGCCGCTTTTGAGGTTTTGGATGCAAAGTCTCAAATTTTGATCAGTTTCTCAACTTTTTAGCAAATTGATGTTGTGTGTGTGATGCATGCAGGAGGATCCTCCCCCACTTATGTCGTGAGAGCACTATTCTAAAATTTTGGTAGAAATGAGAGACTTCGATGACGAGGATGTGGAGTAGATGGGGATGTTATGGTTAGGCTTCATCGCTTTCTTTCCCGAGGTCTGAACCCACCTTTCTATGATGATGATGTTGATTGATAGGTGGCATAGTGAGACCTCTTTGTTTCATTTTCCCACCAGTAAGGCCATTGTTACATTGGAAGATGTGTGGTGCATATTGCGATTGTCGATTCATGACGAGCGTTTCATCTATGAAACAAATTTTGGGAGAGACGTATGTCTCTCTCTTCTACACAGATGACAGATTATTCTAGTGAGCTCCAAGATTGACCTTGATCTATATAACAATCGAGTGCCCATTTTGAGATTATTTGTAACTATATTAATCTCTAGAGTGATTTCCCCAGACCAACAGGGTAGAGGTTTCAATCCTGGCTAGGGAGTAGCATGGGAGGGGGTGATCAGGAGGACCACCATGTATGCATGGGGTCCAGTTCTTCTTGCTTCCCTATACCACAATATGCATGAGTTCATCCACCGTGAGGGCAAGAGCATCAGAGCAGGTGTTACACTACTCCATATCTAGGCATATGAGCATATTGCAGTTTTGAGGCCCTTTATTATGATTTTGGCAGACATTCACAAGGATGAGCCCATAGTATTTAGATGCAATGTTTCGATGGCATTACAACACATTGTGCTGATAGGTCTAGCTTATTGGTGTTGTGTCATTGATGACATGACTATGTTCAGATGGAGGTTGTGGTTGCAACATCCAACATGGTATGATGACCACCATCAGCTATATTTTTCTAGGAAGACCCGCTACCTCCATGGGAGAGAGCACACCATGATAGAGTGATATTTCCCAGACCATGTGGCTTTCCAATTCGAGGAGGTATAGGACATGCCTCCTCAAGATTATACAACTATTTTCATGAGATCACAGAGGGAGGTATAGGCGAGAGGACAAATTGACCCCGTAGTAGTTGTTGATGGGTTTATATAGCTTGTTGCACAGTCCTAGGCTTATGATTAGGGTATACCAGATGCAGGGACTACCCTATCTTATGATGCATGGTTCAGACCACCTACTCACCTGATAAATCTAGTAGGGGGATACCCCAAAGGTAGAGGTAGAGGCCGAGGTTGAGATGGAGGCAAAGATGGTAGCAAGGATGGGGGTCGAGTTAGAGGCTAGCAGCTAGAGCAAGATAGGGCATAGGTGCTACGTGATGGTCACTAGAAGTAGCTAAATCAAGGTCACCAAGACCCAGGACACCACCACCTCCACCTCCTCCAGACCAACAGTTATATGCAGAGAGGAGTCCAATCCAGTATCAATTGCAGGTTATGACTTCACAGAGAGACCAATTGTAGCAACAGCTACAGACTATGATGACTCAGAGAGATCAGGAGGTTCAATTGTGGTAATAATTGGATTTATAGCTAGCCCAAGAGATTGGGCAGAGACATCAGCTTGAGGTAGTGATGGTTGCATCATAGGGATGGACAGTGTATGTATGTTTGTACATAGAGGAAATGGTAGAGGCTAATTACTACCGCATGCATTACCATTGAGATGTTCCTCGGGTGATGAGATGGCTTGATTTTTCACAGTGAAGCAGAGCACCACCTAGAGTTGAGGATCAACCATCAGTTAGGGGTGAGTTGAGCAGCCACTAGGGCTAGCCACTTTTGTAGACACTTTTTGATTGTTCGCCCGATTTTATACAGATATACATTCATGGGCTCATTTTTTATAGCCTCATGGTTATTGTACCTTGGATTTTATATTCATACACTGGTTCAAATATTGTACCATGATAGTCATTTTTTCATATATACGTGATGATTCAGATCCATGATGTGATGTGCTTTATTTCATGCTCTTATGGATGTATGGATGCATATGATATGATGTTTTTCCATTATAGTTATGTTTATATTATGGATGCAATGAATGTGTTACCTTCTTTTTTAGTATCTTTCTATGATATGTTATGGGATGGATGATATGATATGCCATGATATGTAGATGATATGCGAGATGTATGGATGGATGCATTTCCTTTTGTGTACTTTTCTATGATGATGATGATGCAGTGGATTATATTTTCCTTTACTATGATATGTTGTGATAATGAAATATGTATGCATGTTGACAATCTATGGATGCAGGATGGATTTTTGATGATGTTTTTGTTGACTGTCATGATACCAAGTTAGTGTGGAAAGAAGATAGAAGAATAAGATGAATTGACCATTGATTTTGAAGATTGCTTCAAAATTTCCAACAAGTCCTTGATCCACCAAGACTTTATTAGATGATGAGAGATGATGATTTTCTCATATCTTGGGATCCGGATTTCTCGTCATTCCTTATGTTTGATATAATACATAGACACGATGCATCAAGGCATTGAAAGCTAGGATGGTGTTGTGTCTAGTGTAATGGACTTTGACTTTGCAAACAAATAGGATAGATCTTGCTCACACCTTGGCATACGGAAACCTCGTCAAAATGTAGTTTAGAAGTTTAAAATATATCATATCAAAGCATACGTAATAGTCAACAATGTACTTCAAACAACCTCCCTACAAACAACTAAGTATGCATCAAGGTTATTTTACAAGAATACCCACAAGCACAAAAAATAAAAGATAATGATCGATGCCCCATTCCTTTCTCTCTAAATCATTTAGATATCATTGAGAGTTCCCTGAAATGGGTCAATAAGATAAGTCATAAGAAAATATCAAACAAATAGTTAATGTTATCTATATCTCTATCCAAATTAATATAGATAAGGTGATTTTTGATGTTGATGTCCATCACAGGAAGGATGCATCCTAGGACATGTTATCAGATGTTTACATTAGGATGAGGTGTGTGATAAGCTAGTGTGTGATAATAAAAGATCAAAGACAAAAATTCAGTGTTATCTATATCTCTTGCTAGATTAATATAGCTAAGGTGATTTTTGATGTTGATGTCCATCGTAGGAAGGTTGCATCCTAGGACATGTTATCAAATGTTTTGATTAGGATGAGGTGTGTGATAAGCCATTGATACAAAATATATACCGACTCATTTACCTATGATCTAGACTTTAGATTTTGACTTTTTAGGTTCTTACTTTACGACTTGTGGTACTTTCTTTCTACTTGTTTTGCCAAAGGTCGGAGGTGACAATTGACTTTATTATGGGTGAAGGTTTATTGCGAGTGAAAGCGAAATGGGATGGATGGTTTTGGGTTTTTTAAAATATTTCCATGTTTTTGATATTTTGAAAATGTTTTGAGGTTTTTTTTGGTCTTTCTGATAGTTTATATGAATGTTTATATTTTTAGGTTATTTGAGGCTATTTAGGGTTTTCCAATGTTTTCAGCTTTTCTAGTTTTCAAATGTTTTTGTGTTTTATGAGTTTTCAAATGTCTTTGTGTTTTATGAGTTTTCAAATATTTAGGGTTTTCTAAGATCCAACCAAGAACCTAACCTAAAATGCTATCCTAGGGGCCTCAAGGGCTAATCAAAGATTAGCATTTCCTACATTATACATGCAAAGACCATGTAGATCAATTGATGCTAAATAGTTTATTTGATGAGACATGAACACTTGATGGATTGTCGGTTTATTATGACAGAATCCTAAAGGATTGACCTAGGGTGTCTTAGGGGCACATCAAAGATGGTCTTTCCTACATTCAATCTCAGAGACTCGTAGTTCAACTGACACCAACTAGTTTATTTGATGAGACATGAACACTTGATGGATTTCTAGTTTATTATGACAAACTCCTAAAGGACTAACCTAGGGTGTCTCGAGGGCACATCAATGATGGCCTTACCTACGTTCAAGCTTAGAGACTCATAGTTCGACATGGTACTATTTTTGGATTTTTGATGTTTGACCTTTTGAGGGATTTTGATGTGTTTTGGATTTTTTTATTTCACAATTTTTCAATGTTTTTGGATTTTTAGCTATATAATATTTTGATGTTTTTGGGATTTTCGGGTGAATGTTTTATGACTATTTTTGGATTTTCAATGAGATTTCAAATAAACTTAAGATACACAAGAACCTGATTCGATCCACAAAAAAATTCCCCTAGCATGATATGATAGACTACCTTGATACAGGCAAGATAAACTAACCTTAGGAATATGCCAAGTAGTACTAAAGGGGATACAATACTTCACAATAAAAAGTTATGATACGAACACAGATGGGTGATGGAATAAATAGGATGAATGATGCAATGGATGGATGCAATTCAAAGGATGATAGGATAAAGAGCCAAAGAATAGATGGAGGTGCCTTATTTATGTGAGGCATGTGTTTGCTAGGTTTTCACCAAGGTATTTTCCCAAAGCACCACCAAAGTGGTTTTCACTTAGAGGACTATTTTTGTATTTATTGTTTTCAATCCTTTTTCCTATTTTTTGGATTTTGATCATTTTTTGATTTTTTTATATTTATAACTTTCAAGCTTAGGCATAAAACATTTTAAGGTGTAGACTATTGATTGGTTCCTGCAAGGGTTCATCTTCAAGCGTTGACAATTGATATGCTTCTGATCCATAGCTTGATGTGATGACAAAGGGACCTAACCAGTTAGGCTCAAACTTTCCTTTACTATCCTGATCTGGAAGATTTTTCTAATTCTACTTTAGAACAAGATCCCCTACCTAGAAATATTGACTCTTGATCTACTTATTATAGCTCCATTTTAGTCAATTTTGGTATACTTGCAAGTGATTAAGGGTGTCAAGATGATGCACATCCTAGAATTATAGCTCATTTAGTCAAGATACTCTATACTCTTCATCAATGATTAGGTTCTACAGTGAGACTCACAGCGAGGGAAGCTCAACCTCAATAGGTAGGATGGATTTTTATTTGTAGACCAAGGAGAATGGGGTTGCACATATAGGCGTGCATATACTGGTTTGATAGGCCCATAGGGTGGGATTTAACTACAGATGCCAATCACTGCCAACTTTGTTGACTGTTTTCTTTAGGATTTTTAGAATAGTCTTTTTTGTGGCCTCAACTTGATTTTTGCCTTGGGAGTAGTATGGGGTAGAGAATCGATGTTGGATGTTGAATCTTTGACACAACTCTTTCACATCCTGATTCTTGAAGGGTGTTCCATTGTTTGAGATAAGGGCTTGTGGAACACCATAGCAACAAATAAGGTAATTCAAGATAAATTTGGCAATTTTCTTCCTTGTTATGTAGGTCATAGGAATGGGTTTGACCCACTTGGTAAAGTATTCAATGGTTGTTATGATGAACTTGTGACCATTAGATGAGGTGGGAGTAATCTTTCCTATGAGATCAAGCCCCCACTATGATAAAGGCCAAGGTGTGACCATTGGTTGTAGCTTATGAGCTAGAGCATGAATAAGATCTCCATGTTGTTGACACTGGACACACTTTTGCACATATTGATGGGCTTCTCTTTCCATGGTTGGCCAGTAATACCCTATCCTCAATAGTTTTTTAACTAAAGTCATACCACTAGAATGGGAACCACATATGTCATCGTGTACTTATGTTAAAGTGTTCAAGGCTTCCTCTTGGTTAATACATTGTAGTAAAGTCCCCTCGATGCTTCGATGATATAAGGTATCACCTAGGATCATGAATCGTGATGCCTTTTTAACTAAGGTCTTTTTAAGGTTGGAGGTGATATCAGATGGGAGGGTTCCTCTGCTAAGTTAGGTGAATATATCATGATACCATAGGGAACCAATACCAATAATGACACACACAAACTCACATTCAAGGATTTTGAAAGTCAAGATGAGAAGTTGTTCTACCAAGAATTCACATTAAAGGATGTGTAGCATATCTAACAATGATCCAATTGTTCTCATATCATTTGTTGCTTGATTGTTCATGCAAGGAATATGCTCAAAATTTATATCAATGAAAAGGTCCTTGAGATTATCTACCATCTTCTTGTAAGGAGTAAACTTGCCATCCTTAGTTCAATAGTCGTCATTGACTTGGTTGATAACTAGTTGTGAGTCCACAAACCTTCATCTCTTGTATCTGCCACTGAACTGCTATCCTTAGACCTATTATCAGAGCCTCATACTCAACAATGTTGTTGGTACATGGGAATGATAACCTGTATGAATTTGGAATAAAATAATCTTGAGGGGTGATAAAAATAATACCTGCCCTTGATCCGTGTTGGGTAAACAATCCATCAAAATACATTTTCCACTAATTTGTTGTATTGGAAAGGAAAATTGATTCATTAGGGAATTTATATATCAAAGGGTTCTCTACATAGATAGGTTCCTTTGCTAGTTGGTTTGTGATCACTTGTCCTTTGATTTCCTTACTCTTCACGTACTCTATTCAAATTCAGTCAAGATCATTACCCATTTTTCCATTCACCTAGTGAGCTTTAGATAATAGGTATTTCAATGGGTTGATCTTGACAATAAGCTTGATTTGATATGACAACATGTAGTGTTTGAGATTTTTTGAGGAAAAAACTGCCGCTAAGCATCCTTTCTCAATGGATGAATAGTCCATTTTGTAGCCCACCAAGGTACTGCTGATGTAATAGATAGCCCTGTCCTTTCCGTTTTCATCATGTTATGCTAGAAGAGCACCTAGTGCTGCTAATGTTGCTGAGATATATAGGATCAATGGTTTGTTTGGTATTGGTGGCATGAGTACTAGAGATGTCAATAGGTATTCCTTGATCTACTGGAAGGCTTTATCACACTTCTCATCCCACTTGTAAGTTATTCCTTTATGGAGAAGATGCGAAAAAGGGTGAATTTTGTCTGATAATTGTGCTATGAACCTTATGATGGACTACAATCTTCATTGTAACCCTCTCATTTTCTTCAGTGTTTGTGATGGTTCCATGTCGAGGATGGCCTTTAATTTTTATAGATCAATTTATATCCCTCTTTGTGATACGATGTAGCCAAAAAGCTTCCCTGATGTAACCCCGAAGAAAAACTTTTTCAGGTTCAACTATACTTTATACTCTTTGAGTCTATCAAAGATGGGTCCCAAGAATTCTATGTGCTCACTCCTTTCCTTTGACTTGGCAAAAATATCATCCACATAGTCTTTGACTATTTTGTGGATCATGTCATGAAAGATGAGGTTCATTTCTCTTTGATAAGTTGCTCATACATTCTTCAACCCAAATGGCATCATGTTCTAGTAATACATTCCCCATGGACAAGTGAATTCAGTATTGTGTTGATCCTCCTTAGCGATCATGGTTTGATTGTAACTTGAAAATCCATCCATTAGTGATAAAATTTCATACCCAATTGTTAGGTCGACAATGATATCAATGTTACGAAGAGGGAAATCATCTTTTGGGCATGCTTTGTTTAAGTCTCTGAAATTCATGCAAATTCTAATACCCCCAATGGGTTTGGAGATTGGTACCAAGTTTGAAACCCACTCAGGATAATCTATCAGATGGATGAATCCAACGTCAAGAAGCTTTCGTAACTCAAGTTTGACCAAGAGGGCTATTTGAGGATGCATCTTAATTTCTTCTTCACTAGTTTGGCTTCAGGATAGACTACTAAATGATGCACAACCACCTATGGACTGAGCCTTGGGATATCTATGTATGACCATGCAAATTTGGTTCTTCGCTCTTTCAGGAATGCTACTAGGTTTTTATGTTCTTCATCCAACAAATCTTCAACATAGAAAGTGATCTTGGGTGTTTCTTTTGTTCGCACATTGACAGGAGTAGCCTTTTCTTATAGCACTACCAACTTCTCTGGATGCATTGCACTAAGGAGGAGATTGAATCCCTCATCCTTGAGCACCTCAGAGAGGTTTTCACCCTCATATGTGTCCTTTTTGTTTACTATTTTAGGATCATAAAGTGCCACAGTGTGGTTTTCACTCAAAGACCTGCATGTTATTTTTATATCGTCAATTTTACGACTGAAAGATTCAATCGTCTCCCCGTAGTATGCCCTTGTGTCTAGCTCTATTTCAAAACCAGCTTTGTGATCTTCCCATGGTAAGTTGTCATGGAGTCCCATGAATTCTAAGATCACTTCATCATTTTTGAATAAATCTAAAATCGGTGACCCTCGTTGGTCCAGGTCAATTAGTTGGGGATATACCAGGATTAGTTCAGTAGGTTGATTGTTTGGGGTGAAAGATGTTGTGGATATAATGAAAAGGGAGTTATTATCAGATAGGTTAGAAACATTGAGGGGGAAGTAATCAAGGGTAGTATCATGGGATGTTGGTAACCAAGAGGAAGCCTCAACCCATTTAGCAGAAGTACCTTTTCCAAGAATGGTGGCCTTACTGGTGATACAGCCTAAACCAATATTCTTAGGACATTGTTCAAGAATGATGGGTTCTAGAAATCCATTATCATTTTGTCCCAACTTCTCGCTCTTGTTGTATCCCCATCCCTTCATTAGTTGTAAGCCTTTTTTGTCATCTTCCTTGGGAAGAACAATGACGGGTCTGTCATCTTGATAGAGTAGTTTAGAGACATCTTCCTCATTGACATCTTTGTTCAAATCCCCCCACTTGGTGAAGGTAGTAGCTGCCATCTTTATTGTTTCGGGCACATTATTGATAGGTTCAAGTTTCCCATGAGATTTGGGAGAAAGAGGTAGCTTTCCCAATACAAAAGTATCCTTCATTAGTTTATATTTTCCACAACCATCATCTTGGATCACTGCTTTAATGTCGGGAATGTTTTGCACAATGGGTGTTTTTGTTTCAAAGGTAGATGCAAGGGATGATGGGTCAACAAATGAGGAGGATGGTGTAGTCCCTTCATCATTTTTAGGGATCTGGGGTATCTTATAAAAACTTGGCCTCAAGGTTCTTACAATAGTAAAAGGGTTCAAGATCTCCATGGATGGTAACTTCTCTTCCCTTAAAAGGAAATTTTACACACTGATGATAAGTTCAAGCTACAACTTTTAGGGCATGAATCTAGGGTCGACCAAGCAAGATGTTATAGGGGAGGTCAAGATCTAACACTTGGCATGTAGTCTCTACAATGACGGGTCCTACTTGGATGGGTAGTATGATGATGCCTTATGATACTCACTCTTGATCATCATATGCTCTAATGGTTGTACTTTTTTCTTTCTTAATAGCATCATCTGAATACACTAATTTTTTTATCCAATGAAGGGTGCAAATGTTCAGACCAGAACCTCCATCTACTAAGACTCTTTTAACCTTATTCTTATGAATAATGACCTCAAGGTGTAAAGTACGATTAAGATATGGTTGTGATGGTTGTTCTTGTTCCGAGAAGGTGAGAAGATGATTAGTGATATTCCCTACCATATCTTGAAACTTTTTTGTATCAATATCCTAAGTGATGGATGGTGCAGATAAATCCTTCTCTAAGATTTCCCTATGTGTGGGGGATAGCCTCAATAGTTCCAAGATAGAAATTTGTGTGGGGATCTTCTTAAGTTGATCTAGGAGACTATACTTTCTAGGGTTCAATGTTGGTAAAGTAGGTTGTACCCTAGATTGAGGTGGGACTCCTTGAATGGTGACCTTTCTATATCATGTGGTGACTCCAAACTCCACACTAGGCCCCTTGATGGTGACAACAATGATGACACTATCACATGAAGCGACTACATTGGAATAGGTATGCTACACATTTTTGTAATCCTTAGCTTTTCTAGTATTATTTCATTTGCTATGATCTGGCATAGGGTTCTTGTATATCATAAGATCCTTGTTGTCGGTTGGTACTTCAACAGATATGTCTCCATTCTTGATAAGATCTTGGATAAAAAATTTGAGCCTCATGTTATTCGTTGTTTTGTGTCCTTTGATTTTTTGAAAATGACAAAGATCTTTTTCGTTGTACTAGGGTGGTTTATCCATTGGTTCTTGGTAGTTTCAAAATTGGGAAGCATTATCAAGTTTGACTCTGACAATTTCTTCATGATAGTTTCAATAGGTTCTGACAATTGTGTGTATTTACATTTTGAATAGTTGTTCCTGTTGGGGGTTTATCTTTGTTGTGTTTCGAAGTTATTGATCTGATTCTTTTGTGGTGATTTTTCTTGTTGCACAGTTGGTTGAACATTATCTATTTGATTATTGTTTGACCTAGGAGCACTTAGGACCACCTTAGCATTGTTGGAAATATGCCTCAATCTCGCTGGCTTGTATCGCTTTGGTCTGGGGGACTTTATGTGTTCAACCTTTTCCTTGTCGCTGAGACTCTGTCTGGTCGACGGGACTCTTGCTGGTGTTTCGGCGATGGCCCGACTAGTATGGCTTGGCGGTATTTGTTATCGGTTGGCAATTGCTATCAGCAAGAGTCTTTGTGTTATTCCACTGATGGGTTGATGCGGCGAGGCGATCTCATATCAACGAGTGAAATTTCATGTCCCATCGATATGCCGATATGCATTGAGTGATTGAATTTGAACCAAGCGGCGAAGAACCTGATTGACAATTGTGGAGGCTTTGATCCAACGGTTTCCATCGCGTTCCGCACCATCCTAATGCAAGTACCGCTGAGAACTTTTTTGGCCAAGCGAAATTGCTTATGTGTTCGACACATGGTGGTGAGTTAAGCGGTGTGCGCAATGGAAGGATGGTGGGTCCCGAGCATTTATGTTGTGTTGGCAGGTCATGGACACTTGTCAGCGTCTCAAAAGTTCCTTGGGGAATATAGCGGATGTCACTTGAGATTCCCCGAAGGAGCTCCAGTGGCTTACACATGGCTCGGTGGGACCCGAGTGTACTCTAAGTGGAGAGCGAAAGCGGTGGACACGTGGCAGCTTTGGAAGCCAATTTCGGGTGGGCTCAATGGAATCTTGGAGATTCCCTCTTGGGTGGCCCAGAACTTCCTTAAGTGGTGATCACGTGGCTTGTGGGACTCGATAAAACTAGTGGTCGGTGTTTTAATGATAGCGGTTGATTGTCGCCCTGGAATGGTTAGCGATGGAGGTCAGGGCGACTGATCTGCAAGCGGTGGACGAATGGCAGTGCAACACATGGTGAAATCTCATTGGTTGATTTTACATCGTTGTTGCAAATCAACGGCTAATGACCGAAAGATTATGCACGCATCTCAAGGGTTTGATCTAAGTTTGAATTGATTGCAGGGTGGCTCGATTTCAGCTACTAGGGTGGTGCATGCAACCCAAGATGGTGAAGCTTTTCGGTGGGGTATTATGAGACCCTAATGTCCGTTTGGTGGGTATGCGATTTTGACCAGAAGCTGAGAGGTCAGCTTGAGGCCGATGGAATGTCGATTGATGCTGAGCTGGAAGGTGAGACCAGATGTTAATCGATAGTAAGCCAAAGCTGAGAAGTTGAAGCTGAAAGTAGAGCAAGGCGATAGAGATCAGATCGAATGATCAACGGATCGGCAGATCCATGATCGGTGAGCTTGGTCAAAGATCAGAGAGTGTGTGTTCAAGTGGTATGCACAGAGCATTATAACCACGAACACTGAGACACTCAGAACCTGGGCAGATGTGAACCTGAGGTGGCCGCTAGGCTGTGTCGGCTAAAAGGTTGGCTGTGCAAATGGGTTGAAGAGCTGAAGGGAACCTTCACTGTATGTCTTGTGAAGACATTGTAACAGTGCAAGGTTGAAGATCTATGTTGTTTCCTGTATTTCTCCAGATGAACAAGATGTAACTCTTGTAATGGCTATGAGCCTGATATTGTAGTGTAAAGTTTAGTTGTTGAATAATACAATGGCTCTATCTTTTGGAGTGTGGGGTTTTTTACCCGAAATGGTTTTCCCCACGTAAATTTGTGTGTTCATTTGTTTGTTTGTTCATGGTGTTGAATCTGGTTTAAGTTTGCATGTGCTTTTCTCAGAAGGATCAATGGGGGAGAACTATTGTGCATGTTTTCGCTTTATGGCATAGTTGTTAGTGCTTCTGGAGTGATTTAGAAATGAAAGTCACTGAGGCACTACTAGTTTTAGACTTTAAATATGAAACGTTCTCATATGGTAACCCCAACAAGGGGTATCAGAGCTGGTTAAGGGAGGTCAAGGTTTGTTCATGATACCAACAACTGGTATCAGAGCCTTCTTTTGGATGTTGGTTATGGGAATTTCTCCTATGAGGATTTTTCAGCCTGGCAAGGTTGAGGAAATCTGGAGGAATTGGTTGATGCTTGATCTTTCTGATGAGAAAGAGTTCTTACTCATTTGATTCAACACACAGCATGAAAGACATTGGAGGTTTTGGAGTTGATCATATTGTGGCAATGTAGTCTGAGGCTCATGTTTGGTAGCAAATGATCTTGATGCAAGGGGTGTGAGTTTATACTTATGGTTGTGTTGCAGCAGAGTGTGGTTCATACTGGGTGTTTGTATGAGAGGTGCCCTGGCGGTATGGAGTTAATTGGGTTGTTTCTCACCCATGGATTATTGTGCTTGCGTTGGGTGTTCTAACTTAGCACTGAAGACGGTTTCTCTATTGCCCTGATTGCATGAAGGCTATGAAGTTGATCTGGGTGTTCTGAAACTTCTGAATAGCCTGGCTCTCTCGTATGTTTGTGCATGGTTTTGGTTTTGGATTACGTCCAGAATGGTTATTGTTCCTATTTACCTGTACCTTGTACTCACATGTTTCATATTCATGTCTTTGGTTCTAAAGGGTTTTCTGTAGATTTTCCTAAAAAGTCTATGATGCATATTCATGTGTGTTCACTATTCTAGTTAACCATGATGGTTGTGTGTAGACTCCTGAGTCGTCCAGATGTGCAGTGGATATGGATGTGCATGTGTGTTTTGGAACACAGTGGTTTTGTAGGTTTTTCATAGTCAAGTAAAAATTGTGGTTTGTGGAGCTACTATTAAACTATTTTCTAGACCCTAGCTTTTGGGGTGTGACTGGATGAGATAGTTGTAGTTCGACATGTTTGAGGAGGTGCGATGTCTTCTCTGCATGGGAGTGTTGGTATGTTTTTTTCATTCAACATTCTTGTGGTGTTTTCTTGTTGGTCTCCTAGACTATGGTGCTTGGGTTGTGGACATGATTGGCGAATCAGATCTGAGATTGATCTGTTGTTTGAGTCATATTGTCTACATGGGTTTTCTATTTGAGATCTCAGTTGTGCAGTTTCCAGTGTGATGATAGATTTGCAAGGTTTTTCACCGGTTTCATCTACGAGTTGTGCAATGTTGTGGGTTTTATTTACCTACATGTTTGTTGTGAGTCAACTCGGAAGTGGACTATCAATATCCACGAGGTTGCTTCAGTGGTGGTGCAGATCTATTAGATGGCCTTGTCTGTGGCCACTTGTGCATTGGTGTAGTTGTTTTGAGATGCGAGGAGGAATGGTGTTTGGGTACCTGGATAGTCGGTTATGGGGACCTATAGCATGTGTATCACGATGTCATGGAAAGATTGATACACTAGTTAGTGTAAGCTTTTGACAGTGATAATGCGGTCTATGTGGTTTAGAGACCTTGGTACTACTCGGCGTTGTTGTCAGAAGGACATGTTGTCATTTGTACCTGGAGGTTTTTGGATCAGTAGATAGTTGGTCATGGTGCTTGGAAAGCTCAGTGCCACATTCAATGGGAGCTTTAGTAGTGACTATGTATTCATCACTTGGTGGTGAATGATCTTCTTTGGTGTTGCAGATGTTTCTAGTAGAGCTCTTAGACCCTGTTGCTGCAGAAGAGCTCTTTTGCATTTGCATGGGCACTATTTGAGGATGTGCATCATCCTGGAGCCATGGAGGACTCTTGCGAGTCTTTGGTTGAGGTGCTGGTGGTGCTTGATAGGTGATGTTGGTTTAGAGTTTGTTTGCTTTATGTCATGGTATACTCTTGTTTGCGCATTAGAGTTTTGGCATGATGCATTTCTCTTGAGACCTTGGTATGTTTTCCTAGAGCATGGGATCTCCTAAGGGGGATGGTAAGATCATGATGTCATGATAAGTTCCTGATTCCTAGGTTTGGAGCTTTGACAGTGGTCTGGTGTTTCTATGTGTTTTGAGTGCATTGGTCATGTGCTTGAGACCTTCATGTTCATTGTAGTAATGCATATTGGAGCTTAGCATGAGATGATCGGTTGCCGGTACTCATGGATACATGGAGAAATAGGTAAGGTTGTTGTTACTGTTTATAGTTGAAAGTTCGAGTAGCCTACACCTTGGTTGAACGTGAGTTCAACAGAGTACGATAAGGAGATTGTTCTTGGATAAGTCATGGTGGTTGTTATATCCTAGAGGAGCATCTTTTTCCCTTTGGTCTTCTCGGAAATGAAGTTCTTTTGAGAGGTATTTTCCCATTATATCTTTCAGATGTGTTTTTTATGCTTTCTTTCATGATATGGATCTTGATTTGTTGTTTAAGTTTCTGGAGGATCCATAGTGAAAGGTGGATAGCATAGTTTATCTCCTGGTGCTTTTGAGAATTGGCAGGAGATAAGAATATGGGCTGGTTTGATCTTCTTTGAGAGGCTTCCCTTTGGGATGTGAAGGAGGTCATACTAGACACAGCTAGCATTTAAAAGTGTGTGTAGAAGGGAATGTTTGGTTTGCACGTTTGCATATCATTATGGATGTTCCTTGGTACTACATGGTTATGCTCTTCTATGTTTTGTGATTGGTGAACTTGGTATGCCTGGATCACTTGTGATAGTGCCTTGTTTGTTGGGATGCTAACGAAGATACGCGTTGAATGCTCTCATTCCAGTTCTTTGCATTCATCTGGACATTGCCCATGCAGTGGGAGCTCCTGGATGTGTTTGGTCTTCTTGACTGGTTGGCACATGGTGCTTGTATTTTGCAGTTGATGGGTGGATATGTGATGGCATGAGTTTACTGATGTGCATACCTTGGAGGTATGGGTGATTGGATGGATTAGCATGAGTTGTGTGTGTTATTTTCAGTTGCATGGGTTTTGATCAGTTGGATGGGGGCAGTCAGTTTTCTGGTTGATGTTCTAGCTGGTGGTTTATCTTGTTCTGGAGAATGACTTCACGTTTGTGTTCACGATCGGGGAACTTTGAAGTTGTTGCATTGTTGCTTTTGTATGGTTGGTGAGCACAGTGGAGTGGTGGCAATCTAATCCCTTTCTTGTCTGAAGGATCTGATGCTTGTGTTCCAAAGATTGGTGCAATTTCACCTTGGCTTGTTCCTTTTTCTTGTGAAGGATGCTTGGAACTGTTGCCTGTGTTGGTGAACATCTCAAATATCATTGCAGGTGTCTTTTTTGGAGCGTGGAAGCATGGTGGAGCGATTCTTTGTGTTCAAGTTCTGGAGGAGGCCATCAAGTCTTCATCAAGTGGGAGATTGTTGGAAATATGCCTCAATCTCGCTAGCTTGTACTGCTTTGGTCTGGGGGACTTCATGTGTTCAACCTTTTCCTTGTCATCGAGACTCTATCCGGTTGGCGGGACTCCTGGTGGTGTTCCGGCGACAGCCCGACGGGTCTGGCTTGGCGGCATTTCTTATCGGTTGGCGATCACTATCGGCGAGAGTCTTTGTGTTGTTCCACTAATGGGCCGATGCGGCAAGGCGATCTCATATCGGCAAGTGGCATTTCATTTCCCACTGATATGTCGATTTGCGTTGAGTGATTGAAGTTGGACCAAGCGACGAAGAACCTAATTGACGGTTGTGGAGGCTTTGATCTAATAGTGTTTGTCGCGTTCCACACCATCCTGATGCAAGTACCGTTGAGTAATTTTTTGGCCGAGCAGAATTGCTTGTGCATTCGACACATGGCAGTGAGTTAAGCGGTGTGCGTAGCGGAAGGATGGTGGGTCCCGAGCATTTATGTTGTGTTGGTGGGCCATGGACACTTGTCAACGTCTCAGTAGTTCCTTGGGGAATATAGCAAATGTCGCTTGAGATTCCCCGAAGGAGCTCCAGCGGCTTACACGTGGCTTGGTGGGACCCGAGTGTGCTCTAAGTGGAGAGCAGAAGCAGTGGACACGTGGCAACTTCAAAATCCAATTCTGAGTGGGCTCAAGAGAATCTTGGAGATTCCCTCCTGGGTGCCCCGAAACTTCCTTGAGCGGCGGTCACGTGGCTTGTGGGACCCGATAAAGCTGGTGGTCAATGTTTTAATGATAGCAGTTGATTGTTGCCCTGGAATGGTTAGCGATGGAGCTTAGGGCGACTGATCTGCAAGCGGCGGATGAATGGCAGTGCGACACGTGGCAAAATCTCATTGGTTGATTTTCCATCGTTGTTGCAAATCAACGGCTAGTGATCAAAATCTTGTGCACACGTCTCGAGGGTTTGATCTGGGTGTGAATTGATTGTAGGGTGGCTCGATGTCAGTTGCTTGGGTAGTACATGCAACCCGAGATGGTGAAGCTTGTCGGTGGGGTATTATGAGACCCTAATGACCATTTGGTGGGTATGCGATTTTGACCAGAAGCTGAGAGGTTGGCCTGAGGCCGATGGAACGTCGATTGATGTTGAGCCGGAAGGCGAGACCGGATGTTGATCGATAGTAAGCCAAAGCTGAGAAGTTGAAGCTGAAAGAAGAGCAAGGTGATAGAGATCAGATCGAAAGATCAAATGATCGGCAGATCAAAAGATCCATGATTGGTGAGCTTGGTTAGAGATCAGAGCGTGTGTGTTCGAGTGATATGCATAGAGCATTGTAACTGTAAACACTAAGACACTCGGAACTTGGGAAAATGTGAACCTAAGGTGGTTGCTAGGTTGTGTCGGCTGAAAGGTTGGTTGTGCAAATGGGCTAAAGAGTTGAAGGGAACCTTCACTGTATGTCTTGTGAAGACATTGTAACAGTGCAAGGTTGCAAATCTATGTTGTTACCTGTATTTCTCCAGATTAACAAGATGTAACTCCTGTAATGGCTATGAGCCTGATATTGTATTGTAACCGTTTAGTTGCTAAATAATACAATGGCTCTATCTTTTGGAGTGTGGGGTTGTTTACTCGAAAGGGTTTTCCCCAAGTAAATATGTGTGTTCGTTTGTTTGTGTGTTCATGGTGTTGAATCTGGTTTAAGTTTGCATGTGCTTTTCTTAGAAGGATCAATGGGGGAGAACTACTATGCCTGTTTTTGCTTTATGGCATAGTTGTTAGTACTTCTGGAGTGATTTAGAAATGAAAGTCACTGAGGCACTACTGGTTTTAGACTTTAAATCTGAAACGTTCTCGTACAGTAACCCCAACAAGCATCTATCATACCATCATTCGTTATGTTCTTGTTCTTATCCCAAACACTAGGCTTGTCATTTGAATTGTTTGATGGGCGATTGTCTTTGTAGGCTTGAGTATTTCCCTATGAGATTAGAGCTCTCTCAATGTTAAGGGCTCTAGGGACAAGCTCGTCATAAGAGGTAATACACTGCATCTTCAAGTGGAAGGATAGATATGGATCTATATTTTCTATGATAATCCCCACTTTTTGTTCATCGAGAATTCACCACTTGCTCTTACTAGCCCTTTGCCTCCAGTGTTTGTAAGAATTTGGTGAAAGATTCTCCTTTGTTTTGTTTGAGAGTGTACAACTCTTCTAGGCTTACATCCATGTCAATATTAAAGGAGAAGTGATCTATGAATTTATCGATGATTTCTTGGAAGGTTTTGATACCTGGAGGTAATTGAGAAAACCATTCAATGGTTGGGCCTATCAAGCTTCATGAAAAATGGTGCATCAAATAAGACTCATTGTAGGCGACCTCCATACAAATGATGTTAAACTCTTTGATATGGTCCATAGTACTTCCTCTCCCTTTGTATTTATCAAAATTGGGGACCTCAAAACCGGGAGGGAATGGTACCATTGCGATGTTTCGGTTGAATGGATATGGGCATAGGTTCTGTGTATGGGGTTTCTTCATCTTTCCCATGCAAAGATCTTGCATTTCTTGGGTTGACGCCTTAAGTTGTGATGTTACATCGTCTTGTGGGTTTGGTGGAGGAACATATGTTGCATATTGTGGGATGGCGGATGGGTTGTATGTGGTATTTTGATATGATGGGGTTTTATATGGTGTGTATGGTGGTGTAGGATATTGTGAAGGTGATTAAGGTGGAGGTGTATATGTTCCTACTATGTTTGGGTTGACAATGTTTTGTTGAGGGTTGTAGTAGGAAGTTGCTTGTTCTTGTTGGTCATACTACTAAGCTAGTAAGGCTTCTTGTTGTTGTTAGGCCATGAGGGCATATTGTTGGGCTTGTTTTTGTTGCTACTATTGTTGTGTTGCTAGGGCTTCTTGTTGTTGTTTTTATTGTTGTTGTGTTGCTAGGGCTACTTGTTGTTTTTGTTGTTATTGTGCTACTAGGGCTGCTTGTTGTGCTACTAAGGTTGCTTCTTGTTGTTGTTTTTGTTTTTGTGTTGCTAGGGCTACTTGTTGTTGTGTTTCTAGGGTTGCTTCTTGTTGTTGTTGTTGTT
Source organism: Sequoiadendron giganteum (assembly GCA_007115665.2). Lineage (NCBI taxonomy): Eukaryota > Viridiplantae > Streptophyta > Pinopsida > Cupressales > Cupressaceae > Sequoiadendron > Sequoiadendron giganteum. Next base: position 412,780,102 of record CM021109.1, read on the forward strand.
GGATGACTTGTTGATAAGCTTGTTGTGTTTGTTGTAAAGCTAATGCATGTGCTTGTAATGTAGGATTAGTTGGTTGTTGGGGCAGCTAGGGTGTTGATGAGAGGTTGGGGGTTCCCTTGTTTTAACATTCCTTGCAAGATGGTGGATTGGGATGGAGGAATGTGAGTTTGAGGTCCCACTTGATTTTGCATGACGTGGGGGACCAAGGGGAAAGATGATGATGGTTCCATTAGGTATTGTGATGGTAATGACACATTAGGACCTTGAGTCCATTAATTGAAAGGTTCCCTTGACCAATGTCTTTGGGATTTCCTTGTGTTAGGGATGTGGCCAAGGTATTACCTTGGTTGATGGGGTTTGTGGCCAAGGGATTTTTTTGATTCAAGTTGATGATGGATGGGATGGATGTGTTTTGTGAAACCAGTGGTGTGAATAAACCAATGGGGTGGTTGGATAAAGATGTCCCTATTTGCGTTAAGGGTTGACTTTGCATAAGGGTATTGGCATGCCCTTGTTGGTCTATTTGAGACACTTGGTCAATACTACCTTGCGTGATGTTGGAAACACTTGTGGTACTTGTGGGGATGGATGAAGATGGGTACCTTCAATAAGTTGAATTGGTCATGGATTCATGAAGTGTAAGTGGTTGATATTGATGTTGGGGGTGTTCAAAACAATAGGAGCACCAAAGGTAGGTGTCCAAGTGGTGATTTGAGATGGATTGGTATTTAGGGTACCCACAAGTGTGTTGCTTTCAAATGGAAGAGTATGGCCAAAATCCTTAGCAAGACTAGTTTCAAAACTAGGAGTGAGTGTTTGATTTATCCCTAGTGATGGAGTTTTTTGAATGGTGGATGAAGTCAAGCATTGTGTTAATGATTGCACAACAAAATATGGGGAAATTAGAGCCACATTTTTTAAGGTTTAATGTTCTTGTTTGTCTCCATTATTTCTTCCTTAGTAAGTCCAAAGGGGTTGTTTGTGACGTCTTCTACCTCGAAATGCCATGATGGAAAGGAGGGTTGTTGTAATGGGGTAACATGTCTTCTTCAATTAAATTCTTGAGGATTGGTATCACTTAAAGTGAATGTGACTTTGGTTTTTTCCATGTGTAACGCCCCGCCACGCAAACCCCATAGGACAACTAAACATATACAAAATAAAAAAAAATTGAACGTAACAATAACACATTACAACATTAAACATTAATACAACATAATATAACATAAAACATTATCCTAATCCTATGGGGTACGTGGTGCGTTACTTAAATGAACCCAACAAAAGAAGATAAGCGATTCTAACATAAGCGGAATAAAGAAAACATGATAAAAGTACATCAAGAGAAAGATATAATCTCATAAATATAAATCATATAATATTACAATTAACTTAAAAGTTCAATTTACAAAGGTGGAATATATTTCCACAGATACAACACAATATAGAATTCCAAGTTACATTACAAGGCCTCTTCCCTTATAACAATGGTGTAAGGTCACCCAATTAATTTCCCTTAATGCATGTAGGGTTTTTTCCAGTATGTGGTAGCATTGTACCTCATGTCATAAAATTCATATAGTTTAAGATAGGTTTACTTGTTCCTATAGATTATTTTACTTGCATTGTGATAATGTTCTAAAAGATATTAGTTGTTATAAATGAACAATACTTGAACAAGTTGCGATTAAGCTTAAAGGTACCTTTTGATGTTTGAAGTTGTACGGAATATGGGGATGTCAATTCTAAATCATGTGATAATCGTTATAGCATGAAGCTTCCTTCCTCATTGATGGACTCTTTGCACATTGCTCATTTTTATGGTGCCAAAATAGGAGTGCTAATAGGATGTTAGGAATATTTTGTAATAGGTACTAGAGAACTGATGGAGTGGGGAGACCCCATTACCTTATAGACTCGGTCAAGTCATAATACTATGTCTAAACACTAGTATTGCTAATAATTGAAGGTGGTATGATAACTTCTTATGATAAATATATTTATCTATAATCTTAGTGAAATATGCAAGTAAAAATAAATGAAGGAATCATAAATTTATATATATATCATTGTAGTATTGATCATCTAGTGTGTGGAACGAATGCATTTTTTTTCTTTTTACTAACAATGTCAACTAGCGAGGTGTAACTCTATTGGTGAAAAGAGATTTATTTGATTGAATATTATACAAGCATTAACTTTAGTCTTAGGTGTGATCTTACATTAAAATGTTAAGATAAAAATATTTTGTAATAAAGTTAATTTATAATTATTACTTAGGGATCCATATATTATAAAAATTAATGTCACGAGATCAAGAGAGTGGGGATAAAATAATATCCATGATTTGTACAACTATGAAACCTTAACTATGGCATGAAACTGTTAAAAGGACTGAAAGGAAGAGAAAATGTAAGTTAAATGACCAGAATTATTTTGATATATAGTATCAACTATTATTCTTATTAATTAGGAAAGTACCAATAAAATTAGAATAGAGCATGGTTTATATTTTTATCTCTAATCAGATATTCCACAAATGATAGAAATCGTTAATCTTTAAATTAAATTTTTATTTGAAAAATAGAAGAACATTTATTACAAAAAGAATCCAAATTAATAAAAAGTTTACAAGGTATGAAATAATCATTAATAATTATTAAGACATTAAACTAATGTTCCACCATACTATTGAAATATAAAGCAATTAGAATAATTGTGCAAACTATATCAAGTGCACATGGACGTAGAAATCAATGTTGGGCAGAGCAAAAATTTAATACCTGTCAGATGTTTAAGTTCTGAAATCTAGCACCATGATTGATCCTGGCCAAATATATCGAGGCTATTGAGTTGTATGGTTATCGGCATAAATGTCAGAACAATATGGGGATTTGGTAATGGTTTTAAAATCAGGCTCATTTATAGCGCACCACTTCTAAAGAGGCTCTCTTTTCAATCAGTTGTCAGAGATGTGATTGACATTCAAGGGATAGGCAGTACCCTGCAAAACATTGTATTTTTCACCAGAACACCTCACTGCTTTAATCGGGGAATTTTATGATGAGCCAATATAGATGGACCAAAGGATTTCACAGAGAGGGGATGGGAGAGGGGGAAGAGATCCCGTTAGATCAATATGGGGAAAGTGGAATGCTTGAAGGGGGGAAGTTATCTGAAACAACCTGCAAGCTATTTGTTAGTATGATAGATCATGGGTATAAATCATGGGATGAAGCCATACCAGTAGATATCGGATATCAGATTGATTCTTTCAGAATTCAAGAGGATGATTGTGCACTAGAATGAAATCTTTCAACAAATAGAAGATTTTTGCAATTCCCATCTTTCACTTGTGCACCCTCCTATCTATCCTCCCACTTTTTGTATACATCTATCAGAGATTTCTAGCTACAATATCGTACAGAGATCCCCCTTTTATTATGCTTTGATAGTTGTCCTTAGGTGGAGAGATTCGCCTTGTAGGAGACCTCATAAGAGAGCTTTGAAAATGGGGATGTTAGAGAGAGTGTTTCTCTTCACGTTGCAGGAAAAGGAATCAGCTTAAAAAAAAATCAGTCCAAGTAATGGCATTAGAAATCCCCTCTGAGCACGCGAGCTGCAAAGGGCGAGAGAATTAGGTGGTTATTAAATTCAAATGCCTCTTCCTCTGGAAGGGGGCGACATCTCCATGTGACTGTTTTCAAAGAGGCCAACCATAGACCACCTCACGAGGGTAGGGGGGTGTTCTAAAACAAGTGCTATCGACAGACATGAAGGGGTGAGTTTTGAACGACTGGAGGAGAGCAAGGGACCCGCGAAGGTAATGGGGTTCCTGTGCTTTTGGTAGTATCGGTATGTAGGATACCCCTTCTTGCAGTTTTACTTTAAAATATATATATATATATATATATATATATACATACAGAGAGAAATTTGTGCATCGAAATTTATGTCTCAATAGTAGATGCTCTCGGTGATATTTATAAATATACGGAATTCAATGAAATCAATGTAAACTGAATTGGGTTTCGTTCCAGTTTTTAAATAGATTATGAAAGGCCTCAAAATATTTTGGTGAATACATATTTCTAGACTCTATTCCTCGAAAACCTTAAAGGATAATAAGCATGTGATAGTTGTCTGGCTTTGGTTGGGGCTGATGATTCCATCAAAATCTTTAGATCATTATTATAGGCTTTAGATAATTTTGTTGTTGTACCTCTGTGCAAAAAAGTTACACATTACCACTGTTCATTTTTAAGTATTTTTTATATGAATTATGGTTGTAGTAGTATGTCTTCTATAAAAAAATCCAGTAGCATTTCGTTTTCTTATTGTGGATAATGTGAGCCACATGACTTATATATATATATATAGTTATTATTATTTATAAATATAGGTTGTATTGAGATCATTAAGTTCTCATGGTAATAAAAAAAATGTAAAAAAATTATGTTCTGGATTGCAGTTGTGTGGAGTCAATGGTAGTCTGTGATATGCATTACCATTTTATGCCATTGCACTTAATATCATAGAATAGCTTGTCCTGAAACTGCAAATTATGACCTGGGAAAACCGATAGCTATTAAGGCTCTATCTTTGTGTGTATAACTAGGGCTGCATACAGCTTCTGTCAACCATATATATGAAATGTAAAATCTGAACCAGAGACTTCCTCTAAACCTATGCTAGTCTCTTAAATTTTCAAAATATGTTAAACAGTGTTTGCCCTTGTCAATTTTGAAGTGTCAAATTGCCTTGCCTCTTGTTGACTGCGAAATCTGATAAAAGGATAAGTATAGTCTTAACATTGGCATTATAACATAGAATGGTCTTCCTTTTTCCACATTATGAAAGACATTTACAAAAGCCTGAGTTTCATCAATGACTTATCTAGCTGGTTATTTATACAGCTTCAGTTAGGTAAAACAAATTTACAGAGGAAGAGGGATTTCATATATTTCAAACATTATGTCATTATCTTTTTTATGAAAATAAAATAAAATTACAGAGATCAAATGAGAATAGTGGAATTACCCGGAGTCCAACGCAAGCTCAATTCGAGGACGAGTTGTGCAAATCCAACCAAAGAGAAATCTTAAAAAAAAACAGTGATTTGAACACCTGCAATAATGGATTCAATCAAAATCCCAATGCAAAACCAACTTTGAATTTCATTGATCGAATCGACGAAACATTTTCAAAAACTAATAATCCCACTGTAAAAAGAAATCATCAAAAATTCAGTTGCAGACAATTTTACATTCTTCCCACTTGCTTTTTCGAAAAAGCAACAAATGGGAAATATATCTTTTTTTAGAAAAGCCAGTCAAGAATTGTCATATAATTTATGGAAATTTCCCATGCAAGAAAATCCACTAACACGGAATTATTGTCACTTCCTAAATTTGGAAGAGAATCTTTCAAATTTAAATTTGCACAATTAATTACCTTTTAAAATATTTTAAATCATAATCAAATAAATTTATTTTCAACAATTAAAATTTATATTATAATATTTTTTTCCAAATCCCCACTCTATTAATATTTTAAACTTAAAGTTTATTTAATAAGAAAAAACACTTTTCATTTTAAACAAGGGCAAACATGATAATATTTCCCTAACTTAAATTTCTTTTCGAAATAAAATTAAACTATAATAATTTATTCAACAATATTATTTAATTTTATTAATTTAATTTAAAGAATCACGTAACGTTATAAAATAACAATAATTTACTAATGTACTTATTATTCTTCCAAGGTATAATTATCATATGAAATTTAGGACATCTCATAACTCAAAGGTGTTCAACACGGGCATCCATACAAAGCCTAGAATGGTGGCATCTCGATCGAACTGTGGTAACCGTTGTAGGAAAACTCAACCAAATGTAGATAGTCTTCCCATCGAGACTGTTGATCCATAACGTACATGCAGAGCATGTCCTCGAGAACCTGATTGACCCGTTCAGTTTGACCATCTGTTTTCGGATGGTAAGCAGAACTGAAGTTCAATTGTGTTCCCAAGGCACGCTGTAGTGAGGTCCACAACGCAGAAGTGAACACTGGATCTCTGTCTGAAATGATTCTCTGTGGAATCCCGTGCAACCTCACAATGTCATTCATGAAAACTTTAGCCACAAACGAAGCAATATAAGAAGACCGAATAGGGGAGAAATGTGCCACCTTGGTCAACCTATCAACGGTGACCATGATAGCATCATGTCAACGTGTAGTCATCAGCAACCCAACTATGAAGTCAATAGATATAATATCCCATTTCCGTTCTAGAACAAGATTGGGTTGCAGAAGGTCTGCTGGATGATGGTGTTTTGCCTTCACCCTCTGACACTCCAGACATCTCGCCACAAGTTTTGCTATATCCCTCTTCATCCTTACCCAAAAGTACAGCGGACGAAGATCTACATACATCTTTTTAACTCCTAGATGAGTCGAATAAGGAGCTCGATGAGCTTCAGACATGATTAGGGTACGAAGACCCTCGAAGGAAGGAACATATATGTGATCCAAACATCACAAAAGTCCATCGGACTCCAGAGTATAACCATAAAACCTTCCCTCAAGCACTCTACTCGACTCCAACTCCAACCTCACCTCCTGAAACCAACTGTCTGAAGGAACTGTTGCAAGAATTTGAACTTTTAGATCAACTTCGAGAGCCACAAAAGATAACTCATGTCGGCGACAACTTAAAGAATTTTCCACTACATTCTCCTTTCCTTGAATATATTTCACTTCAAAATCATATTCGTAGAGGAATTCCATCCATCTCCTCTGCCTAGCATTAAGATTCAACTGCGTGAAGATGTATTGCAAACTGTGATGGTCATTGTGTAGCTCGAACCTGTGGCCCAACAGGAAATGCCTCCACCTTACCAGGGCATGAAAAACCATGGCCAACTCCAAGTCATGAGTAGGGTAATTTAGCTCATGGTCCTTGAGTTTATGTGACTCATATGCAATCACTCTTTCATCATGCATCAAAACAACCCCCAATCCTTCCAAGGACGCATCTGTGCAAACCACAAAGTCTTGAGTCAAATTAGGGACAACAAGAATAGGTGCACTAGTTAGCTTATCTTTGAGAGCTTGAAAATCCAACTGACACTTTTCAAACCAATCATATTTCTTTCCTTTCCTCTGCAGAGAGGTGATGGGATGTGCAACCCTGGAGAAACCCTGCACAAACCTTTGATAATAGTCCGCCAGTCCCATAAAGCTGTGAATCTCTAGAAATTTTTTGGGAGCAGGCCAATCTATAATTTCTTGGATCTTTGAGGGATCCACGACAATGCCTTCTCCAGGGATCACATGTCCCAAGTATTTCACTTCAGACTTATAAAATTCGCACTTTTCCAAGTTTGCAAACAACTGGTTTTCTCTCAAGCATTGCAACACCAGCTTCAAGTGTTCCTCATGCTCCTCCATGGATCTAGAGTAGATAAGTATCTCATCGAGAAACACAAGCACAAAAAGGTCCAGATAGGTTCGAAAAACACCATTCATTAAGCTCATGAATATTGAGGGTGCATTAGTTAACCCGAATGGCATGACAATGAATTTATAATGACCATACCGGGTATGAAATGCAGTTTTGTGAATATCCTCCTCAACAATCCGCAGCTAATGGTATCTAGATTTGAGTTCAATTTTAAAGAACACCTTTGTTCCCTTGATATGGTCAAGCATATAATCAATCATTGGAAATGGGTAGCGATTCTTCACTGTTACCTTGTTCAACTACCTGTAATCAATACATAACTGAAGTGAACCATCTTTCTTTTTCACAAAAATGACCGGTGCTGCCCAAGGGGAAACACTAGGATGGACAAATCCCTTTTCTAGCAATTCTTCTAATTGCAAGCGGAGTTCTTGAAGCTCCTAAGTTGTCATCTTGTAAGGAGCCCTAGAGATAGGCTCCACTCTTGGAATGAGATCAATACGAAAGTCGATGTCACGCTTAGGTGGCATCCCAGGTATGTCACTCGGAAACACATCAGAAAGCTCCTTCAGGAGAGGATAATCATCCAAAGTTATCTCTCTACTCTCCTCCATATCTAGGTCACTAACTGAGACAGCGAAAAACTGACACCCTTGATGGAAACACCTCTTCAACTGCATTGCGGAGATAATCCTCAAGGAGATAATCTTTTGAATGCCCACAATTTCAACTTCTCCTCCAGAATCATCTCGACAGTGAACAGACTTACGACAACAATCAATTGTCGTCTAGTGTGCACTCAACCAATCCATCCCCAATATGACATAATAAGAACCCAGGGGAAGAATCTAAAGATCCACCGAAGTCATAGCTAAACCAATCTCCAACTTACAACCAGGAACAAGAGACTCCACTGACACTTTTGCCCCAAAAGCTAACTCAACATGCCACTTAACGCCTTGCTTTGCCGCAACCAGATTACAACGCTTAACAACTGAAGGGGAAATAAAGGAATCTGATGCACCACAATCAAATAATATAGAAATAGGGTTGCCCTACAACAAACTTGATACCTCTATCATAGTGCCCTGGTGATCGGCTTGATGATTATCCACTGCGGTGAAAACCCAATGAGACCTACCAGCATCTCCAACAGTTGGCTCAGATGTGTTGGGTTTTTGTCTTAGCCTTCAGGCTTGTTTCTCCTTTGGCATTGGCATTTTTCCTTTGTTTATGGCGTTTACCGCCATACAACGCCTGACTTTTCTGCCACTGGCGGTCTGCCTAGCAATTATCGCCATACCACGGGCGGTAGGTCCCCTCACCGCAGTGGCCGTGGTGAGACCGCCTGCGATCTACCTGGCGATTACCACCCTACCACGATCGGTGCTCGGTGTGACCGCGGTGGCCGTGGTATGACCACTGGTGGTTTGCCTGGTGGTTACCGCCCTACCGCGGTCGGTGCTCGGTGTGACCACGGTGGTCGCGGTATGACCACTGGCGGTTACCGCCCTACCGCGGTCAGTGCTCGGTGTGACCGCGGTGGCCGCGATATGACCGTTGGCGGTCTGCCAAAGTGGCTACTACTCTACCGCGGTGAGACCTGGCGATCTCTGCGGTAGCGCGGTATGACCATTGACGGTCTACTGGGCGGTTACCACCATACCGGGAGGCAATGCCAACAGGGCTGCAGTAGCACGGTAGGAGCTCGGATGAGCTCGGGGCAGAGTTTGATCGAGTTGGACTCGGTGACAATGCGACAGGCGAATGACAGGTTGGCACGTGGCAGGTTGATTGCATCTGGTTGTCTGAAGACAAAGAAGGGATAGAGCACGATCAAGACTTGGGTGAGCTTAAGGGAGCTCACCGCCATACCGCGGTTGGGTCGAATGGACTCGACGGTAACGCGGTAGAAAGCAATGGGCTTGGAGCTCGGTTGACCGAGCTTGACCAAGTTGAACCGACAGTCAAAGTGCGACAACAAATGAGATGGCAACATGTGGAAGATCTTTATGATCTAGTTGGCTGATGCTTTATTTCCTGATTACGATTGAGTTGCATTATTGGATAGAGGTTGACGGACATGTTTTCAACAACCTGTTTAATGATGCGTGGCTCGATGCATGTTATTTGAGCGATGCACGTTATCAGTGAAGTATGGGTGCTTGCAGGTGGATAATTTAATTATCCTGATGACCGTTGAAGGCTAGACTGGTAGGACAAGTTGGCACACAGTATATGTATTCTAGTGTGCAGATCGATAATGATGATGAGTGATAACAGAGAGAGACTGAGTGTGTTCAAGCAGTTCAACCATGAACACTTAGTCTCTCAGATCTGTTAAGATGTGAACCTGATAGGCCAAGGGGCTGGGTTGGCCATGAGGCTGGCTGTGACAATCATTTGTGAGGAGCTAAAGGGAATCTACACAGTATGTCATGGAGGATATTATAACTGTTTGAAGATTTTATTTTGTGTTGTCTGTATTCTTTCTCCTGATGAACAAGATGTAATATCCTGAAGAGCATAGCTTTGTGTTTGTATTGTAACCGTTTTATTACTGAATAATACAAGTGAGCTGAATGTTTTGGAGGTGGGGTTTTTTACCTGAAAAGGTTTTCCCCACGTATATCTATGTGTTCATAGTTTTGTCTTTCATGGTTGTCTGATTCATATTCTTGAATCTATGCTTGTGTTGAATCTGTTATAAGTTATGCATTTACTTCTCTCAAAGGTTCAATGGGGGATCAACTGTGCCTGCTTCCATTTTATGGCATAGTTGTTTGTGTCTTTGGAGTGATTTTGAATTCAAATCACTAAGGCATTGTTGTCTTAGATGCTTATCTTGATGACAAAACTAAATCCTTATCCCCAACAAGTGGTATCAGAGTTGGTTGAAGGAGGTTGAGGCTTGGTGATACCAACTAGTTGTATCAAAGTCTTATCCTGGTTGCTGGAGTTCTGGGTATTTCTCCTATGATGATTTCTTAGCCTGACAAGCTTGAGGAAGTCTGGAGAAATCGGGGTGTGATTGATTCTTCGATGAGTGGAAGTGTGTGCTTCTTTTATTCAACACACAGTTTGAAAGACGTTGGAGATGACTAGAGTTGATCATGTTGTGGTAACATGGTCTGAGGCTCTTGGCTCCTAGCAATTGTTCCTGGTGCAAAGGGCGTGAGATGTGTTTGTGGTTGTATTGCAACGAAGTGTGGTCTCATTCTGGGTATCTGTGTGAGAGGTTCCTTGGCAGTATGGACTTGCTTGTGTTGTTGATCATCTATGGAGAGTTGTGCTTGTGCTAGGTGTTTTTGACTTAGCACTGAAGACAGTTTCTCTAGTGCTCTGATTGCATGGAGGCTATGAAGTGACCTTGGTGGTCTGCAACTTCTGGATGGCCTGACTCTCTCATTTTCTTGTGCATGACTGTGGTTTTGGAATTGATCTGAAATGGACCTGTTGTTCCTGTGTGCCTGTGTCTTGCACTCGCATGGTTCAGATTCATGTCTTTGGCTCTGGAGGTTTTTTGTAGCTTTTCCTAAAAAGTCTATCATGTATATTCATGTTTCTTTTCATTGCTCTAGTTAACTGTGATGGTTGTGTGCAGACTCTTGAGTTGTCCAGATGAGCAGTAAATATGAAGATGCATGGGTGTTTTATAAACACTGTGGTTTTGCAGGTTTTACACGGTAAGATAAAACTTGCGTTGTGTTGAGCTGTTGTCTGTTATTTTCCAGATCCTAGCTTCTGGGGTGTGATTGGATGATATAGTTGCAGTTCAACATGGTTTAAGGAGGTGTAATGTCTTCTTTGTATGAGAGTGTTGGTATGTGTTTTCTTTCATCATTCTTGTGGTGTTGCTTGTTGGTTACCTAGACTTTGGTGCTTGAATTGTGGACGTGCCTGGCAAATCGGATTTGTTGCTGATCTGGTGTTTAAATCATGATTGTCTGCTTTGGTTGTTCTCTTTTATGATCTCATTTTTGTAGTTTCTAGTGCGATGATAGATCTGTAGGTTTCATTTGGTTGCATCCACGAGTTGTGCAATGTTGTGGGTTGTCCTTACCTACATGTTTGTTGTGGGACAACTCGGAAGTGGATTGTCAATATCCACGAGGTTGTAACTGTGTGCTACAGATCTGTTAAATGGCCTTGTCTGTGGTCACTTGTGCATTGGCGTGGCTGTTTTGAGATAAGAGGAGGAATGGTGTTTGAGTACCTGAATAGTCAGTGATGGGGACGTGAAGCATGTGAATCACGGTGACATGGAGAGCTTGTTACACTGGTTAGTGTAGGCTTTTGACAGTGATGGTGTGGTCTGGTAATCTTGGTGTTATTCGGCGTTGTTGTCTGATGGACATGTTGTTTTGTACCTAGAGTTTTTTAGATCAGCAGATGGTTGGTCATGATGCTTAGAGAGCTCGGTATCACAGTTCAGTGAGAGCTTTAGCAGTGACTGTAGATTCATTACTTGGTGGTGAATGATATTCTTTGGTGTTGAGGATGCTTCTTGGGGACTCTTAGATCCTGTTGTAGAACAGTTCTTTCGCATCTGCATGGTCACTATTTGAAGATGTGCAGTATCTTGGAGCCATGAAGGACCTTGTTATTCTTTGGCTGAGATGTTGGTAGTTCTTGACAAGTGATGTTGGTTTAGAGTTTGTTTATTTTATGTCATGGTATACTCTTGCTTGTGCATTAGAGTTTTGGCATGTTGTTTTGCTCTTGAAGACCATGGACATTTCACTTGAAGAATGGTATCTCCTAAGGGGATGTGCAAGATCATGGTGTCATGATAAGTTCTTGTTCAGCTGGTTTGGAGCTTTGACAATGGTTTGGGGTTTCTCTTTGTTTTGAGTACATTGGTCATATGCTGGAGGGCATCATGTTTATTGCAGTGATGCAGTTTGGAGTTAGCATGAGATGACAAGTGTTGGTGCTCATGGATGCATGGAGAATAAGGTGAGGCTGAAATTCTTTTGAGAATGTTGTTGTCACAGCTGAAAGTGTGAGTAGTTTGCACCTTGGTTGAATACGAGTTCAATAGAGACCATGAAGAAGAATGCTCTTGGGTAAGTCATGGCGGCTTGTATATCTTGGAGGAGCATCTCTTCCTTTCTTCTTGGCCTGCTCAGCAGTAGTGTCACTTTGAAAGGTATTTTCCCATTATATCTTTTAGATGTGTGTTATGCTTTATCTTTCATGATATGAATCTTGAGTTGTTTTGAGATTCTGGAGGATTCATAATGGAAGGTTGATAGCATAGTGGATCTCCTTGTGCTTTTGAGGACTGGTAGGAGATGGTTAAATGGGTTAGTCTGATCTTCTTTGAGGTGCTTACATCCATGGTTTAGGTGGATTTTGTTAAGGTTTTTCCTTTGGGATGTGAAGAAGATCATTTTTGACACAGCTAGCATTTAGAAATGTGTGTAGAAGGTGGCTACATGGTTTGATTTGCAGTTTCTCTCTAATCTGATTTTGTTCTTCCTGTATGTTCATTTGACTTTAGATTTTTGTGAAGCCGTGGGGTTTCTTTCTCCACTCAGATATGGAGGTGTTTGGAAGATCTGTGGAAGGTAGTTGAGAGAAAAGTTTCTTGCAGCACGTGGTTGCAGGTGTTGCAGATCAGTGTGGGTGTTCCTTGGAACTACATGGTTACTCATTTCTATGTGCAGGGTTTGGTGGACTTAGTATGCTTGGATCATGTGTGATGGTGTTTTTCTTGCATTTATCTGGACAGTACCCTTGCAGTGGGAGTACCTGGACGTGTTTGGTCTTTTGACTGGTTGACACAAGGTGTTTGTTTGCTGCTGAGATGGGTGGTTTTATAATGGCATGAGTCTGTTGTTGGTTATCATACCTTTAAGGTATTTGGTTGTACGGATTAGCATGAGTTGTGGGTGTTATGTTCAGCTACGTGGGTTTGTTCAGTTGGATGAGAGCAGTCTTTTTATGGTTGTTGTTCTAGCTGATGGTTTTATCTTGTTCTAGAAAATGGTTTTTTTGTGTTCGTGTTGTGCTTCGTTTGTTGCTGTTGTTTTGTTTCCTTTGCCGCCTGAAGGATCTGGTGCTTTCATTCCTAAGATTGGTGCATTTATGCCTTGGCTTGTTCCTTTTTTCTGCGTTGGATTTTTGGAGCAGTTGCCTGAGATGGTGGACATTTTTCGAATGTCGTTGCAGGGGTCTTGGTTGGAGAATGGGAGCATGGTGTTGGTTCATGTTCGGGTGTTTGGAGGAAGCCTGAATGCCTGCGTCAAGTGGGAGATTGTTGGGTTTTTGCCTTAGCCTTCTTGCTTGTTTCTCCTTTGGCCTTGGCGTTTTTCCTCTGTTTATGATGTTTACTGCCATACCGTGCCTGAATTTTCTGCCATTGGCGGTCTACCTGGCGGTTACCACCATACCGCGAGCGGTGGGTCCACTCATCGTGGTGGCTGCAGTGAGACTGCCTACGATTTGCCTGCGGTTACCGCCCTACCGCAGTCGATGCACGGTGTGACCGCGGTGGCCACGGTATGACCACTAGCGGTCTGCCTAGAGGTTATCGCCCTACAGTGGTCATTGCTCGGTGTGACCACGGTGGCCACGGTTTGACCACTAGCGGTCTGCCTGGCGATTACCGCCCTACCATGGTCGGTTCTCAGTGTGACCGCGGTGGCCGCGGTATGAGCGTTGGCATTCTACCGGAGTGGCTACCGCTCTACCGTGGTGAGACCTGGCGATCTCTGCGGTAGCGTGGTATGACCGCTAACAGTCTGTTGGGCAATTACCGACATACCGCGAGGCAATGCCAACAGAGCTGCGATAGCGCGGTAGGAGCTCGGGGTAGAGTTTGACCGAGTTGGACTCGATGATAGTGCGACAGACGAATGACAGGTTGGCACATGGCAGGTTGATTGCATCTGGTTGGCCGAAGTCAAAGAAGGGAGAGAGCACGGTGAAGACCTGGGTGAGCTCAGGGGAGCTCACCGCCATACCATGGCTAGGTCAAATGGACTCAGCGGTAACGCAGTAGAAAGCAATGGGCTCAGAGCGAGCTTGACCGAGCTTGACCGAGTTGGATCGACAGTCAAAGTGCGATAGCAAATGAGATGGCAACACGTGGAAGATCTTTATGATCTGGTTGGCCGATGTTTTATTTCCTTATTACAATTGGGCTACATTAGTGGATGGAGGTTGATTGACATGTTTTCAACAACCTATTTAATGTTGCGCGGTTCGATGCATGTTGTTTGAGCAATGCACATTATCAATGACGTATGGGTGCTTGCAGGTGGATAATTTAATTATCCTGATGATTGTTGAAGGTTGGACTGGTAGGACAATTTGGCACACAGTATATGTATTATGGTGTGCAGATCGATAATGATGATGAGCGATAACAGAGAGAGGCTGAGTGTGTTTGAGTGGTTCAACCATGAACACTTAGTCTCTCAGATCTGTTAAGATGTGAACCTGATAGGCCAAGGGGTTGGGTTGGCCGTGAGGCTGGCTGTGATAATCATTTGTGAGGAGCTGAAGGGAATCTACACAGTATGTCATGGAGGATATTATAACTGTTTGAAGATTCTATTTTGTGTTGTCTGTATTCTTTCTTCTGATGAACAAGATGTAATATCCTGAAGAGCATAGCTTTGTGTTTGTATTGTAACCGTTTTAATTACTGAATAATACAAGTGAGCTGAATGTTTTGGAGGTGGTGTTTTTTACCTGAAAAGGTTTTCCCCACATATATCTATGTGTTCATAGTTTTGTCTTTCATGGTTGTCTGATTCGTGTTCTTGAATCTATGCTTGTGTTGAATCTATTATAATATATGCATTTACTTCTCTCAGAGGTTCAATGGGGGATCAACTGTGTCTGCTTCCTCTTTATGGCATAGTTGTTTGTGTCTTTGGAGTGATTTTGAATTCAAATCACTAAGGCACTGTTGTCTTAGATGCTTATCTTGATGACAGAACTGAATCCTTATACCCAACAAGATGTTGTTGGCCTCTGACTAAACCCTGTAGTGCTCCTCTGTGGACACTGTTTGAGAATATGTCCCTGTTGTCCACAACTGAAACACCTAGTACCATGGCCAAAACCTCTGACCCTAGACGAAATATTAGACTGTTGATAGCTAGCACGGCTAGGTGCAGGCTTTGAGGACTGTGCTGGCTGCTCAACCCAGTTATGTTGCGATCTCTGCCAATGACGGTTTTTCCTGGACTGAAACCTATTGCTCTGATGAGACTGGGAGAGTTTATTCTTCGACTAAAACTACTACTGTCCACCCTTAGCGGGTGTAGAACGAGCCCTGGAAGGACCTGCAGCTTGAGACTGCCCACCACAGGAACCACCAATTGCAGCAGGAGTTCTACTGATATGAACTCCAACATGACCTCCTAATGCCAAGGTCAAATTCTCCTCCACAAGCCGAGCTTTCTCAACAGTAACCTCCATTGTCTTTGGTTCAAAGACTCAGACACCTCCACTAATCCTACCATTCAAACCTCTATCAAAATTTTGAACTAGCATAGCCTCATCATTAGCAATTCCTATGTACTTCTTAAGTTCAAAGAAGCGGCACTCATACTACTCTACGAACAATTCCATTTATCTCAAATCATGAAATTCATCTGCTCGGCACTGCCTCCAGTGATCCGATAAGAAACAGGCCCAGAACCGTTCTAAGAACAATTCCCATGTCATTGAACTGATGTCAAGGTGTTATTTTTGTTCTTCAAGTCACCACCATGTGGACGCAAATCCTCTAAGGTGCATGATAGTGCACCTTTCCCTAGTATTACTGTTGTAGGGATGCATGGCAAAGCATTGATCCAGATCAATGAGCCAAGTTTTAGCTTCCAACCCTCCACCAGAACCATTATAAATAGGAGGGTGTGCCTTGAGGAGATCTCTCATGTGCCCAACGGCCATTGAATCTTGATCTATCGGTACCTCATTCCTCCACGACGACCACTCTCTCTCTCTGATCACATGTTGCTCATCTTGCCTAGGACCCAGACGACCAAGAGCATCCTCCAACAACTGATGCAACTGCTCACCACCCTAAAACTGTTGTTTTGGATTAGGACCTCCACCCAGTGGGTTGTTCTGAGAACCCTATTTTTCCTCCTGCTCTGATTCATGGGAGCTCTGAGGTGGAGAATTATGACGGTCAGCTCCGTGACCACCATGTCCACGTCCCCGACCCCTAGGCATGATTCTGCGCAACAAGAAAGGGATTACATGAGTTCAAAGTTACACAACAAGATTAACATAATGGATTTACTTAACGTACAGTACCCAGTGTTGTTAACCTTGGCTCTGATACCAAGTTCTAACGCCCCATTACGCAAACCCCATAGGACAACTAAACAAATACATAATATTTTTAAATTTTTTTAACGTAACAATAACACATTGCAACATTAAACATTAATACAACATAATATAACATAAAAAAAAATCCTAATCCTATGGGGTATGTGGTGCGTTACTTAAACGAACCCAACAAAAGATGATAAGCGATTCTAACAAAAGCGGAATAAAGAAAACATGATAAAAGTACACCAAGAGAAAGATATAATCTCATAAATATAAATCATATAATATTACAATTAACTTCAAAGTTCAAATTACAAAGGTGGAATATATTTCCACAGATACAAAAAAATATAGAATTCCAAGTTACATTACAAGGCCTCTTCCCTTATAACAAAGGGAAGGGTAAAATAAAATTACAAAAGTACATAAATGAAAGAGAATTCTTCAAGGAACAGTCTTCTCTGCAAACTTCGAGATCACTGCTACTGCATCCACGCCTCAATCACAACTTGGGACCCAATAGTTGCATTGCACGTTTCCACTCGAGTGTGTGAACCCGAAGGAACACCCCCCATGCAAGGAGTCGGTAAGAAGGAACCCTCAACCACAAACTCAAACATAAAGGACACATTGTTGGGATCTGCCTCAACTTTCTGGTCGACCCATTTGAAGACTTAGGCATTTTCTCTTTGTTTCGGGCCTTTACCGCCATACCGCGGGCCACCCTGTTCGGCGGTGTTAACGCCTTACGACGGCGGTCTTGTTCTAGACAGGCGATGGTGCGGTGATGTGGCGGTAGCCTGCATGACTATTACCTCCTTACCACGGAGGTGCCTCGATGGTGGCGAGGTAGTGCGATTGGCGGTGAGCTGGCAAAGGTTTGGTTTACCGCCTTACCACAGGATGGTCCAGTCAGTGACAAGGTAATGTGGTGAGCGGCGCATGGGTGGCAGGCTGGTATTGTAAGGTTTACCGCCTTATCGCGACTAGGTGACTTGGACTCGGCGGTAACGTAGTAGGAGCTCGGATGAGCTCGAGATAGAGTTTGATCGATTTGGACTCGGTGTCAGAGCAATAGTCGAATGGCAGGGTGACACGTGGTAGGATGGCAACGCTTGGTTGGCCGAAGACCAAAGGAGTAATGACAGTTATTGCAGGCTGATTTCTAGTTGGAATTGGAACCTGATTAAGGCGTGGATTGAATGCTTGGACGGCTCGATGCAATGTTGTGCAGATCGATTGCTTGCTCGAATAGTCAGAGCAGCGTTAATTATGGCCAGCGTTCGGTGGAGTCAATGATGGTGATTTATGACTTAAAGAAGTGGAATACATTGGACAGAGGATGAGCCGTTGAGATAGAGAGGCGTGAAGTGTGTTTGAGCAGTATGTTAAAGCATTGAAACTGTGAACACTCTATCTCTTGGATCTGAACGATGTGAACCTGTGAGGCTTGAGGCTGAGCTAGCTGAGAGGCTGGTTGAGACAGTTATTTCTCAGGAGCTGAAGGGAATCTATAAAATATGTCAAATGTATGAAATTGCAACTATGTGAAGGTTATGTTTTTGTGTTGCCTGCTATTCTCCTGATGAACAAGATGTGACTCTTGTATTGGCTTTGAGCCTGAGATTGTATTGTAACTATTTTCTGTTGCTGAATAATACAATGGCTCCATCTTTTGGAGTGTGGGTTTTTTACCCGAAAGTGTTTTTCCCACATATATCTGTGTGTCATCATATTTGTCTTTCATGGTTATCTGTTTGTGTTGAATCTATTTTTGTTTTGCATTTACTTTCCTCAGTAGGATCAATGGGGGATTCATTGTGCCTGTTTCCGCTTTATGGTACAGTTGTGTGTGTCTTTGGAGTGATTTTGAATTGAATTCACTAAGGCACTATTGTCTTAGATGCCTATTTTGATGAGAGATCGACTCTGTATCCCCAACAAGTGGTATCAAAGCTGGTTGAAGGAGGTCAAGGCTTGATGATACTAACTAGTGGTATCAAAGTCTTCTCCTGGTTGCTGAAGTTCTGGGTTTTCTCCTGTGCTGATTTCTTAGCCTGGCAAGCTTGAGGAAATCTGGAGAAATCAGTTGGTGGTTGATCCTTTGATGAGTGGAAGTGTGTGATTCTTTGATTCAACACATAGTTTGAAAGACGTTGGAGATGACTAGAGCTGGTCATGTTGTGGCAACATGGTATGAGGCTCTTGGCTCGCAGCAAAAGTTCCTGATGCAAAGGGCGTGAGGTGTGTTCATGGTTGAGTTGCAGCGAAGCATGGTGTTCATACTAGGTGTCTATGTGAGAGGCTCCCTGGCGATATGGACTTGCTTGTGTTGCTGATCAGCTATGGAGAGTTGTGCTTGTGTTGGGTGTTTTTGACTTAGCACTGAAGGCAGTTTCTCTGGTGCTCTGATTGCATGGAGGCTATGAAGTGACCTTGGTGGTCTGCAACTTCTGGATAGCCTGACTCTCTCTTTTTCTTGTGCATGACTATGGTGTTGGAACTGGTCTGAAATGAACCCATTGTTCCTATGTGCCTGTGTCTTGCACTTGCATGGTTTCAAATTCATGTCTTTGGCTCTGAAGGTTTTATGTATATTTTCCTAAAAATTCTATGATGCATTTTCATGTTCTTTCATTGTTCTGGTTAACTGCGATGGTTGTGTGCAGACTCCTAAGTCGTCCAGATGAGCAATGAAGATGGAGATGCGTGGGTGTTTTATAAACACTGTGGTTTTTCATGTTTTACACGGTCAAGATAAAACTTGCGTTGTGTGGAGCTGTTGTCTGCTATTTTCCAGATCCTGACTTTTGGGGTGTGATTGGATGAGATAGCTGCAGTTCGACTTGTTTGGAGGAGGTGTGGTGTCTTCCCTGCATGTGAGTGTTGGTATGTGTTTTACTCATTCAACATTCCTATGGTGTGTGCTTAATGGTTGCTTGGATTATGGTGCTTGAGTTGTGGACGTGATTGGAAAATCAGATCTGGTGTTTGATTCATGGTGGTCTACGTGGTTGTTCTCTTTGAGATCTCAGTTTTGCAGTTTGCCAGTGTGATAATAGATTTGCAAGGTTGTCCTTTGAAGTGGATCTCCAAGTTGTGTGGTTGATAGATTAGCTACCTATTGACTGTTGTGACACAACTCGGGAGTGGACTGTCAATATCCACGTGATTGTTTCTGTGATATTATAGATCTGTTAGTTGACCTTGTATGTGGTCACTTGTGCATTGGCGTGGTTGTTTTGAGATGAGAAGGTGAATGGCATTCTGAGTACCTGAATAGTCTGTTATGGGGACCTATAGCATGAGAGTCACGTTCTCATGAAGAGCTTGTTATAGTGGTTAGTGTAAGCTTTTGACAGTGGTGGTGTGGTCAGTCATGGTGCTTGGAAAGCTCAGTGTCACGTTGCAGTGGGATATTTAGCAATGACTGGTGTTTTTCTTTGGTGTTGGAGTTGCTATGTTCTTTTGCATCTGCATGTTCACTATTTGAAGGTGCGCAACATCTTGGAGCCATGGAAGACATTGTTAGTTTTGGCTGAGTTGCTGGTGGTGCTTCACAATATTGCAGATTAGAGTCAGCATGAGATGGCAGGTTGTTGATACTCATGGATGCATGGACAATAAGGTGAAGCTGGAATTCTTATGAGAATTTTGTTGTTACAGTTGAAGGTACAAGAAGCCTGCACCTTGGTTGAATGTGAATTCAACAGAGACCTTGAAGGAGAATGCTCTTGGGTAAGTCATGGTGACTTGTATATCTTGGAGGAGCATGTTTTCTTTTCTCCTTGGTCTACTCGGCAATGTTCCTGTGAAAGGTATTTTCCCATTATACTTTTCAGGTGTGTTATGCTTTATCTTTCATTGGTATGAATCTTGAGTTTTTGTTTTAAGATTCTGGAGGATTCATAATGGAAGATGGACAGCATGGTTGATCTCCTTATGCTTTTGAGGACTGATAGGAGATGTGTATGGGTTAGTCTGATATTCTTGATGTTTACATCCATGGTGTTGTTGGGTGTTGTTAAGGCTTTCTCTTTGGGTTGTGAAGAAGATCATACTTTTCACAGCTGGCATTTAGAAGGGTTTGTAGAAGGGCATGTTTTGATTTGATGTTTCTCTCTAATCTGGTCTTGTTCTTCCTGTTTGTTTCATATGACTTTAGATGTTTGTGGAGCCATGATGGTCACTGTTTCCTATGGTCATGTTTTTGTCACATTGATGATGACACTAGGGGTTTTCCTTCTTTAGTCAGATATGGAACCTTGGAAGAACAGTGGATGATTGATGAGAAATTTTTCTTGCAGTAGGAGGTTGCAGGTTGTGCAGATTAGAGTGGGTGTCCCTTGGAACTACATGATTACTTTCTTCTATATGTAGGGGTTGGTGGACTTGGTATGCCTGGATCTTTTGTGATGATGCTTTATTTACACTCATCTAGACAGTGCCTTTGCAGTGGGAGTACCTAGATGTGTTTGGTCTATGACTGGTTGACACAGGGTGCTTGTTTGCTGCTGAGATGAGTGGTTTTATGATGGCATGAGTTTGCTGCTGGTTATCATACCTTTGAGGTATGGGGGGTTGGACGGATTAGCACGAGCTATGGGTGCTATATTCAGCTGCGTGGGTTTGATCAGTTGGATGAGGGCAGTCAGTTTTTTGGTTGTTGTTCTGGTTGATTGGTGTTCTTGTTATGGAGAATTGCGGTTTGTGTCCTATTTCCTGTGCTCGTTTTGGTGCCTTGTTATTTTGCCTTTATTGCCTAGAGGGTCATTTGATTTCGTTCCTGATATTGGTGCATATACGCCTTGGCTTGTTCCTTTTCCTGCATTGGATGTTTGGAGCAATTGCCTAAGATGGTGGACATTTTGAATGTTGATTGCAGTGGTCTTGGTTGGAGCGTGAGAGCATGTTTTGGTCCTTGTTCGAGTTTTTGGAGGATGCCTGAAAGTCTTCAAAAAGTGGGAGATTGTTGGGATTTGCCTCAACTTTTTGGTCGACCCATTTGAAGACTTAGGCATTTTCTCTCTGTTTCGGGCCTTTACCGCCATACCGCAGACCACCCTGTTCGGCGATTGGGCAGTGTTACCGCCTTACTGCAGCGGTCTTGTTCTAGACTGGCGGTGGCGGCGGCCTGGATGATTGTTACCTCCTTACCACAGAGGTGGCTCGATGGTGGTGAGGCAATGCGGTTGGCGGCGAGCTGGCGAAGGTTTGGTTTATTGCCTTACCGCAGGATGGTCCGGTCGATGGCGAGGTAACGCGGTGAGCGACACAGGGGTGGCAGACTGGTAGTGTAAGGTTTATTGCCTTACTGCGGCTGGGTGACTTGGACTCGACGGTAACGCGGTAGGAGCTCAAATGAGCTCGGGGCAGATTTTGATCGAGTTGGACTCGGTATCAGAGTGATAGTCGAATGGCAGGGTGACACGTGGCAGGATGGCAGCGCATGGTTGGCGGAAAACCAAAGGAGTAATGGCAGTTATTGCAGGTTGATTTCTAGTTGGAATTGGAACCCGATTAAGGCATGGATTGAATGCCTGGGCGGATCGATGCAATATTGTGCAGATCGGTTACTTGCTCAAATGGTCAGAGCAGCATGAATTATGGCCAGCGTTCGGTGGAGTCATTGATGGTGATGTATGACTTAAAGAAGTGGAATACATTGGATAGAGGATGAGCCGTTGAGATAGAGAGGTGTGAAGTTTGTTCGAGCAGTATGCTAAGGCATTGAAACTGTGAACACTCTGTCTCTTGGATCTGAACGATGTGAAACTGTGAGGCTTGAGGCTGAGCTGGCCGAGAGGCTGGCTGAGACTGTTATTTCTAAGGAGTTGAAGGGAATCTATATAGTATGTCAGATGTATGACATTGCAACTATGTGAAGGTTATGTTTTTGTGTTGTTTGCTATTCTCCTAATGAACAAGATGTGACTCTTGTATTGGCTTTGAGCTTAAGATTGTATTGTAACTGTTTTTTGTTGCTGAATAATACAATGGCTCGATCTTTTGGAGTGTGGGGTTTTTTACCTGAAAGGGTTTTCCCCACGTATATCTGTGTGTCATCATATTTGTCTTTCATGGTTATCTGTTTGTGTTGAATCTTTTTTTCTTTTGCATTTAATTTCCTCAGTAGGATCAACGGGGGATTCACTATGCCTGTTTCCACTTTATAATACAGTTGTGTGTGTCTTTGGAGTGATTTCGAATTGAATTCACTAAGGCACTGCTGTCTTAGATGCCTATCTTGATGACAGACCGACTCCGTATCCCCAACACACATGTCACAAGACTCAAGCCCACAAATAAGTATAAACATCAACAGTGAAATAAACCACTAACACAACTCCAGAGGTACAATAAAATAAGGGAAACAAAGGGTGCAAATGGGAGAGTTTCATCGCATGGCCTTCATTGATTCACCAGAATACCTATTATCTAGAAGTCGCCTCCCTCTATGGTTAACTAGACATCCTATTTCAAGGTGTTGCCTCGTAGGGTTACTCATGCGGAGCCAACTACCTTTCGTTAAGACAAGGTACTGACCTTACCGACCAGGTCTTCCCACCCGTCCTTAGCCTTAGGGAGCGCTAACGGTAGGGGTGAGGTGTCAATTTTTATCTTGTTATATGATAACTAATCCCAACCCACTAAGTAAATGAAATTAGGTTTTCACTTGATTAAAGAAACTCTACCATGGGTGACCACTAGAACACTGGCCCCGAGGAGAGCCACTCTCCCCTATGGTTGCCCTAAAACCAAAACCAAACCAGGAGACAGGTACCACAATGCCCAAACCAAAGAAGTAGAACCACAACAAGGTACTTCCCACTAACTCCCACATGGTAACACATGAACAATATAAATGCAACCATAGAAAATACTCACATATTCCCTAACCTCTGGAGAAACGCTAAGTCCACACCAGACATAGTAAAAATACCACATTCAATTTAAAAAATACACTTAACAATAATTATCAAACATTTAACTCATAAATCAACGTCTCCATTAAAACATCATTAATATCAATTCTAAATAAGATAAGGAATTTCCCTAATATTTCCATTTAAACAAAACCCCAATTTTTAAATTTAAATATATCTTCCTACAATTAATTCATTCACAAATTAAATAACTAAATCTATAACTTGGCTAGAACTAATTTGAAGAGCAACAATGATAAATTTAATGATTAATAAACATAATAAAATATTATTTTAAAATTAACTTACTAATTTAATTTATCAAACCCAAAGTATGAATATTATTTACTAAATTCAAATTTTCAATTCTATTATAATTATAATTTTAATTCTTTCCCACAACAGTCTCTAAGTTTGGATTTTCCTAATTTAAAGAAATCTAAATTTTAAATTAAGAAAATCAGTTACAACACAAAAACAAATTAAGTCTATTAGTTGACTAAGTAAAAAAATTAGTTTTGAGCTACATGATTAAATTTTACAATAAATCTGATTTTTCCATAATATGGTTAAACTAAAAAAAATGAAGAAAACCAATTTCCACAGCAATGTCAAAATGCAATTATTTCTCTGTTATTTAAACAGAATAATAAGGAAATCATTTACAGACAGAATATTAAATCCATTACATTTTCCTCTTAAAATTTTTCTTTAACAATTTAACCAGACAAAATTTACATTAATTCTTCTTTCTTTTTTAAAATACTTACACATTTCCAGCCTATACATCATATATATATGTGTGTGTGTGTGTGTGTGTGTGTGTATCCATACTGAAATAAATACATATTTTAAATTTATTTGATGCAACTAAAACTGAAAACATAACAGTAACTCAATACTTTATTTCACAAAGAATATATATGTACACGCCTACATATATACATATATATATATGCATATATATATGTATATTAAACTACATATATATATACATATATATAAAAATGTTGAACAATTCTAAAATTTAAATTCTCACATTGCACTTTTTAAAGCTACCAGATTTGAACACACACACACACACACACACACACACACACACACACACACACACACATATATATATATATATATATATATATATATATATCGAAACAGAATAAAGTTAAATCGACATCATAAATGAAACCAAACTCAAAAGTTTTGAAGGCAACAAATGGGGATTAACATATAGGGGGGAGGGGGGGGGGGGCAGGGTTTACTTTTAACACAATCGGCCACCCTTCCCCATTCATGGGGGTAGCACTTCCTTTGACAACACTCCCCCCACGAATAGGGGAGTGATTGGGGTTACTCCCCACCCCCAAATTCAAACACAGAGGCTGCAAATATGTCAACCCTCCAATCTTCGTCGTATGGCGTTGAAGCATGGGGGAATCAAAGCATAATATATACAAAGATATACATATATTTATATATATATGTATTAATATTTTTCCCCAACCAGATTCAGAGAAAGAAATTGCAGCAAAACAGAGAATATCAAAACATAAAGGATTAAAATAATATCTTCAATAATATATATATATTTATCCATCAAATCCTTCAGGTAATAATTTACAATGAAATCACAGGGAAGATGCACAAATTTTTCCAGAAAATAATTTGGGGAAAATGAACAAAAGATTTCCAAACAAGAGGGGTTTCCAGAATTTTTTACAAACTGAGAAGGAAATCAACATATTTGGAAGGGATACAGAGAGGGAAAGAAAATAAGGA
This sequence comes from Sequoiadendron giganteum, assembly GCA_007115665.2. NCBI lineage: Eukaryota > Viridiplantae > Streptophyta > Pinopsida > Cupressales > Cupressaceae > Sequoiadendron > Sequoiadendron giganteum. The sequence goes on from CM021109.1 coordinate 412,805,581, forward strand.
AATCCCTGAACAGGTAAAACAAATTTACAGAGGAAGAGGGATTTCATATATTTCAAACATTATGCCATTATCTTTTTTATGAAAATAAAATAAAATTACAGAGATCAAATGAGAATAGTGGAATTACCCGGAGTCCAACGCAAGCTCGATTCGAGGACGAGTTGCGCAAATCCAACCAAAGAGAAATCTTCAAAAAAAATAGTGATTCGAACACCCGTAATAATGGATTCAATCAAAATCCCAATGCAAAACCAACTTTGAATTTCATTGATCGAATCGACGAAACATTTTCAAAATCTAATAATCCCACTGTAAAAAAAATTCATCAAAAATTCAATTGCAGACAATTTTCCATTCTTCCCAATTTCTTCCCACTTGCTTTTTCGAAAAAGCAACAAATGGGAAATATATCTTTTTTCAGAAAAGCTAGTCAAGAATTGTCATATAATTTATGGAAATTTCCCATCAAGAAAATCCACTAACACAAAATTAATCACTTCCTAAATTTGGAAGAGAATCTTTCAAATTTAAATTTGCACAATTAATTACCTTTTAAAATATTTTAAATCATAATCAAATAAATTCAGTTTCAACAATTAAAATTTACATTATAATATTTTTTGCCAAATCCCCACTCTATTAATATTTTAAACTCAAAGTTTATTTAATAAGAAAAATCACTTTTCATTTTAAACAAGGGCAAACATGATAATATTTCCCTAACTTAAATTTCTTTTCGAAATAAAATTAAACTATAATAATTTATTCAACAATATTATTTAATTTTATTAATTTAATTTAAAGAATCACTTAACGTTATAAAATAACAATAATTTACTAATGTACTTATTATTCTTCCAAGGTATAATTATCATATGCAATTTAGGACATCTCATAACTTAATATTTTTCATCATGAAACAACAGTTAATTAAAGCATAGAGCACTAGATCAAGCCATTAATATACTTGTAAAACTCATAAAATAAAATGATTAATTAACAACCATACCCAAACGAACGCAAAAAGACACGACAAAAACAATCCTTGAACCAACTACTGACATAGGCGGGGGTACTTTCTCACCAACTCCCTAACCACATCAAGCCATTGGGTAGATAGGATGTGCTTAGACTCGACAATGTGGGTGGAGTCGGCATCTGGTACCTACATTCCTGCATAACACAAAACATCGAACAACATATATACATATAGCTCATAATCAAACACATTGTGAATGAGAGTTACAGTGAGGCAGGGTGCTCATGAATGAGCGATGCCACCTCGTCTCCTTCACCCAATTAAAACAATAAAGAAATATGTAAGCATCACATCATCAAAATATACCCACAAAGTAATATCATAATAACATGAGTATCTCACACATAAGTCCATCTATCATAATCAAATGAGCATAACTATCTGCCACGCCCCAACACATGGCAGAAAAGATGTCAAACAGATTATCACGAATGCATCAGAACATAGTCAGAAAATCAACTGAAGCAAACACACACACACCAAAGCAGTATTAGAGTATCAGAACATGAGAGGCACTACACCATGATTCTCTTGTGTTGTGATCTTGTGTTTACCATAAATTGTGGGTCGCCTATGGGAGAGTTATGTTGAGATTTTTAATGTTTAAACTCTCTAGCTGACTCAAATCTAGGTAAAAGAGATGCTCTAAGTCTTTTTGGAGCAATGATGGTAATGGGAGATAAAAAGGTGAATGATGTGGGGAGTGAACTTTGCAAAGGCTTTGGGACAACACTTTTGACTTAGAAGGTTTGATTGTTTGATTTTTGGATAAAGGATGTTTATGAACTTTGTGAATCTTTAGGATAGACTTGTGATCTTCAAGATAAATTAGTCCAAAAATGATAACTAACTTAACGAAGTGCATGGAAAAGGATTCATTTCACATACAAAGTATCTAAGTTAGGGTTTGGGTTGATAGATGTCTAAGTCCAAAGTGTTGGTGTGTTCAAAAGTTTTCAAAGTTTGATTAGGTGAAGGATGAAATATGATGAGGGATGGATGAAGTGTTTGACCCAATGTTGACCTAGAGTGAACCTTTGTTTTGCAAGACAAAGGTGATGAGAAAAATCCTAGACCTCTAAAGTGTTAAAACCCTAAAGACTTAATGATTAAGGAGAAGTTCTTGTGAAATGTGTAGATCTGGTTCATCTATGAAATAGCATAGAAATCGTCTTCTTATTGATCTATCTCAGTTGTGGTGATTGTTTAAGATACCTATCTTGATATACCTTTAACTATGATGCCTAAGTTTGAAATTGTAGAATGTTGACCTTCTTTTGGGAGTTTTGACTTTGCAAGAGATCATGAAGACAAACACTTGTATGGATTATTATTTTTTTATAAAAGAGGATATTTATTGACATGCAAGAGGTAGTAATATGGGCCTTCCGGCCACAATATTGGCTCTTCGCTCTTGTTTGTATAAGATGTTTTCTGCAATTCTCCATTGGTTGGATGTTTCTTTGGTTTCAAATGTGAAGCTTCTAGAACTACTGATTATGTCAATTTGTTCTCCTTCAATTAGTTCAAATTTTGGTTCAATGATAGTGGGTGTGAGGTTAGGTTGTTCAATCAGAGCGATCAAATGCCAAATGGTCATGTGGGGTTCAATTTATCAATTTATCTTACTTAAATGAGTTTCTTTTTACCACAAACACTTTGTCTTGCTTAAGTTCAAACTAAATGTCTATTTCAAAAAAATCATTCATCTCATAGAGTCCATTTTGTGAAAAGGATGAAGGTAAGGGCATAGTTACCTAGGTTTACTTTGGGAAGTACGGATTGAGATATAAACCAAAATATTTAGAAGTCTCTAAGAATAAAATCCTTAGGAAAAGCATCAATATCAATTTTAAACCAACAAGCATAATGATGTGAGGGTTTAGTTTTAACCAATTTGAACATTCATTTTAAACCCAAAACAAATCTAATTTGGTCCTAAAAACATGAAATAAAGCATCATAAATGGGTTATAATTGCCCCATAAGTGTTTAAACACTTGTTACAATTATAAAATTAAGCAATGATATTCTCCCTCACTTCAAATTTTATTGTCCAAACCTGCAAGACTTATTAGCCTAAAAAACAAAATGAGAAGTCAATGATATATATGTTAGCAATCAAATAAAGTCAAAAAATTAAAACACATGTCAAAATTTAGGTTCAGTTTTTGTTTACCAATAAATCACGACGTTGAAATTAATTATGTCATTGAATTTCTTCAATAGCATCGCTATATCGAAGGTGTGTCGCTAAATTGAAAAATTAGGTGTGTCACTCTATAGTAAATAGTGATGTCAAACATGTTGCTATATCAATTGCGTTGCTAAATAAAAATTTATGGTGTGATGAAAAATTAGCTTAGCATCGCTATTTAAATGTGCGGTGATGAAATCAATTAAGAGTTGCTAAATTAATTATGTGTTGCTAAAATAAAAACCCAAGTGTGTCATTGTAAAGTGATGTGTCATCAAATGCATTTGTGAATCTTCAATAGCATCGTTGTACCTAAAAACATAAGCAAAACAGAGATTTAACAAGAAATTTGTCAAATTGATTAGTTCAAGCCCTCCTTCTAGCACCAAAATGTGATTGACGACTTATTATGGTTTAACTACACTTGATCCATGAGGATTCAAAGCATATTTAAGCCACTAAACATTAGCCCCAATAAGATCATTCAATGTAAACTAAACTAAGAATCCATTAAAACTAACATATTAAAATACGAAAGCTTCAAAATATTAAAACCTTAATTACTAAGTATGCTAAACAGATGCACCTATGTTACCATGGAATCCATTAATGGAACCTAAGATAATATGATGCAAGAAATTAACCTAAATGCCTTATAAAACATGAAATATGAGTGCAAGATGAAAGTAATTTTAACAACATAAGTTTTCTCTTAAAAGGTGGATCCATTTGTCTCCAAATAGTGACCTATTTATAGGAGGACAAATGAGAAATGAAGGGCTAAGATTGAAAAAGCTAATCAATGGTCAATATGGAAGGAAGATGGAGGCATGGATCATGGATTCCCATCAAGGGTTGAGGATGCAAGATGATATTTAATCAAGGGCTTACATTCATCCAAACAAACACACTTTCAAAATTTGCACAAGAAGCTTTGTTGAAAGTTTGTTATAAAAAGGAATATTCCCTTTTTTAAATGAGTGAAGAAAGAGAATATTCTCATGGGTAAGGAAAATTAAATATTTAGTTAATTAAAACCAAATTTAATTGTGCAAAGGAGAAGAAATATTACCTTTGTGGAGGAATATGCAAAGGAGGAATATTCCCTTGCAAGTGGGAGGAATAGATTTAATTAGTAATTTGATAATTAAATAAAGTTTCAATTATGTGAATTAGAGGAATTGGGATATTCATTAAATAATTTATTTATTTAATGAAAAGGAGAAACTGAAATGATATTTAATTAAATAACTTAGGGTTATTTAATTAAATAAGAGGACTTTAGGGATTGAATTAAATAATTTGATTTATTCAATTTAATAGAATGAAATGTTAGCATGAAAGGGAGTGAATTAACCTAATTAGGTGAATTAGATTAATAGATGAAAATGATGCAATTAATTAAATAGCTAGGCTAATTTAATCAATTAAGCGAAAAGAGGATGGGTTTTAGGACGAAATGATGTTAGTGTATTTGATTTGAGTGCATGATATCATTCAAGAGATTTTTAAGTGTCTACAATTTAAAAATCAGTTTTTTTAACAAATTTAAGGCAAGCCTACAAGTAGGACGATAGCGGCTTCTGTTTAAAGTAATAACAATGCGATTTTAGGTCAATAGTGATTTTGTTTCAAGACAAATACAACCAAGTTTTTCAAAAGTGAATCTATTTTGATAGTGACTATCATAAACCAATGATAGGACTATCATAAACCAATGATAGCAATAACGGTTGAATTAGCAATAGCGAGTAGAATCTAGATCAATCGTGGTAATATTTTGAGATAGTAGCGATAAAACTCGACAGTAGCGACTCTATTTTAGCAGTTTCTAGTTTTATGATGGCAGTTTGTTTTGAGAAGTTTGCAAGTTTTTGACGTTCATTTTTTTTTGTTTGAGACAATGTTTATGAGATACAACAAGTGATAAAACACAAAAAAAAAGTGTATGAATCAATCGTAATGTTTTGAATGTTGATTGGCCAAAATTAGTCCAATTTACACTAGTAATAACACATCAAAAACATTTCAAGCAATTTTATCCCTAAGGTCAAAGCCAATGGTAACACTTTCAGGCCCACAACTTGGAAGCTCTTTCAACTCAAGGGTAGGGATACCCAAAGGGATGTATACACTTAATTCTTTACAAGAGTGGATAGATAGGGGCATCCTGGCATGGAAGGATAACCCAAATCACCCTTTCCTCAGAAAGCTACAACTAGCTTATGCTAAGCCGAGGATTTTTGTCTCAAATCAAGAGAGTTCCTATGGTGAGTAAAAAGATTCAAGGTACAGTATGCATCCCTTGCATTGAAAATTTTGCTAATACACGGTCAATCCATAAGGTGGGCAACTACTATAAATGTTTTAGTCACTACTCGGGGAACTTAGCGCCTTGCAAGCATCTAGTAAGCCACTTAAGGCTTTAACCACTCCTACTAGGGGATTGATTATACCTCACACGAATGTGGATACCTTCCTTTTCTAAATGGCACTATCAGCAAGGTACTCGCTAGTTAGACCCAAGCTTTAGCCAAAGTCAATTCATATAGCGGATCGAGGGAAAAACCGCTTTGGGTCACCTTGAGTTCTCTAGTGCGGAATGTATCTCAAGGTAGGCCCGATCTAAAGGTAATGATGTAAAAAAGGTTGCAAAGAGCCCAAAGTGTTTCTTGTCACCCAAGATCATCCAAAGACATAGGGGGAGAGGATACACACTTTTCCTGCCAATCACGGTGGACACAATAGACGATTTATTGCAATTTGATTTTTAAGCGAGGTAATTACAAATATCAATTCATGTTTTAAATGAACCAATTTCAAATATTTAAGATTTCAAACAAAAAATGTCATAAATGAATTGGTTGTCATTATAATAAGAAAAGATGAAATGTTCAATTTTATGCACCAAAATGAAACGTGAAGATTGTAACCAAGTTTTATTGCACCAAATCTAAATATTGAAGTCGTCTTGTTCAGTTTTAATGTATCAATAGAAAGTGAATTTATTTTAAAGCACCAAATCAAAGCGTTCAAGTTGTATTGTTCAATTTTAGTGTACCAAGATGAAATGTGAAGATTGTAGGTAAATTTTAATGCACCAAATCAAAGTGTTCAGGTTGTTTTGTTCAATTTTAGTGCACCAAGAGAAAATGAATTCATTTTAAAGTACCAAATCAAAGCGTTCAAGTTGTATTTTTCAATTTTAGTGCACCAAGATGAAATGTGAAGATTCTAGGTAAATTTTAATGTGTCAAATCAAAGTGTTCAAGTTGTTTTGTTCAATTTTAGTGCACCAAGAGAAAATAAATTCATTTTAAATATAAAATCAAAGTGTTCAATTTTAGTGTACCAAGATGAAATGTGAAGATTGTAGCTAAATTTTAATGCGCCAAATCAAAGTGTTCAAGTTGTTTTGTTCAATTTTAGTGTACCAAGGGAAGATGAATTCATTTAAAGCACCAAATGTAAATTGTGAAAGCTAATCCTCTAATGGAAACAAGCTGAAAATGATGATATTAGTAACAAGAAAAACCTTATTGTACTGAAATAAACTTGCAAAAAAAGAAAGAAATGAAAAAAAATAGAAAAAAGAAAAAAAGATTAACTTTTACCCTTCTTGAACAATTATTGTAGCAATTTCAAGTGGCAACATTTTTCTCAAATTTTCATCAAATTTGAAATCGTCAATTGTTCTAGAAAGATAAAATGAAGATCTACAAAACCCAAAAACCTTTTTCTAAAATTCAACATGAAGAATTTATTAGAGATGAATGAAACATGTGAATTTTTAAAGGTTAGCAACAAAATTTTAAAAAAAACACAGTAGACTAAAATTGTGACAACTTTTTTATTTTTGATGAAATTACAAATTGTAAAAAGCTACAGAAAGTTAAGAGTGAGGTCTATAAAACCTAGAAATGGTTTTACAAAATTTCATGCGTCCATTTTTTATGATTAAGAAAATATGATGGGTTTAAATCAAATTTTTGGTCGTAACTTACAAAATTCTTAAAAAACACTCAAAAGATTAACTGGGCATGCCAATTTATTTAAGAGGGAAAATAGACATAAGGAATACAAAAATGAAATCAAATGAATGAAATAAAAAAAAAGATAACTCCCAACCTACTAATGAAATGCAATTGAAAAAGCAATGAATTCAACAAACAAGATTAGCATAAATAAGAACATAAATGAATTCAAGAACTACAATTTTACCATCCCATGTCGGAGTATATTCGTATTGATAACGGATGTTGGATTGCTTGATCGATATGAAGCCTCCATGTTTGCAAAAGCTTCTAATCAATGATAATAATGGTAACCTAGATATGATGGCAATACTTCTTAATCGCTCAAGAATTGAGTGCTTAGGGCTTCGCTATGAAAATTTTGGGTAGATTATGAGAAGGATGAGGGTTGTTTTATAAACTTTAAAAAAATGAATAAACGGTTGGGATGAAGAGGTGAAAGATCGTGATCAACAGTCAAGGTCCGTTGAGAGGAAATAGATTTAAGAGTTAACTCCAATGAAGACTGGAAGTGAGTGGGAGTGAACTTAATTAGATTGAATAGTTCACTGAATAGATTGAATAGTCAATATCAATTGGTTGGGAGAGAGTATTAGTTAAGAGAATTAATTGATCAATTAACCAAATAGACTGGATAGTCAACCAATATTGGTTACTCAGTCGACTAGAAGAAAGTGGTTGTTACATTTGAGGAAACAACACATGAGAGGATGATTAATTAAATAATTAATTAATTATTAGAGTTCAACGGATAATTTTGAGATGAAAAAAAGAGGAGTTAAATAATTAAATTAATTATTTAATGTAGAACTTGAAAGAGGATTAAATAATATTCAATATTATTTAATTATGCATGATGGGAAATAGATAATTAAATAATTTAAAATAATTATTTAATTTAGAAGGGGGGATTGATTTTGTAATTAAATAATTATTTGATAACTATTTAATTAAAGTAGAAGAATAAGTTAAGTTAGTGACATGATTAAATAAATAAGATTTATTTATTTAATCAAGAAGAATAAATAATTTTAACTAACATAAAGTCATTTAATTAATAGTGGAAATATGATTTTAGACAATAATTAAATAATTAACATTATTTAATCATTAAAGAAAGATGAATATTAGTGTTAAAATGCTAGTTCGCAGGTTAGGACAATTTTAGGTATCTACAACAATGTAGATTTATTAGGTAGAATTTTTTATCATAAAAAGAACACAAATTATCATCCTCATAACACATGATGTAGGAATTTCAATTTATGCATGTGTTTAAAGTGATATTCTCCAAGCCATATCATATAAAGGGTCTGAATATAAATTTCATTTAATCCTTTCAAGAAATTTTAAAAGGAACAACCAATGTATTAAGAGGCCCATACCCATCCAAATCCTTGTAATATTATTTATTTCCCTTAAATTTCATTGATTATACATATAATTTGGACATCACTCAATCATGAAAATCCGTATAAAACATATTTTAGTCATAGTTTGTCTTGGAGAATATTTTGGTTTCTTTGATATTTACAAGTACCTTAGTAAACAAGGGTGATTCTATGTTGGCATAAGATACATATGTATTCATCTCGATAAAAGAGAGTAATGAAAATTTGACATAAAACATTCAATGGTTACACTTATATCTAATATTTTTAATGGTTCATGTGCCACCAAATTTCAAATATGACTAGAATTTTATAATTAAAAAATGGAAACAACCTATGATTTTATTTATTATGTTATAAGAATTCAACTAAATTAGATTATTAACAAGTGTCATCAAAGCCAAAATTCAATACTCTTGATAGATTTCTATTTAGAAACAAGAAGCAACGGGCTATCTTGGTTTGGGATAAAATATGCAATATTGCCCTTAGAGCTACCAAAAAATTAGGTTACCTACATAAAGAATGTAGTGTGAGAATAATTCATTGTAACATAAAGATAGAAAATGCTCTTGTAGATGATAATTGTATTGTTAAGGTGTTAATCTTTGGGCTTGCAAAATGTATGACTAGAGAAGGGAGCCATATCTTCACAGCCTTATGGGTATGAATGGTTATCTTTCTCTAGAGGGTCTTACCATGTTTGTTTTGATTATATGGGAAAAACAAGTTTTGGGGGGACCTTAAACCCTTAAAAAAATAGGTTTTGACAAGACCTAAAACCTAGACCAAGAACAACCAACTGCAATAAAAATACAACACAGGCCATTAGTAGCCCAACAACAGCAACATCAAACAAAAATTACAAGACAATACCAACTGAAAAAAGGATAAAAAGGGGCCTAAAACCCAATCCAACAAGGTTTTGACCTAGACCTCAAACCTAAGAAAAGAAGGGACCTACAACCCTAACAAAACAAAAGAACCACCTGAGACGGCTAGACAACCATTAGTCTATAACAACCAGACTACACCATAACTCTTATCAGCAACACCCATCGAATCTAAACTCCCCATCTCAATAGGAGAGTTAAAAATAAAAATAAACATAGTGAAGAGCCCCAACTTTCTCACATCACCAATCAACCCAAAAATCAAACCCAACCTCTGCCTCAATAGAAGGGGGCTCACCTCTATAGGAGAGGATGTAATGAGGACCTTTGCCATAGAACATAGAACTTTCCACTTGATCCACAACAAACCTCTCTACCTCAATAGAAGAGGATTCCACCTCTGAAGCAGTAGTCTCCACATTCAAAGAAGATCCTAACTATAAAATACGAAGGAAAGAAGCTACACCCATAGAAAGAAACAACATAAAATCCTTTGGCATAGCAGTAAACTGGAGCACCGAAGAAAAAATAGAGCACTCATCAACCAACAACCTTGAGAGAAGATACATCTAAGCCTTAAGCCTATACGTTTGAAGGAGCTCAACTATCTGAAAAAACACACCCCCATCTTGCAAAATGAACTTTAGAACCTAAAGGGAGAGAGCACAAAGCTCAACATACAAGACTGGTAGTTAGAATAACAACCACCCAACAAAAAACTAAGAAACTATGGCAGCCACAACAACCACAAACCACTTCAGAATGCCAAGAAATATTCCCAACAAAGTAGAAATGAGGAGGGAAGAGAACCAATTCACCAAGGCCATCCAAAACTCACAACACCAAGAGAAACAATCCCCACAAGATCCATAAAAAGAAACATCTCTACAATGAAGTAGAACCTAAAGAAGAGCAACCTCATGACCAAACAAATCCAAAAGCACCAAAGAAGAGCCATTGGGACCTGAGAGAAGCGGGACAAGGCAAGGAAAGCCTCCAAACAGAGAGAGTAGAGAGAAGGAAAGACCATGAAGAACAACAAGTTTGACCCTACATGCCAATCAAGGTCTAAAACATGCAAAAAACTTCTCACAGACAACTCCACCAAAGGCAAACCAAAATCCTCAACCCGCATCAAGGAATAAGTCCCACATAAGAACAACCCCAAAGCCACAATGAAAGAAAGCTCCAACAAAGAGGCACTGAAACCCATGAAAAGAAGGAAAGAGCCAGGATAGCTTACAAACAAAAAGAGTAGAGAGAAAGAAAAACTAGTAAAAGCAACATCCAACCCTAAATTCTAGTCAAGGTTTGAAAAATGCTCAAAACTCTCCATAAAAAAAACCACTACAGGCACCCCAAACACCACACCCAGTGCCAGAGTAGGAGCCATGAAAAATTACAACACCAAAGACAATGATATAGACAAGCCCACAAGACAGGCACCCAGCCACGTAACCAACAAAGAAGAATTGGGAAAAGGAGCACCCAGCGACCAGCCTCCATTAATAACGTCAACAGCGACAGAACTGCCAATGTTCCTAGCAACAACAAAATTCAAACTCCCTGACTCGAACCTCTTCCCGCTCACCACAGAAGACACACCACCGATAGAAGCCAACATAGGCAGCAACCAAACCACAACAAAAGGAAGTGTCGCAGCCAGCAAAGCATCCCCATCAAGATCTTCATCCTTCCCTCCATCGTTTTCGGCATTTGTAAGATTGAAATCAGCCCCCCCACTCCCTTTCCCGCTCGAACGCTCCATTAAAAATAGCCCTATGTCTTACCATGTTTATTATTTCAAGAAGAGTGATGCATAAAACTATGAAATGATTATACTAAAAATTATTTAGTAAAAGGAAGAGTTTTAATTTTGAGGAAGCTTTTATTTTTTTTAATTTTCTAAATTATGCTTTATGTAGATAGAAGAATAAAATAGAAAATTTACTTGATCTAAAGCTTGACTAGAACAGTTTTGATGAAAGGATATCAAGGGTAGTATTTTTTTTACTTTTGGTGTATTCAAGAATATTTATCTATAATTCTATCCATTTAAAAGAAAAAATTATCAAAGGTCTAATTGACATACCTTATCCACCAATTTTTGCATACATAAAAGATTGATAAAATCTACTAATGAAGAGGGGAAATATTCCAATCCTTTCAATTTTAAAATATAATACATGCTATTATTAGCCTACCTTTTTAAAATAAAGTAAGCATGAATTCCTTTTAAGTATTTTCTTGCTTTAGATTCTCAACAAGGTTTTTGAAGTTTTTTCTTCAGAGAATATAAAAGGATATTGGTTGTAGAAAAACAAGGGGATCTTTAAATACTAAAAATAAAAAAATAATGGTACTTTTCCTTGTATTCGTGTATGAATCCATCGAGGCATGTTCCTATGTATGCCCATCAAGGTATGTTCTCATGTATGCCCATAAAAATGGTTTGTGTATAATCTTCCTACCAATTTGCAAAGCATGTGGTATATTAAGAGAGATACAAAATTATGTACACCATAGTATCAATTATTTCATTCACAACAACCATATTTTTAAGTCTTGTTATTACTTATTTGATATTCAAGGAAAGTCTACTCAAATCCATTTGGAATTTTATAGTCTAGTTGATGCATCTATATGAAAAAAAACTTAGAAAGGATAGCTAACCTATTACTAAGATAATTTCTTATGACACTTTGATTACTCATTACAACCATATTTTTAAGTCTTGTTATTACTTATTTGATATTCAAGGAAAGTCTACTCAAATCCATTTGGAATTTTATAGTCTAGTTGATGCATCTATATGAAAAAAAACTTAGAAAGGATAGCTAACCTATTACTAAGATAATTTCTTATGACACTTTGATTACTATATGTTTAGTAGGATTTTTTTGAAGAGTCGTAAAAAATCACATTCTTATAGAAATATCATATAATATTCATAATAAAGATCATCAAACATCTTCATTTTAAAGTATTGTCACATCATCATAACTTTGTTAAATGCAGTCAACTTAATTATTATTAAATTAATTATTAGAGATAAAAAATCTAAGCTTATTTCATCATTCAATTGACTCTAATATAAGATTAATTAGAACGATTTCAAATAAATTATGCACAATACTATAAAAAATGCAATGTGATCAACTAAATTATATACCTATTAAGGTCGGTATGTAATCATACTGTAAATCTATCATATAAAAATACCAAACTTACCTTATAACGAGTTTAATTTATTTTACCATATTTAGAATAGATATTACTTATACAATAGGTATTACATCTATATAATACTATATAATCATTGAAAAAATAATAAATGCACATTAAAAATATATTAAAGGTTAATCAATTATGGTCTTTGTTATTCCTACATCAAGAATAAAATATGTTTCATTATTATGTTACGAACTATGTTGGTGATCCTATTTATAGAAAATCCACCATATATTATGTATTCAAAATAAAGTTATGCAGGTGTTATCCCATGGATGGAGTGATACTTAAATAAGCTACCTTTTACAACTATTTAATCAAAAGATTGAATAGAAAAGAAGCTCCAAAAGAATCAATGTGGATTAAAAGATTAACAAAAGAGTTTCATTCGGGTACTAGTAAAAATACCACTTTATTATATCTAGAACCACTTTACTCTTACCAAAGACTCTAATTTCTAGTAAAAAAACAAAATATCATATTAAATATCATGTGAACTTCTTTCAAGGAAAAGTTTTTCATCATAAAATTATCTTCTATTTTATTTCTTTGATTTTTAGGTGGAAGATATATTGTGATCAAGAAGAACTTAGTTGGAATCGAAAAAATCAAATATGAAACATTTGTGTTGTATCAAATTCTTGGCCTTAAGGTTTTTCCATTGAGAGGGAGCAATCATACTAATGGTACCCCCTTATGGCTAAATATTGGTTGTAAAACCTAACATGCATAGCATAAAACCTCTAAGCATAATATGTACAATTCTTTTGGGCATATTATAAAATTCTCTTTGTAATTCTTCCACATATAAAAGAATTGTAATGGACCCAGGGGAGGCTAGTTTGAGGAGTCTTAAAATCTAATAAAAAATTTATAAGTCCTCAAAATAATTATTTTTAAAAAAACTAATATTATAAATTATGACAAGATGAATTTCATGTAGTCCATAATACATGATCTTCATTTGAAAAATATGTGTCTCCCTATTTATCATTGTCGAAAAATACCTACCTTATTAGGGTATTAAAATGTTCTAGGAAAAATAATAATGCAAATCTTAACCTTACACAAATAGAACTATTATTTGAATAACAAAACTATCGGCCCTAGCATTTACTTAGATCTTAAATAAGTCAAATTAATAACATTTCAAACAAAAACAAAAAATTAACTCCTCATTTTCTTATTACAATTTGTATTTATTTATGAATAGGCAGATATCTATATTAATATAAAGATAAAATTACAAATTCACAAAAAAAGGGGTGGATGGTTAGAAGGCACACCTCAAATGTCACATGGGCAGAGCCCAGAAAAGCCAAAAAACAAGATCACATGGACCTAACCCAGAAGTTTAACAACCAGAAATAAAAATCATGTGGCCAAAGCAGTGCTAGCGGATCTTGGGGGTCCCTGTCATCCAAATTTTTCTCCCATACATCAGCGGGGTTTGGAGTGACATCAGGAGGAGCACCCCAACGATCATCATATTTATCTTTTTCTTTTTCTTTTTCCTCGCATCAGGGTGAGATTGCAAGAGCCAGCCGCAGAATTTTTTTACCACTTGCAGGCCAACCAGAGCCAGAAACAGGTGGAGCATCAGAGGGCCACCCAGAACCGCAACCACCGCTCCACGTAGCACCACTAGAGGGCCAACCTTGATTGGGTCACGGCGGAGGAGAACGAGCCCGCCTAGGAGGTCGGGAATCCCGCTGAGTAGGAGGTTGGGAGCGGGAGCATGCCGAATCATTCCGCTTCTGGCCTCGAGAGGGTGACCAGTCATGGGAGGAGGAGGGAGAATCTAGAAGCCGCACCACAGTACAAGGGGCATTGTCCCAGTGGTCCAGAAGAAGCTGCAGGTGAGCCACCTCCAATGCAACCTTGTTGGTTTACACCTGAATCTGTAGGAGAACATTAGAACAAATAACTGCTTTAGCATAAATAAAGACATTAACATCCACATGAGAATGAGCAAATATGCAAGCATTTCTTTCTTTCCAGATATTGAAGAGGATTTCCACCTTGAAAGTGTGCCAAAGCTGGGTGAACTTAGCCAGAATTCTAGGCGGGTCCCCCAACAGAACCATATGCCAAGAGAAGGGTTCCGACTGAAAAGGCCAAAAGAAATCATGAATCCAAGTCCAGATTTGTTGAGCTCTAAGACAAAACCAAAAAAGATGCTTAAAGCTTTCAGATTGCCCACAAAAAGGGCAGCGAGGGTCAAGAACCCCCAGATGAACAAGCCGAGAGTACACAGGCAAGCCTTGGAAAAGAATACACCAAGCAAAGTGGGCCAACTTCATATTAACTCTTGCAGACCAAGTGACATCAAACCTCTTACACCAAGTATGGGCAGAGGAATTAAGAAACCACCTCTGGTTCAAAGTATTGATCATAGGATAATAGGGTGAAAGCCACCTGTAACCAAGCCGCAGCTTGTAGCCCCTGAGAGGGGTTTTTGGAAACCATTTCCAGTCTTTCCACTAAGGTTTGTGTCCATGAATTCCAACCTTGTGAAGCATATCTTCCAGAATGGCACTCACCAGCCCGTCGAAGGTAGAACGGTTCTAGTTTTGAAGACTGTATTGGGCTTTAAAAGCATCCCATTGCAAAAGACTCATAGTGGGCCAGTGAAAAAGCTGATGCAGGGTTTGAATGCCCTTTTGTGAAATCTGAGGGCCTTGAGCCAAGGTGACTTGGCGAAGGGTTGACCATTCTGAACCAGAAGGGGAGACCACCATAAGTTTTGTTGGTTGATGGAAAGCCCATCACGAAATCCAACCTCAGCCCATCGGAGCCACGATTTAACAGTTTCCCAGGAGCGCCAAATGCTCTTGGCCACAAAGGAGCCAACAATTTGAACTGGCTCCCTCATAACCAGGAGGGTTTGGAGACCAATTCCTTTCCAGGCGAGTCTGTGAACAGGAAAGCTAGACTGAATATAATGCCTGAGGAGAATTTTTCAGGCTTCATCTCCGGCAAGAGCCTGGATAATCCATTTGACACAGAGGGCAGTCCCTTGTCGTTGAGTGGAGAGAAACCCAAGTCCTTCGGAGTCCTTGGGGAGATAGCAATACTCCCAAGCGACTCGATGAAACCCTTTGTGGGTTTCAAAGGAGGCCCACAAAAAATCATAAAGTAATTTTTCAAGCCTACTATAGGCAGATTTTGAAGAAGCCCAACAGGAAGAATAGTAGGCATGAGTGGCTGCCAAAATTTTAGAACAAACCTGGAATTTACCAGCCAATGAGAGAGGCTTAGTAATCTAATAGGCCAGCTTCTGCTCAACCTTGGAGAGCACGGCTTTCCAAAGCTCTCGAGGGGAAGCCTGAAAGGCGAAGGGAATGCCCAGAAAACAAAATATTTCTCCTTGCACAATCCACCTATAGTTATAAGTCTGGAGCCACGCAGGAGTGGGGAGCACCAATTGTCTATAGCATAAGGTCTTGTGCCATTGAATTGCAAAATTGGAGGCAAGACAAAAAGTATCAAGACAATCAAGGGCGACAGTGATGGATTCTTCCTCTTCTAAGAGAGTGAGAAAAGAATCGTCCACAAAGTGGCCATTGACAAGCTGCTCCTAGGAGTCCAGGAGAGAGATCCCTTTCACACGCTGCTGAGAGACAGCATGGGCCAGAAGATAGCCAAAGCCTTCAACAGCCAGCACATACAAAGTAGGGGCAAGAGGGCACCCCTAGCGAATGGAATGAAAAAGACCAAAAGTAAAAGACTAGCGGCCATTAATAGAAATGCAAGCTGAAGCATCAGAAAAAAGCATGCGAACAGACTGAATAAAATTGGGTCCAAATCCCAAGGCTTGCAACATAGCAAGAATGAAAGGCCATTCAATGCAGTCATAGGCTTTGGCAAAATCAATTTTAATGAAGACCGCTTTCTGGTTCGACCGTCAGGCCCACTCCATGCCTTCCCAAATAGCAATAATATTATCCAGAATAAACATGGATTTGATAAAGCTAGTCTGCTCAAGGCGCACAACCTGAGGCAAGAGGTGGCAAATTTTTCAGGGCCAGAGCTTTGGCAATGATTTTGTAAGAAACATTGAGAAGCGTGATGGTCCTCTAGTTGCAAATATCCTCTGAATCTCCAGATTTAGGTATGAATTTTATATTGTCTTTATTTATTAAATTGCCTAAAGAGTTGGTATGAAAGGCTTCAAGATAAACATGATATAAATCAATCCCAACACAGTCCCAAAGGGCTTTATAAAATTCACAAGGGAAGCCATCAATCCCAAGAGCCTTGTCATCGGCCATAGAGGAAACGACTTCCTTGAGATCATCAATTGTTAACAATTGATCACAAAAATTAATCTAGGCTAAAGAAAGCCTATGTGGCACAACAGCAAGGCAGTCGTGAAGGGCTTGTTGGCGCACAGGTGTGGAGTCTTGAGCAGTGAAAACCTATTCATAGTGACGTATAAAGGCCTAGAGAATGTCAGGTAGCTCAGAGAGCACCTAGTTACCATATTTGATAGCTTTGATGCCTAGGGAAGAGTGTCGTGCATGCAGATCCAAAATAAACTATTTGGAGGCACGATCACCAATTTTAAGCCAATGAAGCCGAGCTTTGATTTGAGCACCTCTGGCAGTATAAACATCGGCCACTTGCTTTTGCTACCTTAAATCTACCACCCTGACTTGATGTGATGGAGAGAAAGGACTGGCCACCAAATCCTCCATAGCAGTATGCAAGTTGGCAATGGTGGCCTCATAAGAGCGCTGACGAAAGATAGCCAACTGGCTCCCATAAATGCACAAAAAACATGCAGTACAAATGATGGCATCATTCCACCAAGCAATCCAACCTGTATGGCCAGGTGGTCTGCACTCCAAATTCCACACCCGGTGAATGTGGGCCAGGGTGGGCTTATGACAAAGCAAGGATGTGTTCAAAAATAATTGGGTCTTACACGTGCAGGGCTGACAAGACGCCCATTCAATGCGAAATTGAATTGGGAAGTGATCAAAAAGAGTCACATCCACTAATGGCTTCACTGGCAAGGCAGAACTAGTAAAGGAAAAAAAATATTGAGCCGAAATCATGGCATGATCAAGACGTTTAAAGACTCTGTCAGAACCAGCCATGTAGTTACACCAAGTGTGCCAAAAAGAATGAGAATGGCAGCGACCCATATTGGGATAAAAAAACCCCAATTTATTGTGCATGTAAAACCACGCCTCCCTTTCGCCCGCAGCCCAACGGAAAGGCAAGGTGCCATCCTTGTCATATGTCATCTCCACCATTTTCTTATTATAATGAACAACAAATAATAAATATAAATATTGATCTCTATTTCCCCAGCTACATAGTCATTAACGAGACATTCCATCCACTCAAAACATCAAAAAATTACATCAAAACACTGGTGGAAAATTGTATCGGCTACTATCTTCGAACACCATCTTAGCATCCTCCTCCCGCCCCTCAACACCAACCTCCCCATCGTGGTCTGCTAGCAAAGCCAAGACTGTTTCCTATTCTGCAAGGTTCCCCAACCCTGTTAACTCCTTCAACAGAGCAATATTGCCTTCCACCATCTACAACCTTTCCTCTCGATCCTCTCCCAGACTCCAGATGATAAAAGGTACCCCCGGTTCGTTGAAATATTGTGTCAATGAGGGCCAAACTCCTCCTAATGACCTTAATCCAAGTCCTGACACTATCATACCCAAGTAGTATTCTAATACTTCCCTCCAACACCCTATAACTAGATGACGCATTAGGAGCTTAACTATCACTATCTCCTCCCGCACTTGGAGAAGCCAAGCCAAGAACATTGAGGACGCATCAATGTTCACTTTATAATGATAGGTAGACAGTAGGAACCTAACACCAAGATTTTTTTTTATTTCTGCCAACACTTCTTCATCTATGACCTGAAAAATATTCTTTAGAAGCGCATCAGATACTACTCCCTTGAAGGCCATTTTCCTTTCTTTTGCCCCCAAACTAATCGTGGTCTCCATTATTATCTACAAATAGGTGTGATGAAATAATGAGCAAAAAATCTATTTTTAAAGATCCATCCACTGCCATCTGCACAAGTCATTACACCTAACATCAACAACCTCATTTACTCCATCCTCCTCCACATTATTTCAGTAGCTTCCGCTCATTTAGGGGTGATTGTATGTAGCACTAGCATATGGTTATGCTCCTCGATCACATTTATTGCCTCTTTTGATAGATTGACCACTTCAAAATTTCCCTCGCGGTAGATATGACTTAGTTTAAAATCATCCACACCTTTCAGCTCAGCTATAATATGAAGGGAAAAACGTGAATGGATCTAGAGACCCAACAGTGCGGAATACATTCCCTTAACACTAATACAACAGAGGAGTAAAGCATAAACCAGTTTCAATAGCTTCCTAAAAATATTTGAGATGAATACATGCAAGTCAAATAAATATTATACAAAGTTGAGCATTCACAGATTGACACAAGATATACGTGGGAAAACCTTTTCAAGTAAAAAACCCACCACACAAAGTCAGACTATTTGTATTATAGTAACATAATGGTTACATACAAATTGCAGTCATCTCTGTTTAGCTCACAACAGTAATACAAAATTCTCTTTTTTCTTACAACATACAGTTTGAACTTACATACCCATGCAATCCCGTACTCGACTTACAAAAGTCATACATTGCATTCAAAACTGTCAGACAACCGCCGATCACAAAGTACACTTATCCCTGATCAAATCGCACCAGTGATCTACCCATGTCGATCTATCTGCATCAAGCCACCCAGGCCATAACTGCCATTACCCAAATCAGGCTCTGTTCCACCACCCTGACCTGACCTACAATAACTGCTACAAGGACTTTGGCCTCTAGCCAATTATCCCTATGACACTGAGCCACGTGTCTGCATTCTATTCGCTGTCGGCTTCTGACACCAAGTCCAACTCGGTCAACCCAGTTGTCGAGCTCGCCGAGCTCTCCACTTCCCTTACTGTGCTACCACGGAGCCCAGTCGACCAGCTCGTGATATGGCGGTAAGCATACCGAGCTCATCTGAGCTCTTACCGCGCTACCGCAGCCCTCCTGAGTTCACCCTGCGATATGGCGGCAACCATACCGAGCTAGCCAGCCAAGTCTCCAAGCAACCACCATGCTACCGCTACAGTTAAAAGACAAGACCATAGTATGGCAGTGACCGGCCAGAGGGACCATTGACGGTCTTACCGCGCTACCGCGGGGGCCGAGAGGCCACCCCATGGTAGAGCGGTAACCGATAGCCTAACCGTTGGCAGTCTTACCGCGGCCACTGCGGTCAACCCCTTGGCTGGCCGCGGTAGGGCAGTAACTGCTAGCCAAGCCGCTGGCGGCTTTATCACGGCCATCGCGGTACTGTGGTAAGCACCAGGCCTGACACCGCCAGATAAAGATGAACGACACCACGAACACCACGGTGAGGAAGTAGACTGCACGCGGTAACGAGGTAACTGCCAAACCCTTCACCGCGGTACCGCCAGAATAAAAAAAAGACCGCCGCGGTATGGCAGTAAAGGTAGAAAGCATGAATTTTTCGCCAAGTCTTATCTGACAGAGGTTCAAGCTGGTAATTGAGGCATCATTTCTCAAAAAGCTCCCACTTGACGAAGATTCCCAGCTTCCTCCAGACTCTGGAAAAAATTACTGTCTATCATAGGCCCCAAGGCCCATCAATTCTGCGCACCATCTGAACTTGTCTATACTCACAGGCTTTGTCAAATTGTCTGCAACATTCTTCAAAGTGTCCACCTTTTCTAGACTAAACCTGTCATCTTCAACCATGTCCCTTACGAAGTGATACTGCACATCAATGTGCTTGGTCCTGGCATGAAAGGTCAGATTTTTTTCCAAACATATGGCACTCTGACTGTTATAGCATATTGTAATCTTCCCAGCATCAAATCCAATTTCTGAACACAAACGCCTCAGCCAAATAGCTTCCTTATAGGCATGAGTTATAGCCATGTACTATGCCTTTATCGTGGATAAAGCAACTATAGCCTATCGCTTGCTCATCCAACTGATTGCTCCACCATTAAGCATGAAAGAGTATCCACTGGTGGATCGCCTGTTGTCAATGTCCCCTACCCAATCTAAATCAACATAACCTTGAATGCTGAGATATTTTTGTGATGCAACCATACTACCATGATAACGCAATGCATAATTTGAAGTCCCCTTCAAATACCTAAAAACTCTCTTCCCAACATCCCAATGTGATCTTTCCGGATTTGCCATAAATCGGCTTAGAACTCCCACTGCTTGGGCAATGTCTGGTCTTGTACAGACCATAGCATACATCAAGCTACCAACATCACTTGCATAAGGCACATTGGTCATGTCCTCCATCTCAATAGCAGACTTTCGACAGTCTTCAACAGATAGCTTAGTTCCATGCATGATTGGAACAACAAGTTGTTTGCAGTCATCCATGCTAGACCTCTCCAGAACTATCTTCACATACTTACTCTGACTAACCCAAAGCTTTCTGCTTATTCTATCCCTGGTAATCTCCATTCCAAGAATATACCTAGCTACACCAAGATCTTTCATCTCAAACTTTGTAGACAACTGAGATTTAAGATCAGAAATCATAGTCTTGCTATTTCCGATAAATAACATATCATCCACATACAGGGTGATAACAAGCACACGATCATTTTCAGATTTATAATAGATGCAATGATCAGATTTTGATCTCACAAATCCAATTGGCAACACAAAGGTGTCAAATTTCTAGTACCACATTCTAGGAGATTGTTTTAAACCATAGAGAGATTTATTATACTTACAAACCAGATTTTGTTTACCACTTTCAACAAAATGCTCAGGCTGGGACATGTAGATTTCTTCTTCTAGCTCACCATAGAGAAACGTTGTCTTCACATCCATCTGTTCAATTTCAAAATCATATACAGCTGCCAATGACAATAAAAATCCAATGGATTTCAGCTTTGCTACAGGGGAAAAAATCTCTCCATAATCAATTCCCTCAACTTGAGAAAAACCCTTTGCAACTAGTCATGCCTTATACTTCTCAACACTGTCATCAAGACCTATCTTATTTTTGAATATCCACTTACAGCCAACAGGCTTTCGCCCTTTAGGTAGTGGTACCAAATTCCAAGTGTCATTCTTTTTCAAAGAATCCATTTCATCATTCATGGATTCCAGCCAAGAATTTGAATCAATCATGTTGATTGCTTCTTTAATAGTCCTAGGTTCATCAGGGCTGGTAATTAAAGCATAGGCACAGTTTGAATCTAACATAGAGAAACCATACCTATCAGGTTGTTTTTTTTCTCGTGTAGATCTTCTTACAGGCTGAGGTTGTTCTTCATCATTAGAACTTCTAGAGCTGCTTGAGCTCTCCTCAGTCTCAGGAACACCATGCAACTCTTCCCTTTCTTAAGTTTGGGGAATCTCAACTGCATCCTTCTTCTTGTCACTCTAATTTGGCCCAAGCTGTTGATCACATACTGAAGGTTTTAGCTCACGAAAAATCACGCTCCTGCTTACAAAACCTTCTCAGTAATAGGGTTCCAAAGCTTCTATCCTTTCACACCAACTCCATAGTCGATGAGAATATATTTGATAGCCTTGTTATCCAATTTAGATCTCTTTTCATTTGGCACATAAACATATGCCTCACAGCCAAACACACGAACATGCCTCGGAGAGGGCTTCTTACCAAACCATGCTTCCAAAGGTGTCTTGTCAACAAGGGCTAAACAAGGGGATCTATTTATCAAATAACAAGATGTAGCCATAGCCTCAACCCAAAACTCTGCTCCAAACCAGCATCACTCAGCATACTCCTTGCCTTTTCCATCAACGTCCTGTTCAACCTTTCAGCAACTTCATTTTGTTGTGGAGTGTAAGGCGTTGTCTTGTGCCTTTTAATTCCATGATCAGTACAATAACTTTCAAAATCTGCAGAACATAATTCACCACCATTGTTTGTCCTCAAACACTTAATTTTCCTTCTAGTCTGATTCTCAACCAAGGATTTAAATTCTTTAAACCAACGGAACACTTCTGATTTACTTTTAATGAAGTATACAAATGCCCTTCTCGAACAATCATCAATAAAAGAAACATAATATCTAGACTTCGATAATGAAGGAACATTAACTAGACCAAACACATCAGAATGAACATAATCCAGTATACCAGAAGATTTGTGAGGACTAGAATAAAATGAAACATGGTGTTGTTTTCCATAGATACAATGTTCACAAAAACAAACTCAAGGTTACAATCATCAAGCCCTTCTACAAGATTTTTATTCTTCAAAGTTTTTAAACCTTTCTCACCAGTGTGACCAATTCTATGATGCCATAGCATAGTCTTCTCAGCTGGGAGTTTTACCTCCATAGCATTTGCAGCCAGAGAAGAGTCTTCATCTTTCTCTACAGGTACAGCATTACATGACTTTATAGAGGCACTATTACAAAGAACAGGATGTGCATCCAACTTGTATAGGGTGCCAGTACGAACACCCTTAGCCAACACAATTGCACCTCTAGCCATTTTACACCCCTTACTTGAAAAATAAACTTCTACACCAGCATCATTTAACTTACTGACAGAAAGAATATTTTGAGCCAGACTTAGTATGTGAAGTACGCCACCAATACCTTTGACTCTCCCATTAGAAAACTGAATTCTGACTCTTCCTCTGCCAACTATCTCCAACGTTGAATAACTTGCCAAGTATACCTTTCCACCATCATGCTTCTCGTATTTAGAGAACCATTCTCTATTGGACGTCATGTGAAAAGAAGCACCTGAGTCAACCAGCCAGACATCATCTGATGCCTGAGTTGTCAAGGCTGCTACAATAAAGGCATCTACATCACTTTCAGAAGATTCATTGTCAGAAGCATTCTTTTTCTTCTTCTCCTTGCATTCCTTCTGGATATGTCCAGGTTGCCCACAGTTCCAACATCTCACCTTGAACTTTTTACCAGGAGAATTTGATCTCCCTACAAATTTGGATTTCAACTTCTTGTCTTTCTTCTTGCCTTTCTCCTTTGGTCTACCTCGAACAACAAGAGCCACTTTGGCCATCTCTGAAGACTTCCTCCGTATCTCTTCAAATAGCAATGAGGCAATGATGTCTTCCATCTTGAAAGTAGCAGTAGTGCTTCCAATGGCCATCACAAGATGGTCCCAACTGTCAGGTAACGAACACAATAGGGGATGCAATGATCCTCCTCCTCAATCTTTACACCTACAGATGCCAGCTGAGTGACACTCATATTAAATGAGTTCAGATGGTCTGCAACAGATGCACCTTCGTCCATCTTCAAGGAGTAAAAATTCTTCCTCAGGAATAACTTATTTACCAAATATTTTCCCTGATAAATATCACCAAGCTTCTTCCACAATGAAGCTGCAGACTGCTCCTCATGAACGTTCAGGAGAACAGAGTCGGCTAGACTCAGTCTTATCAAACCTCTTGTTTTTCTATCAGCAAGATCCCAAGCTTCTTGCGTTGTACTTTGTGGCATAGTTCCAGAAACTGCAATCCATAAGTCTCTATCCACAAGCAAGTCTTCTATCTTGAGTTTCCATAACTCAAAGTTACTGCCATTAAATTATTCAATGTCTACTCTACCAGATGTACTTGCCATCTCAAATAGAAACAAGTTCTAACAATGCAAGACTCCCACTGAAACAGTATTAGCACAAAAAACTAATCTTTCCTACAAGGATAACACAACTGGTCAAGCTTTGATACCACTTGAAGTGAAAAATGTGCGTGGATCTAGAGACCCAATAGTGCATAATACATTCCCTTAACACTAATACAACAGAGGAGTAAAGCATAAACTAGTTTTAATAGCTTCCTAAAACTATTTGAGATGAATACATGCAAGTCAAATAAATATTATACAAAGTTGAGAATTCATAGATTGACACAAGATATACGTGGGAAAACCTTTTCAGGTAAAAAACCCACCACCCAAAGTCAAACTATTTGTATTACAATAACATACATACAAATTACAGTCATCTTTGTTTAGCTCACAGCAGTAATACAAAATTCTCTCTTTTCTTACAACATACAGTTCGAACTTACATACCCATGCAATCCCGTACTCGACTTACAAAAGTCATACATTGCATTCACAACTATCAGACAACCATCGATCACAAAGTACACTTATCCCTGATTAAATCACACTAATGATCTTCCCATGTCAATCTGCTTGCATCGAGCCACCCAGGCCATAACTGCTATTACCCAAATCGGGCTCTATTCCACCACCCTGAGCTGACGTACAATAACTGCTGCAATGACTTTGGCCTCTAGCCAATTATCGCTATGACACTGAGCCATGTTTCCACATTTTATTCGTTGTCGGCTTCTGACACCGAGTCCAACTCGGTCAACCCAGTTATTGAGCTCATCGAGCTCTCCACTTCCCTTACCGCGCTACTACGAAACCCAGCCGACCAACTCGCGATATGGCGGTAAGCATACCAAGCTCATCTGAGCTCTTACCGCCCTACCGCGGCCCTCCCGAGTTCACCCTGTGGTATGGCGGTAAGCATACCGAGCTCACCAACCAAGTCTCCAAGCAGCCACCACGCTATCACTGCAGTCAGAAGACAAGACCACGGTATGGCGGTGATCGGCCAGAGGGACTGCTGATGGTTTTACCGCACTACCGCGGGGGCCAAGAGGCCACCCCGCAGTAGAGCAGTAATCAACAGCCTAACTGCTAGCGATCTTACCACGACCACCGCGATCAGCCCCTTAGTTGGCCGCGGTAGGGCGGTAACCGCTAACCAAGCCGCTGGCGGCTTTACCGCGGGCACCGCGGTCAGTCACTTGACTAGCTGCAGTATTGCGGTAACTGCCAGGCCTGACACTGCCAGAGAAAGACGAATGACACCGTAGCCAATGCGGTGAGGAAGTAGACCGCACATGGTAATGAGGTAACTGCCAGACCCTTCACTGCGGTACCGCCAGAACAAATAAAAGACCGCCACGGTATGGCGGTAAAGGTAGAAAGCATGAATTTTTCACCAGGTCTTATCTAACAGAGGTTCAAGCTGGTAATTGAGGCATCATTTCTCAACATAATACAATTTAGCCATCTACTTAGCTTCCAATTGGGGGTCAATTGTTTCCTTATAGCGTTTATCATGATCATGGAGTTGCCTTCCAAATAAATTTTGTTTATTCCAAGTAACTTACAGAGTTTTAGGCCTAATCATGTCACTTGAAACTCGATAAGTCATTATTTGTTTTGAATGTCAAATGCTCTTCCCACTCTGCTAACCTTCTACTTGTATGATCTCTTATAACACAACCAGCCATGAATTGCCTTGTGTTGCTTCATCAAAGTTTACTTTAACCCACCCTTCATCTGGTGGGTGTCACTTCACATCCAATCTCAGATTCATCTAAAGATCATCCTTTCAAACACCATAATCTCTATCTTATTACAAGAAAGATTGTATTACATTCAAATAGCTCTACAATATCATAAACTACAATAAAAAAATCATACCAAAAATAATGGAAAATCTAAATAATATAATGCAACTATATCCAATAAAGCTCAAATAGAAACTTTGTATGAGATTGTCCTCTAAAATCTTCAAGGTTTTCATTATAGGATTCCATGCTTGAACACAAGCACTCAAAATAGATTTTGAAAGGAATTGATTAAGTGTAGATAGTCGAGAATGAAAATAATTGCTATTTTATATCCTCCACAAATAGAATAGGTTGGATACCAAGAACATCCATGACTTCAAATTTGAACAATGATCATGGGTGGGAATTATTCCATAAATAATTATATTAATATATAATATTCAAAGTAGTATGACATGCGTGGGGAAGTTAGGAGGGAAACATAGGAGGAAATACTATAGATTGGGGGTTGGCCATACACAAGACTCAACTAAAGGGCAATGCATTGGGGGTCAAGCAACAAGCATGATAGGATGGAGAAGTTCAAAACATACAACAGTGAGGTGGGTTACATGTGGGAGGCATGATAGGATGAAGAATCTTGAAACTCTAATAGGAAGAAGGGAAGAGTAGAGTTCAAAGAAAACACATACTCAAGAAGGGAAAACACATAACAAATAGAAACATGATAGACAATTGTACAAACCTAATATACACAAGCTTAGATTGAGAAGAAATAGGACATGATAAGTACTTCATTTTTATTTTATAGAAATTAAAAAGAGACACCCCTTATTAACATTAGGGGGAATGTACAACTTTCTCGCTCTAGCTATTTTTTGAATCATTTCGTCCCTATTCTGATTTGACTACCTCATGGGCCGATTGGGAGGGGGGTCCGGGAAGACTCCCATTCCAAGGTTGTTGTCTCTTTGTCTGGCATTGTGTATGCTATGGGAAAGGCCACTGTTGTTGTTCCCCATGTGATTTCTCCTCCTCATAACTTTGTCCTTTCCCCAGGGGAAGGACTGGGGGTATTTCTTGCAAGTCACCTTTGTCCCCCTCTCTTGAGTTAGACTCTTTCTTCTAAGAAGAAGAACCAACATCCCATGTGGAAAAACTGGTGGGTATAGGCTCGCCAGCTTTAGGTAAAAGGTTTTCAGAGTCTACTTCCTACTCTGTAACTGGTTGGGAAGTCAACGTCCCTAAAGCTTTGATGTTGAAGGCTATGAATAACCTTAAACTAGTGCTAGCTGGAAAAAATTTGGCCTATCGCCTGAATATCGAACAAGTATGTCTTTAGGTTGCCTCGACTTGGAATCTTAAAGGAAGTGCCTCTATTAATGATATGTTGAGAGGTATCTTCCTTTTCTCCTTTGTAGTTTATGAAGATATGATAAAGGTGTTAACAGGTGGCCCCTGGGCCTTCGATGTTGGGTTTAAGAACTTCCTTTCCTTGTGCAAGTGGAAACCAAGTTTTGATCCTACTAGTGACCTGGGGGCCACGAGCCCCTTGAGTTCTGGGAGATGGGTATCCTAAATGGGATTGCAAATTCTTTTGGTAGCCTCTTAGCGATAAACAAGATCACACAAGAGAAGTCTAGACTTTTCTATGTTACTATTTGTGTTAACATGGTTGTTAACTCGGCTCTGCCAACTTATGTTCTCCTTAATTCTAAATTTGGTGACTGGACTCAACCCCTTGAATATGAAAATGGTCGTCAATTCTACTAGCTTTGTAAGAAATTTGGTCACCTCATTGATTTGTGTGAGAAAAGTCTTGTTGAGGGAACCATTGATACCTTGCATTCTCTTTCTGAGCAGGTGCCTATGCCCTTTGTAGTTGTCTCTACTACTCACCCTCCTAAAGTATCTTATGCCCTTGTGGAAGCTATCCCCCTATGAAGGATGCCCCTGATAGTGGCTTGGTTGTTGTCCTTGTTGAGCCTTTTGTTGTTTCAAGTGACTTGGATAGCCTGAACCTCATGAATGTTGCCCATGTTGAAAGTATCCCTACCTCAGGCTTCTGGAAAGATGAGAATCCTGTAATAGGGGAGGAAAATAATATTGATAATATGGATGAAGATAAGGGAGCCCCCCAAATAGAGGCCAATTTGTAGTCCCCCATGAAAGAGGTTCTTGTTACTAAAGTATGAATTGAGCTGGAAGAAGGTAAATTAGTGTCTCCAGACCCTAATATGTCCCTAGAGGATATGTCATTTCTATCTCAGAAAGAGGTGGGAGCTTGAGTGGTTCATTGGCCTTGTTGGGGTTTCCTCCGCACCCTAGTGATAAAGATGATGAAGATGATTGGTTACAAGTTCCAAATAAATCAAAAAAGAAAAAGAAGCTTGATGTAGCTGGGGAAAACAAGGTAGGTAGACCTTCCCAAAAGGAATCAAGAACAAAGATACATTGAGAGATTTGGATGCAGGAAAACAAAGAACCTTGGACTCGCTCACGAGATCGAAGTCCAAAAAAAAAAAGGCCCTGGTTGCTTTTATGGGCCTTTTAGGGTTGTTGTACCTGGATTGTTTCTATCTTGGAATATCAAGGGCCTAAATAACCCCTATAAACAATTTTTGGTTAAAACCTGTATTTTGGGCAATAAAGTGGATGTCCTACTCCTTCAAGTAACCAAAATGAAGAAAGAGACCTTTGACAAGGTGATTTTGAGAATTTGGCATGGTGCAAATTACTATGTTAGTGAGGCTGAAGGAGCCTCGTGGAGTATCGTTACTCTTTGGAATCCATCAAAATTAAAAGGAAATATGATCTCTACTGGTAGAAACAGTCTAATAGTCTCTCTGGAAGATCTGGCTTCGTAGGAGAAATGGAACTTAATTAATATCTATGCTCCTAATTCGAGTAGGGACAAGATGTTGCTTTGGGAGTATTTGAATGATGTTATTAAAAACAAAAAGGATGATCATTAGATGTTGGGAGGTGATTTCAACTCCCCCCTTCTTCCTTTAGAAAAGTCAAGGAAGCTAGATGATTATACTGATAGTATGATGGAGCTGGTTGGTTTCCTAAACTCTGTTGGGCTTATTGATATTCCTCTTCAGGTCTCCAAATTTACTTGGTCAAATAGAAGGATTGGTATTCAACTGATCCAAGTTAAGTCAAATAGGTTTATGATCTCTTCTAATTAGAACATCTCTCAATTTTTCTCTATATCTACTCTCCCAAGGTTAGGTTTTGATCATAATCCTCTTGTACTTAAAAGAAATGTTGACCATAACCAGGGCCCTTTCCCTTTTAGATTTGAAACAATATGGAGCCTTCACCCAGAATTTGTTGTTTTATTAAAAAATTGGTGGGATGAACCCATAGATGACACCCCTATGTTCTGCTTGGTGGAGAAATTGAGTAGAATCAAGCAGAGAGTGAAAGGGTGGAACAAAGTTACATTTGGTAACATCTTTGAGATTAAGAAATCATTGGGAAACAACTTAAAGGAAGTTCAAGACAAAATGGAAGTTGGCCTTGTGGATGATGAGATATGCATAAAGGAACATGACCTTAGATCCCAATGGTTTAAGGTCAATAAAAAGGAGGAAATATTTTGGAAACAAAAGTCTTGGGTCCAATGACTTACTAAAGGAGACCACAAAATTGAATTCTTCCACCAATCTACCTTGAAACATAGAATCAGGAACATGATTAGATCACTCAAGAAAGATGATGGTATCGTGGTCTTAACTAAAAAATAAATTGCTAGGGAAGATGTTTACTTCTTCTCCTCTTTCCAGAATTCCCAAGGTAATGCTAATCAGGTACATGATGATTTCCTTGAGGTGATCCCTAAAGTTATTTCTGAAAAATACTTAAAGAATATGACTAATGTTGTTTCTATGGAAGAAGTAAAATAGGTTGTGTTCTCTTTTGGGGATTTTAAAACCCCAAGCCCTGATGGGTTCCCTCCTGCTTTTCTTAAACTTACAGGGATATTGTCAAATCTTACTTATTTAATGCTGGTAGAGATTTCTTTAGGCCGGGCAAGCTCCTTAACCAACTAAATGCCACCTTTATTGCTCTTATTCTCAAGAATGATGATGTCTCTTCTATTAAGGATTACAGACCCATTAGCCTCTACAATATTGTCTATAATATTTTTTTTTAAGATCCTTGTGTTCAGACTTAAAGTTGTTTTATACAAAATGATTGCCTCGAACCAGAAAGGTTTTGTCCAGGGCAAAAACATTCTTGATTTGCAACTCTTGGTATTTCTGTTTGTAGTGGTTTTTAATTTTATTTCTTGATTATATGTTGTTTTTTTGGGGTTTTCTTTAAATTTTATTTTCGTTGTTTATTTTGTTCTCTTGTCTCAAAAAAAATTAATTAGTTTTTTGTTTCTTTTATTAATTTTTCTATTTGTTGATTTCTTTTTTCTTATCATTGACTTTAATTTGTTTTCTCTTGTATAATAGTCTTTGGTTCTAATTATCTGCTTTATTTTTTATTTTTATCTCCATTTTCTTTCACTTTGCTTTTTTGCTTCTTTTCTACCTTTTCTATTTTTGTCTCTTGATTTTTTTATGCCTTCTCGTGCTTTGTGCCTTTCCTACCTCTCTTCTTAAGCCATTTTGGGATTGCAACTTATCATTTTGCATCTCCTTTCATCTCTCTATCCTAATGATGGATCATGGAGTGTGATCCGAAACATTGATGAACAAACTTGCACACAATCGAATCCAGAAGCAAATTTAAACATTCAATTATGGATTGTGGAAATCTCATAACATTAATTCTTGATGTTGTTATCTCTACCCATGAAATCCTCCACTCTATGGACATTAGTAAAAACCCTGGGATGGCCTTCAAAATCGATATCTCCAAGGCTTATGATAGAGTCTCCTAGTCATTTCTCTTTGTTGTCCTTAAGAAATTTGGGTTTGAGGAAAGATTCCTAAAGTTTCTCTCTACATATGTTACCTCCCCTAAGTGCTCTATTCTGGTTAATGGTGTCCCCCAAGGTTGTTTCTGTTATGTTCATGGCCCGGGGCAAGGTGATCCCCTCCCCCCCTATTTGTTCATATTATTTTCTAAGGTCTTAGGAAGGAATATCCAAAAGCTAATTGACTCTAAAGCCCTTAAAGGAGTAAAAGTTGCTTCGCCTCTTTTGCCTGAATCTCACCAATAATTTTTGAATGACACAATCATGTTTAGTGAAGCCTCGGTGGGGGAATCCAACCTCTGGAAATTGGTTCTTATTGACTATGCTTATGTCTTTGGCCAATATATTAACTATCAGAAAAGAAAGATATACTTCTTTAATGTTGACCAAGTTGTGAAGGAAAGAGTGGTGAAGATCCTGGGATGTCAGGAAGTTGTCTTACCTCTGATTTCTAGAAAGTTGGAAAATAATTATTGGAACCATTTGATTGAGAGAATTCAAAATAAGTTGGCTAGTTGGAAGGGGAAACTTCTTAGCTTAGCCGGGAAGATTTAGTTGTTAAAATCCTCCTTACAGAATATCCCAATTTACTACTTGTCTCTCTTCAAAATACCAACCTTCATAGGGGAAAAAATAGAACAAATTTAGAGAAGATTCATGTGCTCTGGAACAAAAGAGAAAAATAGATTGTCTTTGTTTAGCTAGGAGAAAGTGTGCACTCCTAAAAAAATTGGAGGGATGGGGATAAGGAGAATAAAATTTCTTAACAAATCCCTAATTGCTAAGGTGGGATGGAACCTTTTGGAAGGGTCTAAGGATTGGGTGAAGAGTTTCCAAGCTAAGTATTTGAAGAATAGAAATCTTGGTTGCTTCCTCTTTGTGACTGACCTATATAGTGGGTATGTTCTATGGAACCATATTATTAAAATTAAAAATGTGTTGAAATTGAGGGTTAGAAAGAGGATTGGTAACGATAAAAACATTGATTTCTGGAAAGACCCTTGGATCGAGGCCTCCCCTCTCTCCTGTACTGATGGCTTTAATCCCCTTAAACAAAGCTTGACTAGGATATGTGGAAAAAAGGTGTCAGACTATGTCAATTAGGAGGTGGAAGAACCTAAATGGAAGGAGTTCAACTTGATGTTAAGTAGTGTGAACTTGAGAGGTCAGAAACAAATCAACTGGGATCCGATTCTATTAAGGTTTCATAATCTCATAAGGGAGGCGAACTATTTTTCTATTGAAAGGGAATATGAATGGGTGTGGAAGGGGAGCTCCTCAAGCTATTTCTCTATTAAACATGATTATAATGAATTGGTTAAACCCCTTATTGAAAATAGAGACCATCACTGGGATAAAGTGTTGATTAAAAACCTGGTGCCAAAAATCAATTGTTTCTAGTGGGTTGCTTTACATGGAAGAATTCTAACTATTGACAACTTGGTTAGGAGAGGGTTTCATATTGTTAACCAATGCATCCTTTGCAAGCAGGATGAAGAGAATATTATGCATATTTTCTTTCACTTCCAATTTTCTAGAGAAGTGTGGTCATTTTTCCTTCCTTTGATGTTCATTGACTGGGTGTTTCCCCCTACTATGAAGTCTTTTGTTGAAATCCGGTCTAATTTCCCTTTCTCCCATAAGGTAATTGTGGATCTTTGGAACTAAATCCCCCCCTTCTTAAACCAGGTAATATGGAAGGAAATAAATAATAAGATCTTCAAGGAAGATGAGAGAAGTAGTTATGAGGTTTGTATGAGCATTAAAGTGCAGGTTCAGGAAAATATGGATGTGGGAGGATACAACTTGTTAAAAGTCTAGCCGAACTATAAAAAGATGAGAATTAAGTAGGTCTAGGGTCTAAGGAAGGACCTAATTAATCTTAATTGGACCATGATTTTGGCTAAGAAGGCTACAGTGTGGGTTCCTCCTGAAAGAGAGTGGATTAAGTGTAATTTTGATGGGTGTTCTAAAGGTAATCCTGGTATGGTTAGGGTGGGAGGTCTACTAAGAAACCATTTAGGTGACTGCATTGTGAGTTATGGTGTTAATTTGGGAGTCTTCTCTAATAATAAAGCAGAGGCTATGACTGTGTGGGGGGGCATAAAGACTCTAAGAGATTATGGTTTTAAAAAGGTTATTCTGGAAGGAGATTCAAAATTAATTATGGACATTTTGAATGGAGGTGTTGTGATCCCCTGGGAATTAAAAGACATCATTGATAAATGTAATTCCCTTATGAGTTTCTTTACTCATAGTCGGGTGCAACATGTGTTTAGAGAAGGGAATATTTTCGTTGACTGTGCTACCAATGCTGCATTGAAGTGTAATGGGTGGAACCGTTGGGATAGTAATCAATTGTTGTTGTCATTGAAGGATAAAGTTCTAAAATAAAAATTTGAGTATGTATACAACTTACAAAGATGATGGGTGGGAGTGGTAGAGGAAGTATATGTGAGTTTGTGATATTAAGAGCATGCATAATAGTGATGATGAAAGTGGTATGACTTTGCGTAAGAAGATCTCCTCAGGAGAAAAAGGTAATAACTATTTCTTTCTCGAGATGGTTATGGATGACATGGCTTTAATCAAGTTGAAGAATGGTGTCAAATCCAAGTGTGGTGAAGTTCCCCATGTTAATTCAATCTGTCATCATGAATATTTTCTTGGAATGAAAAATAAAGAGTCATTTATTATTTGTAAAAATAATAATGAACTCTTAGCCCCAAGAAATGTGTTATCGACTATCTCTAAAAGAAAGTTCTCAAATTTTACTTCATTAGGTGATTATTTCTAATTTTTTTGTAATAGTGTTTTCTACAAGTTTGGAAGGAAGCCGAAGTGGAGTGGGGTTATGAAGAAGTTCCTACAAAATCTAAAAAATTTGTAGAGCACTAAAATGGGTGGGCCACAGAAGTGCACAAAACCTCTAAATTTCTAGGCGCTCAAACAAAATGCGGACCTATGAAGACTTTTTAACATAGCGAGTATGGTTCCCTTTTTTGAGGCCATGAAGGGATACATCAAAAGCTTGACTACAAACTTTACCAATTCATGGAGGAAGGGGAATGTGGCTATTGGAGTGGTTAAGTTCAAGGTGACGACGTAGTTTATTGCAGATGCTACTGGTTTGCAAAACCATGGTATCAAGGTGGCTAAAAAGAGTGGTGTCAACTACCAGTCTTTTGTTGACAATTTTCTTCACAACGATGAGAATCTAACAAGATTTCAAAATGGGTACACGAGGCTTGAGATCCCAACTCCTTATGCCCTGGTGAGTATGTTTGTGATACGATATTTTACACTTGAAGGAAGATATATGACAATTCGTGCATACCACTTTCCATTGTTAAATCATATTCGGTATAATGAGAAATCAATTTGCCCTTTTATTTACTATCTTCCCTATAACTAAATATTGAAAAAGGTGTGAATCCTCCCCTACATTAGGGATTAATGCTTTCCCTTTAAAAGCATGTCTTAACTTTGAACCCTCAATGAAAACCCTTTAGTTGCTAGACTAGATAATGAGAACCGTAATGTTAGTGAAAATGTAGAACCTTTAGTGGAGGATAACCCTACTGAGGAGCCTAACCCCAGACCTCCTCCCATTGTTGTTGAAATAAATGAGTTAATCCCTTATATAAGCCCTTCCCATGCTTCCAAAATCTCAAATCCTTAAATCCCTATGGGTTTGAAGAATCCTGCTAAAATCTCCATTGAGCTTGAGTCGGTTAAAATGACTCCTAAGAAGCATAAGCATTCGCCTCTTCTCTTGGAACTGCCTAAGTCTAAGAAGATGAAAAAAGAGCTGAAAATTCAAAGTGAAGTCATCACCATTAGTGAAGAAAAGGAGGGCATTCAAATCGAGGACTTGAAGGATAGGAAGTTGGGTCAAGGTAGTGGAGGTCGTAGATCAACACGCTTGGCCAAGGCTGCCTCCCAAGATAGGAAGGGGAAACATAAATCTACTTTTCATGAGGAGGAAGATTTGGAGGTGGAAGAATTTGAAGCCCAAGTTGATGAAGAAAGTGATGGGATGGAATTTGAAGATATTACCTATGACATGGGTGAAGAGGAAATTGAGGAGAATGAAGATAATGAGGAAGAGATCGAGATTGAAGAAGAACAAAGGAATGAACCCCTAATTGCTCCTGAAATTAGGAATATTGCCAATGAAAATATTGTTGAAGATTCTAGCATTGACTATCTAAAAAGCAGACTGACCTATATGCAGGTGCAAATGGATGATATGGAAAAATCTATTGTCACGTGATGAAGGTGATGAATGATCTAATGCATAGAGCAAGGGTAGGTGTTGTGTCTGGTCAAACCAAGATCACAAGGAAGTTGAAGAAGATGGGTAAGATGGACAACTTGAAGGACCTGGATGAGACTGAGGGACCTGATTGGAGGGAGTATGTCTCCCTAATTGGTGATTACTAGGACCTTTTTGAAAAATCCAAGTAATGGATTTTTTTCTTTCTTTTGTTTATCGTTGCTTTGCTTTTTTTGTCGTTCTATTTTAATATTCTGGATTGCTATTTTCTAATAGCTTTGTTATGGTTTTATACTTTGCCAGTATATTGTGGATCTGATAAATGGTCTTCATAGTTTAAAGTACTCTACTAGCAATCTTTTGTTTTTGATTAAGTATAGTGGTTCTATGGTAACTATTCTATTATTCGGCTTGCGTGCCAGCCTGAACATGCTAGTTGGTGGTGTTGTTTTACCCACCCTATTTCTTTCTTTTGAATCTTGGCTGTTACCATGGGATCAGGACCCTTCCCCTGCTAATCTAATAAAAAACATTAGGGGAAATGTTGTAACATTTATATATTTTTCTAGTATAAGGTTATAAAACCTTATGCATATTATATGTTTTATAAATCATATACCATTTAAATAATTAATATTTTAATAAATTATTAGATTATTAATTATTTACAATTGGTAGTTTTTTATTACATGTGGCTAATACCTCTTTAGGTATTTTTCCACCCCTTCTCCTATATTTAAGGAGGTACTCTCTCATTGAGGGAATTTGGAGATTTATAATAAATTCTACCACTATAAATAAACCATTGGAGTTGTAATGACAGAGAAAAAATGGTGATAGGGGTTTCAAATGCACGACAACTTGCATTATGGCGAGGGACAACAGGCAAGATGGCATTTCAATAAAAGATCTGGACGGAGCAACACTCGACCCAGAAGGGCTGACCCAAATAGGGCTTGGTAGGCTCTGAATAAACACAATGATAAAATTGGAGGCATGGATAAGGGCGGAACGAGAGCAGGATCTCAACCTCAGAGGGGCAAATGGTTTAGGTCGTGGAATTTACCTGAACGAATAGATTTTTGGAATGTAGCAGATAAGTTATGGCATCCAAAATGACAAGCGGATAAATTCGGCCCTAGCCAAGTAATTCCAAGTATCTCCTATGCAACTATGACCACTTTGCTTCTAGAAAAAAGTGAATGGAAATATTCTGTGAATTTTTTAAGAGCTGGGGATTTTTTCCTAAAATGGGGTGTGAAATGGCCGGCTTTTTCTAAGCTTAGGTCTTGGTGTGATAAACACTGGGGTCATAAATTTGAACTTAAAACCCTCGAGAATGGATTCTATCTGGTCATATGCAAAACCACGCTGGATAAGGAATGGATTATTAACAGTGGCCCATTTGTAATGGATGGTTTAGGGTTTCACATTAAGGATTAGACCCCAAATTTCAACCCAAATGACACAACAGTGGAAGACATCCCCGTATGGATTAGGTTGAAAAATCTCCCACATGAATATAGAGATCAAGAAACCCTCAATATGATTGGTAGAATATTTGGAACTTTTTTGAAATCGGAGGAGGTTGTTGACAAAACAGATTTTAGCATTTTCCCCAGAATTTGTGTTTTAAGACAGGGGATTCATTCTCTACCAAAAAAGCTAGAACTCAAATCAGGGGAAGGGATATGGGTTTAAAAGTTAGAAATATAGGATGCATATTTTGAATGTTTGAGGTGCATTGGGAAATCAAGGTCCAAAGATGAACTTATCTCGTCGAAGAAAAGAAAAGGTTTCTACCAAAATAGTCTAATTGAGGAAATAGTAAACTTTTCGGAGGAAGTGCAAAAGGAGTGTTCTAGCTACTCTCAAGAATGGGGTACTCAATTACAAAATGATACTCGAGAAGTAAGAGTTTCAGATGATGGGTGGGGGGTAATAAAATGGTAGGAAATTGACAATCTTTTTTAAAATGCCTATGAGAATGAAACCCGGGTAGGGGAAGAATTTTTTTTTGCTAGAAGTGCATCCCCCATATCCACTCCTGGTGAAATAGTGAGGGGTGAGATGAGTAGTCAAGGTGGGCAGCAGTTAGGTTTGGATGACATAAGGAGTGATTTTGAGGGTGCTTTAGATGGATGGAAATCACCACAAAAATTTTGGAACCAAGTAGGAGAATAGAGATCTCAATTGGGAGAGGAAACATGGCTTCATATCCAAAAACAGCCAAAACAGACTCAGAACCCCGATACAGAAGTCTCTCCAAATAGAATTATCCTTCAAAACAGGGCAGAAAAACCTGGTGAACTATGGGGCCGAGATGTTCATTTGAACAATGATAATGTGGCAAACACTGAAAATTTTGATAAAACGATTAATTGTGAGTCCCCAGGGGAAGAAACCACTTTCAAGGATATACCCATTTCTTGCATAAGAAACCTAGACAATGCTTTTGATGAAGTTTGGGACATTGGGGGAAATATGGAAGATTCAACATCAGATTCATAATCAGATGAAGACCAGGGTGTAGAGGATGTACTTGGTCTTCAGGAAAATATTGGAATAGTGGACAAACAAACCATTAACCAATCTTTAGCCCTAAATAATAAAGTGAAGATTGGTGAGAAGACAAGAAGAGGACCAAAAACTAACAGGATTAGACTTGAGATAGCTGGGAATGCAGTGGGACAAAGAAAACTTAGATCGGGAAAAGGCATAGCCTTTTCCCGACAGTCATGCAAATCCTTTCATGGAATGTTAGGGGCTGCAATGCCCTTGACAAGCTTCGTTTGATCAAAAGATGCTTTGATCAAACGAGACCGGTTGTGGTATTACTGCAAGAAATGAAAATTAAGGATGTTGATATGGTTGTGTTTTCAAAATGCTTTGGACGTTGGCGGTGTTCTCTATCAGGGGCACTGGGTGCTTCTGGTGGCTTAGGAATTCTTTGGAATGAATCTCTGGTGGATGTTCAAGTCATCAGATAGGAAAGGCAATGGCAATGGTGTAAGTTGGACTCCAAACAATTAAGCGCTAGCTTTTGGATTCTCAACATCTATGGCCCTAATAACTCAACCTAAAAGAAGATCCTTTGGCAAGAGCTTTCAAAAATTTTGAATGGGGAGGAGGGAAGCATGTTTCTTCTTGGCAGGGACTTCAATCCTGTAATGAGACCCTCTGATAAGTTTGGGGGTTTATGTTGGTCGGGAAAGAGTCAACAGGAATTTTGTGACTTTGCAATGAACAATGATTTGATTGAATTGCCCTTTAGAAAAGGGGAATTCACATGGACAAACAAGCGCGGTGGATTTCTAAATATAACAGAAAAAACTAGATAGGTTTTTCCTAGTTGGAAATTGGGTTGAGCAGTGTTGGCAGTGTGAAGTAGAGATTCTCCCCGTAACGGGTTCTGATCACTACCCAATAAGTTTAAGGATTCAAGATGACGCAACTCCGGACAGATGTCCCTTTAAATTTGAAACAATGCGGTTTAGGGCTGACAATTTTAAAGATTTGGTAAAGGGTTGGTGGAATAATGCCCCAATAAGAACCGGAAACAAAGCTTTCATCTTCTTCAAAAAGCTCCAATTTCTAAAAGAACAGCTAAAGTTGTGGAACCAGGAGTCTTTCAAGAACATTTTTGTGGAGAAATTAAGGTTGGAAGAGAATTTAAATGACTTGCACTCTAGGATAATCAAGCATGGGTTGAATGAAGAAGATTATATTTAGGAAAAAGAACTTAATAAATCTTATTATGAAACACTAGCAAGGGAAGAAGTGTTTTGGAGGCAAAAATCCAGAGAGACCTGGTTGAAAGATGGAGAGAGGAATTCCAAGTTTTTTCATAATTCGGTTAAAGTTCATAGGTCTAATAGCAGGATTTGGTCAATAAAGGATAACAACGGTGAAATTTTGCAGGATGCTGCTCAAATCAATAGGGAGGCGGTGAGGATTTTTACTGAAAGTTTCACTATGCAACCAGAAAGTCTAAATCAAAACTCTGGTTTATTGGATGTCAATCTGAAATGTATATCAGAGGGCCAAAATACGATGTTAATGGAGGTGGTGTCATTAAAGGAGGTTAAAATAGCTTTATTTGACTTGGGAGGTGACAAAGCTCCTGGCCCTGATGGCTTCCTTGCAATCTTCTTTCAAAAACTTTGGGATATTTTTGCTCAAGACTTATGGGAAGTTGTGGATGAATCTAGGAGGGAAGCTTTCATTTTGAAAGACCTAAATAACACTTTCATTTCCTTTATTCCAAAGCGGGGGACAATAAACTCTTTTGAGGATTTTCAACCCATATCCCTTTGCAACACATTCTACAAGGTAATCTCCAAAGTAATGGCAAACAGATTGAAATTGGTTATGTAATCAGTGATTTCAACTTAGCAGAGTGGCTTCTCACCAAAAAGATCAATTTTTGAAGGTGTAATAGTGGCTCATGAAACTATCCACTCAGTCAGGGTGGCAAAAGTGGAAAAGATGATGGTAAAACTAGACATTAAGAGAGCCTATGATGAAGTGAACAGAAAATTCTTGCTAAAAGTTTTGGAGCATTTTGGTTTTAGTAATGAATGGCTGAAATGGGTTGAAGGTTGTATAAGTACCCCTCACTTCTCAGTATTAGTTAATGGGATCCCACAAGGTTTTTTTGAATCTACAAAGGGGATTAGACAAGGAGACCCCATAAAACCTTTTATTTTCATCATTCTGGCTAAGGTGCTTGGTAGGCTTATTTCCCAGAAGTGCAGGGATGGGCAGTGGAAGGGGATCAAATTTGCTAATGGGATTGCACCAATTTCACATCCATAGTTTGCAGATGATACTTTCTTGATGGGGGAT
This sequence comes from Sequoiadendron giganteum, assembly GCA_007115665.2. Lineage (NCBI taxonomy): Eukaryota > Viridiplantae > Streptophyta > Pinopsida > Cupressales > Cupressaceae > Sequoiadendron > Sequoiadendron giganteum. The sequence continues at coordinate 412,845,856 of CM021109.1, forward strand.
TCTACTTTGACTGAGGCTCAAGTTATGAAGAGCACGCTTGATAAATACGGTTTGGCTTCAGGCCAATGTATCAATTGGCGTAAGTAAAAAATGTTTTTCTTCAACACTCCTAAATAAAAGACAAAAGGATATTTGTAGAATCCTGGATATGAGGGTTGGAAAACCTCCAAGTAATTTTTTGGGAATTCCTCTTTTTGGGGGAGCAAACAGAACAAATATCTAGAAAGACTTAGTTGAATCTTGTCTCAAGTGAATGGATGGTTGGAAAAGAAAATGGTTAACATCAGCAGGAAGAATTTTAATGCTAAAAACTGTGATTTTTGTAATACCAATTTACTCAATGATGTGTCTGAAGATACCTAAGAAAGTAATAAACACAATTGGACAGCGAATGAGGAAGTTTTTTTGGAATGGGGCTAGTGATGATGAAAAAATCCCTTTGTTGGCATGCGATAAAATTTGCAAAGCCAAAGATAAGGGAGGTGCTGGTTTGAGAAACTGGTAATTGCTAAATGAGGCCCTTGGGGCTAAACTTGTGTGGAGTATGTATGTCAATCCAGCTTTATTATGGGTTAAACTTTTAAAAGAAAAGTATTTGGATTCAAATGAGGAGCATCATATTTTTACAATTCGCAACCCTCCTAAAGGGTCTGCAATTTGGAATTTTATCGTCTCTTGTAGGCCAGTGATAGTTAATCATCTCTCACGGCAGATTGGAAATGGTCTTAAGGAAAAAATTTGGGATGATTCCTGGAATGGAATTTCAAATTTAAGTGAGGAGCCTGAAATGATGCTTCTCAAAAATCACTTCTCCCAGAGGTGGGGGACCAAGGTTAGAGACTATTTGAGTTTGAAGGAGGGCCCTTTGGGGCAGGAGTGGGGTTGGAAAGAGGTACCAAAGGAGGATTTGACAAATGAAAAAGATTTTTAATGATCAGAGAATTCAAATTTCAGGAAATGAGGATAAGGTAATATGGTGTGGTTCGTCCTTTGGCTGCTACTCAGTGAAGATTGGGTACCAATTATTGGATTCTGAGGAGCGAGAGAACTTCTAGGCAAAAGATATGCGATGGAATAAGGATTGTTTACCCAAAGTAGGAACCTTTGCATGGTTATCTGTAAAGGGCTGAATTCTTATGGGGAAAGAAGAAAGCGCCTGGGTTTTACAAAACCCTCAAAGTGTGTTATGTGTGATAAGGCAGAGGAATCGGTTGATCACTTGCTATTTCAATGTGAAGTGGCAGGGAATTGTTCGGGGCATGTTAGAAGGAAGTTGAACTAGTAGAGTCCCCTCCTGTGGACTCTTAAAGAAATGTTTGAAAGTTGGCCTAGGAAGCCAAAGAAAACATTGATGTCTAGTAAATGGATTTGCTCACCTTCATTGGTAATTTGGGAGATATGGAAAGAGAGGATCCATAGAATTTTTATGGATAAATATGAAACCTCAACTAGGCTGATTAGCAAAATTGATCATAGTATAGAAGAAGTTGTGAGTAATGCACCCTCACAATCACAGAATTGGCGGTATCCTTTCTCTTTGGAGGATACTTTAGTGCAACGAGCATGGCCCAGAATTCATTTGAGAGTAGTGATAGGAAAGATTAAGAAATCTACCAAAGATATAGAAGAATCGAAGGTGGTGTGGAAAAAACCTAAGGAGGGCTGGTATAAGGTGAACTTTGATGGGGTTGCTCGTGGTAACCCTGGCCCACTTAGAGTTGGGGCAATAGTAAGGGATCATTTGGGTAACACCATTGCAATTGCAGCAAGGAAATTGGCATCAGGAACCAACAATGTGGCCGAGGCTAATGCGGCCCTACTAGCGGTTAAACTTGCAAAAAGGTTTGGTGTTAAGAAGCTACAGCTGGAAGGTGATTCCCTAATAATCATTCAAGCAATATTTGATTCAAGTGTGAAAGCATGGCACCTTCAAAACATTATTAAAGAGATCTTAGGAGAGCTGGAAACGTTTGAAAATTTCAATATTACCCACATAAGGAGGGAGGGAAATAAAGAAGCAGATGTCTTGTCCAAATGGGCAATTTCATTTAAGGAGGAGGCAGAACTAGTAATTGAAGATCTTAGAAATTTCCAATTCATTGAAGGCAGAACGGCTAGTTTTTTGACAATATAAGAGTGTGGAGTTTGTAATGAATATGAAGTCACATCAAGTAAGGAAAATGTCAATTCAAGAAAAGAAAAGGACACTGCCAAGGGTTACTTGCAGGGCAAGCTGGTGGCTCATCGAATGGTGTGTGATCAGATTCTGACCTAACACACAATATTTTTGAAAGGATAATTATCCCAAGGGACGCGTGTGAAAAGGTGAAGTCACCCCCCATGATTAAGGGATAGGCTTTGATGGAAGGTGGTGGCGTAGGAGATGAAACTTAAATGATGCTTACTTAAGATGGTAATAGAGAAGAATTAATGGCGAGAGACTCTAGCTTTAAAGCCACGAGAAGAAATAAGCGACCCAAAATGTTAGAGTTTTTATTTATGGGAAAGGTGTGCGCAGAATCCAGTTAAAATGGAAGCAATGTGGGGTTTTTCAACCAAGTTGCAGCAGAAAGCATTCTTTGGACAACCTACTGTGAAAAGGTTGAAGCAACTACTAAAGGTGACGAATGACGAGGTGGTGAATGCAGTCTTGGAGACATTGGGACCACACTTCTAGGAGGCTATACATAGAGGATGCCAGAATGAAAATATAGTGTCCATGATGTTTGCATGGGAAATGGAGATTGGAGAAGACCCGAAAGAGATCAAACGAGTGATGCTCACTCTATTTTAGGAGGAACTCTTAGGCAACCTAGAATCTTTCCTAGAATGGGTTGTGCCTGGGGTCGGTTTTGATGTTTCAGAAGGAATTGAGGATATGGATGAAGCGATGGAGGAAGGGTTGATCCCGTTTATCAGGTGGCGAAGATTGACGGATAGAGACACATACAAACTGAATGTGTTAATGGCATAGGAAAACTTGAAATTGGAGTTGCGAAAGCAAGAAGTAAACCATCGAGAGGAAGTAGCAAGTGTCCCTGACATATACCCAAAGAAGAAACAATCGGTGAGAAGAGGAAGCGGCTGAGATGCGAGGATAGCACGCAAGAAGAAATAGGAAAAGAGGTGTAAAGAAGAGTTTTTTTGGGACTAATTTTTTGAAGTTTCATATAGCTATGGTTTTGAAGGAAAGATGACAGTGAGAAGGAAGTCGCAGCAAAACTAAGGATGACAGGCCAAGGAAGGAGGGGTGAAGGACATGGAAGGATTTTTGCGTGGTAAAGATAACCCAACAGACAAGACATGAGCTTAAACCCAAGAGGATTACCTTGTGAAAGTGCATGGAGCACAGAAAGAAGAAACTTAGGGGTATAGGATTATAGTAGGCTAGATGCTTTTAGGAGGGAGTTTGTTTTTTATCTCCTAATTTCATCTGACGAAATCTATGGAGATGATGTATGCTTTAAGATTTTATATATGTAAAAATTTCTAATATCAATAAAAATAACCTGTTACCTATCAAAAATAAATAAAAAATTCTACCACTATGCACAAGAGGTATTATTGGGCATGTGGACATCAAGAGAAGTGATATCCCAAAATTTTATCTACATTATAATAGACTATTATGTAAGTTTTTTTATAATGAAATGATGTTTTATGGTTTTTTACCCATAATAGTTTTCCCAATGTATATATTGTGTAATGTGGTTAATTTGTATATCTCATAACTCTAGTTTTATCTAATAGATCCTAATTTTTAATAGTAAGATTTATTTTGAGAATTTAAATCAATTGGGATTAGGTTCACATAAATATTTTTCTCAATCAAAATAAATATGTTGATATTGTTTTGTAGAGGTTTGTTATGTAGGATTGTACACCAATACGTATTTATGTACTTGTATGCACTAGGGTTTAATTGGAACAATGTCCTATGTTTGATGATGAGTTTGAGGATATGTATAATGTTCCTCATGCTATCACTATTGATAGCTTGATGTATGAAATGGTTTATAACTAGACCATATATTTCCAAAGTAGTGGGAGTTTTTAGTAGGTTTATGTCTAACCCTGATAGAGAACATTGAAATTATGTTAAAAGGATATTCAAATTTTTGTGAGTAATTATTGAATCTTACTATTTATGTCATCATGAAACTAATGATGTGGGTAAGATATTGGGCATACATATCTTTGTTGATTTAGATTATATCAGTAACTTAGATAGTAGGATGCCCACTAGTGGTTATGTGTGCTATCTATTTGGTGGAGCTATTATTTGGATGAGAAAGAGACAACCCATGGTTTCTCTATATATGATAGAACTAGAATACATGGTTGCAACATATGATGGTAAAGAGGTAGTTTGGATATAGAGGTTACATGCTTAGGTAATAGTTTTTATTGTAAGGTTGTGTGAATCAGTTGTGAGAACTAAAGTGTTATTTGTTTGGCCATGAATCCCATGTACCATGTTCATACTAATAATATAGATGTACAATATAATTTAATTCATTAAATGATTTAGAATGGTAAGGTCATGATACAAAAGGTGGATATTCTTGTTAATGTTTTAGATTCCTTTATGAAACCAATGAGCATGAATAAATTTGGTTAGTGTAAAAGGGATATGGGCCTTGTCTCTCTTGACACATAATTATTTTCTTATGTTCCTTCTATGTCTTTGCAATGTAAATATCAAGTGGGATAATATTGGGACTAGGTGATATCTACCTTGAAAATCCCTACATCTAATGTATTTAATCACATGTGTAGAGGAATAACTATTGTATCTTCCCTTAGTACATGTAGATGGGAAAATTTACAAACCCATATGTGGTGGGGACAATGTTTATTTAATATTATTCTATGGATTAAGTGTTTTTTGGTTACATAAAGGTGCCATGAGAAGAGGAAATGGAAGATGAAATGCCACATTAAAATAGAGGTGCAAAATATGCTTTCTAGAGTAATTTATAGGAGCATATATGTGCAAAAATAATTTGATCATTAAATTACAAAGAAATAAACACAAAATAAATATACCATAGCATAATAATTTATGTGGAGAAAACCATTTTAGGAGAAAAAAATTACGCTCCAAAGAAACTCAATCCATTATTGAATAATCAACATAATTACAATACACTTACATTGAACAAGGATTTATAGGAGTATCACCAACAAGAGACCTAGACCAATTTTGGCAACAAAATGATACTTACGAATTCATTAAAAACCCTCCATCTCTAGCATCAAATAAATAGTCAAATATCATACCACAAACCAATTTTGATTTTTCAAAACCATATATCAAAACTATGACTCAAAATTGGCACCATATTTGGTCCAAATTCCAATACCCAAGTTAGTCATGGTATTTTAGGCTAAAATTAAAATATTCTCATACACATATCATAGCTTGTCATAAAATCTACGTTATGTAACTCCACAATTTGGGCACTCCATTTTGGCATATTAAAACCTATTCAAAGATGCCTTATAACATGTGTAATTGATATATTCTAAAGAAAATTCCATATAATCATGCTCTTACATATCATAGAATATGTTATAATTCCCATCTTACAATTTCATAAGATGCTCTTACATAATAATAACATTAGATGCTCTTAGAAATTCTTACACACTTCCCAAAATATCTAACTATGGAAAAGAGTGTCACCTCAAAGTAAGACACCCTCTTTCCCATGTGAGGATAAAATAATAAATAAATAAATGATTAAAATAAATTGGAATATTAGGATACAAGGTTGTAAAACCTTTTTCAACATGGCGGTGGAGTTTTCTTCTAAAAGGGTTTCTCGATGCAAATTTTGATGTTATGTATATTATGTTTTTTTAATTTTAATTTGTTATGAATTCTTACATGCTTCTCCATGTTATTTGAATGGTTAATCACATTCTACTTTAATCAATAAATATAATTTGTTTAATATTTGCATATGCTTTCACTTTATTAGTTTACCCTATTTCTCAACATCTTCTCAATAAGAAATTATTAGGAAAGATTTCTCAACTTGGAATCCTAGTCTTAAGAACAAACATTGTAATTTTTAGGCTATATAACACAAAAATATAATTTTTAGGGCTCTAGATGTTTATTTTGGCCCCAAAAACATCAAAGTAAGTCTTAATCAAAGCAATATGTTATGGCAACATAAATCTCTTTACATTCTTAATTTTTTAAAATAGGCTTAATTGGCTTCCTGGATCAAAATTTATGGCCTCTAAAAGTTTGGCTTCTCACATTAGAAATGTAAGAGCATTTATGACATAAGAGAGTTGTACTTGAAGGAATTACACTTGTTGAAGAACTTATGATGCATTTTATGATACATCATAAGGTATCTTTTGGAGATAATGAATCAAAACTGGAGCACCTAAGTTGGTGAGTGGATTATAATGAGCTTATGAAGTATAAGGAATGTGATATTTTTGGCCCATGAATTCATGTTCAAATTTAGGTATTAGATTTTGATTAGGTATTTGGGCATTGAATTTTGACTAGGGATTTAGGCACTATCTTTTGGGTTGTTTTAGCTGATGCTTTCCTAATTACCATTTTATGGTTTCATGTACTACTTCTCCTATTTATGGGATGCTTGAAATGAGATTTGATATTTTTTGTAAGTAATGTTATGCTATTAGAATTGCTCCAAATCTCTTTTTATTGGAACTCTTATTAAGGCTTAAACCATAAAAGTGTATTGTAGCCATTTGAATACTAAATAATACATTGAGTTTCTTTAGAGTGTGAGGTTTTTCTCTCAAAATAGTTTTCCCCACATAAATGACTATATTATGATATATTTCTTGTGTTTATTTACTTATAACTATATGATCAATTTAATTCTTGTGCATACCTCCTCTCATAGATTAATGTAGGAAGCATATTTTGCACCTAAACTTCTTTTTAGAAATAAACCTATAAAATTTGTATATAATACTCCATCACATAACTTGATCACTAGGGAATTTTAGAAGCATGTACGAGTAAAAAGTGAAGGCACACAATCTAATATAGGTAAAATTGAGAAATTGAATATACCAAACTACCCACTCTAAATTTCTTATAAATCTTATTATATAGATGTTTATCTAATCTACTTGTGTAATGCATTAAGAAAAATCACTCTCTCTCATAACATTTCAATGGCTCACTATACTACAATTGCAATAGTTGTCTATAAATCTAGCTTATATTAAATGCCCCCACCCTTGTTAAAGTAGGAAAAAGTCTTGTTTTTGTAAAAAAAAAATCAAATAAAAACCATATGAAACTCATTTCAAAATCATAAAGTTTCTTGTCTATGTAGTGTATGCATTCATTGATTAAGATACCCCAATCAAAGTAAAAATTTCCCTCACACATAGAATTCATGATGTAGAAAATTTAGAGCCTAATTGTTCTAACTTATTTTTGATTGGTTGATTGATCGATTAAGAAATGTAATAATGAAAGAGAGTTCTTATTTGATTTCATTTGTTCTTTTCAAATTTGGAAAATGGTTAGGCCTCTTGGTTTCCTTCAACCATTAATTTCCTACTTGGTTTTCTTGAACCACCATTTTCCTACTTGGTTTTGATATTCAAGGAGTCTTTTTCTTCCATATGTCTTCAAATTTTTCCATATTTATTTCTTGTCTCCTCATATTAAAATAAATCAAAAATATTTCCTTAGAACCAACACCAATTTACCAAGGATATTGTCACTTACCATTTGAATCTCTATCTTTTCAAGATTGTAATGTATGGTGCAAGTGATGGTGAATGAGTTTGAATGGAAATAAGGAAGTCCAAGTAACTTCATGTTTCCAAGAGACACTATGTGTATCACTTGGTGTTTTCATTGATAACAACCCTAATCGATGATCAGGTATGCACACTATCAATTGATCATACCGAAAGGAAGATTGAAGTCTGTTAAGGAAGAACAGAGTATCCGGTAGCACAGTGTTCATCGATCTGCATTACGATCTCAGGTTATTATTTTGTATTGTGCATCCTAGGGAATATTTGTTGGCATATTATCTTTGTTTCTACAGAAGTGCAGTGGCTCGTATCAGTTTGTGTGAAATTTAGAAGATTTGGTTGACTGGTTCTCAGTATTTTCTTGTATTGTGGCCAACCTCTTGAATGTATTAAGTTGCAGATGTATGAGAACCAATTAGTTAAATATTTCTATGTTTGTACATCTTTATTTGGGTCTTAGCCAAGTTGTGTTCGACCATTAAGGGTATGCATTGCATATCTTTTATAACTTGAGGCCGACAGTTGTAATTTTCTTGTGTTCTATTGAAGCCGACAAAGTGTAATCAAATCCTATGTAACGGATATATATATATATATGATCATCTGTATCATTTTGGTGTGTGTGTGGTGTATGTATTGATGTGAATAGCGAATAAGAGCAGAGCAAAAGAGCGATGATGCACAGTTTCACTTGCACATAGAAGATTTGTGCTATGTGTATTAGAAAAACAAAGTAGAAGTGAAAAATCAATTTATTGGTCAACAAATCTATTATTGAGCCTAACCAGAATTGTAATCAGGCATTTGCAAATGCTAATTTTCTCAGTTCAAACATTCAGATGGTTTTAATTTGATTTTCTTTGTAAGGCAACGAGCCTAACCTTTGAGTAGTGAGCTCTAGGAAGTGTGCTTGAATGCAAGTGCATTCCCCTTTTGTAATATTCATTTTTGAGTATACTCATATCATAATTGTGGATTGGCCATCCAACATGGTTTTTCCCCTAACAGGGTTTGCACGTAAAAATCTTGGTGTTATGGTGTTGTGTTTATTTCCTTGTTTATGCATTGTGGTTGAATATTGCTAATGCTTGATAATAAAGGTTAATGAAGTTAATTTTTGCATAACACTGATTCACCCCCACTCTCAGTGTAGCTTGTTTCCAACAATTGGTATCAAAGCTAGTTCCTCTAGAAGAATTCTAACCACTTGGGGAGATCTTGAAAGGTGTTTTAATGGATTCAAGCAGTCTTCAACAACAACTTTTGGTGGCCCTGGATGATCTTGATCAGTCAAAGGATAAAGTTCAAAAATTACAAGCAAACCTATCAAATGCTGAGACATTCATTGAATCTCTGAAAGACACAATCAACAAGTCTAGAGAGAAGAGAAAGGAACTATGTGATCAGATCAAGCAGAGTGATAGTAAGAACATTGAAGAAGAAGAACTTAATCATGCCTTGAAAGAAAAGACAGAAGAATGTGAAAATATTACCAAAGAGAATACAGTTCTAAAACATGAGATGGAATCTATCATGATGAAGATGACCAAGGAGATTGAAGATAGAAAGAAAAATGAAGAGAACCTGACACAATCCCTAAAATAAAAATTTGAATTATGCAGCCGATTGGACAATGAACTCGAATAGTCTAAAAGTAGTGAAGAAGCACTTGAAAAGCAGATGGATAGTCTTGGGAATGAACTCGCTACTACTAATGAGGATAAATAGAAGTTCAAAGCTAGTTCTGCCATGCTTGATGAACTAATTGGAAGTCAAAGGACTCATGGTGACAAGCGAGGTCTTGGATATGAAGAAGGAGAAAGTTCCAGATTCGAGCAAAGAATATTTAGACAAGAGATACCTAATTTGGATGTGTTCAGTAGATGCATAAATGATCAACAAATGTTGTTGAACTCATTGGAGGAAATGGTATATTGAATTGGAGGTCCGTAGATGTTTTATCCATCTTGGTGTACTAATACAGAGTAATTGGATGAATTAGGGTTAGATCATTTATTGTGACATAAGAGAGGTGTGTAAACGATAAAAGGTCATTTCCACACTTCACTTTTTACCTTGCATTTGAAAGAGAAGAAGTCTGGAGAGCTCATAGGCGAATATTAGCGATTTGAGGCGAGATTCAAGTGTCGGAAGTGTTTTCAATATTCAAATTGCAATTCGACGAAAAAAGGTATTGTTTCGAAAAAATTTGCAAAATTATGATTTGGGAAAAATGAATACTCCTTTGGTAGTCAAAGTTAAGGATCGACCTTGACCTCAGTTTAAATTGCATCCTGACAAATCCCTTGAGACCGATCCTCGAGGAGCATTTTTGTCTGTTTCGTACGGAGTGTTACATACTAATGATATTAGGGTTAACATTCATGCAAATATTGAAGAGCTAGGGAATTCTCAACTTATGAATCTATACAATCATCATATCATTGGTGAAGATTTTTATGTAAAGTTGGAGCATAAAATCTTGGAAATGAAGAAATTCACTCAAATGGTTAAATTTCTCATATTTTTTGAGTTGGAATGGGTTCGATATGTTTTGAGCTGAGTACATGATGAATTTATGTGGCTAACTATTTCGTTCAAGATTACAAAGGAAGTTATTAGTGTAGTAACCGGTCTGAATTCTTTCGATGGATTACCTATTCTCAAGTCTGTGAAAAACCAAAAAGTCACAGATGCCATAGGATCAACATATGATAGAAGAGCTATGACCATTGAAAATGTAATTGATGTAGATGTGAAATTTGCAACTTTGGTCATCGGATATAAAAATTACCATTCTAGTCGAGAGAACTCTGTATTCGGCACAACAATTTATATCACTTATCAAATGGTAAAGGAAAATGCAAAGTATGATCTTTGTGAATTGCTGAGAATTCAGTTAATGGAAAATATGGCAAAGATAAAGAAGGACAAGAAAAATTATTTCAAATATAGTACCCTACTTTTGTGTTTGTTTTGTTACTTCATGGGAGAAGTTCTAAGAATTAGAAAAGTTTAGTGGAAAAAGGACAAATCGGTAGCTGAACAGATCGATGATCTAATATATAGTATTTTAGATATCAAAGCAAGTAATGTAGCTATCTGGGGATACTTCAAAGGCTTTTAATCTATGATGCAAGCAAGGGAAATAATTCCCACCTCTATTGTGGAGAAATACAAGGACTCTATTTGCTTCATGGTGAGTATTGATCAGTGTATGATGGAGGTAGCTGATCCCAGGACAATCTGGATCATGCCCATGAAATATGAAGTTGATGGAAAAGTTCTGGATATGTACGCTCAACACATACTGATCAAACCAATAGATCCAACTGAGGAAAGAATCAAAACTTATGCACAATGAACTAAGAAATATTATGACCACTAAAAGAGTCAGAAAAGAAGTTGAAATTCTCACAGAGAGTGTGGGAGTTCCTGCAGAATTGCTAAAAGAAGGAAGAAAGAAAAGGAAAGAGGTTGAAGCTACAAAGCAGGCAGCTAAGGAAACAAAAAAAGGTCAAACAACTTGTCTGACAACACCATCTACCCAAGCAAGGAAGATTCGCACCCCATTTAGTCCCTACAGCTCAACCAATCCCTGTGAAAATTGAGGGATCCGGTAAAGATGGGGAGAGAAAGAAAGGCAAAAGTAAAAGAGTGTATATGACTATCTCTGAGGATGAAGAAACAAAGTTTGATGAAGAAGTAAAAGAAATCATACATTAAGGCACCAAGGCAACATCAATCACAAAAGTTAAGCCTTTCGATGGAGACAACCAGGCAAAGAAGAAAGCAAAGATCAACAAACTAGGTATGTTAGCTAAAGTAGTTGAAAAAGATATAATCAAAGATGGAAATCTAAAACCTCTTTGTGAATGGTATGGGTCTTTTGGTGAGTCTGATAAAAGAATTCTTGAAGAGGAAACTATTGAGCATTTGAACATTTTCAATAAAGTGTTGATAGAAATAATGCCAAATCTACCAAAAAGCTTATATGACATAGTAGAGATGAGAAGAGTCAATGCCAGGAATGAAGAAGAGTTAATGAGAGAAAGGATCCTAGCATAGCTTTGTTTGGTAATGTCAGTAGATGAAATAAAGGCGCTCTTGAAAAGAACAAATAAGGAATTTAAGAGCAAAATAAGAGTGAACAAGCTCTTAATTGGGAAAACATATGAAGTGTCAAAAGAAATTGAGCAGATTCTCAGAAAAATCCTGCTAAGTGAAAGAATTGATGTAGTTGTTGAGGAGGCACATATTGAAGAAGTACCCTCTGGTCCGGAAAGGGAATTAGAAGAAACAAATGTTGAAAATACTGTAGCAGATCCGAAAAATGAAAAGGCAAATGATGACAAGATTGAGGATACTCAAATTCCTCCTTCGGTAGACAATGCATCAAATCCTATTGAAGTTGAAAATTCTGAAAATGTATCAGTTGGGGAATTAGAGATCAATGAAGGAAAATCAGAACCTGCAATTGAAGAAGTTATAACTGAAGAAAATAAAATTGAGATTCTTAGTTCGGTTGAAGAAAAGAAAAGTGAAGGAAGAGACACTGTTGAGGCAATAAAGAAATTCTTGGTTGAACAAAAGGAAGAACTGGATCCGGAATTGATTGAAGGTCCTATTAATCTATCTATCTTAAGTCCAATCCAAAAAATGAAAGTAGCCAAGATTGCTCGTGCTCAAGCCAGCGAAGAGATATTGAAATCTCAAATTAAGGACAACGAACTACTAAGTCTGGCATCCAAAGTACTGGAGAAGATAATACCATCATATTGAAAGATTCAGCTAGTTCACTTCTAGTGAACTAAAAAGACTTATCAACTCAGTTGACACTCACTTTGAGTCGTTAGAAAAGTCGACCATGGTGAAGGTGCAGAATGAATTTGATGGATTGAAGCAGATGATTGTCCAAGACAAAGTCATTTTAACCTCATGTGTAAAAAATGTGCAGAATGCTTTATTAGAAGGTAGTAAAATCTACAAAGCATGTTTATCTTTTTCACAGTTTACTGAAGAAAATGAGAAAAAAGGTGAAAGACCCGAAAAACTAGTTAAGCACCATATCTGCAACATTTGATCCTCTAACTAGTGGAATTGGAAAGACATAGAGCGAAGTGATGTCCCTACTTGATAAGATAAAAATCCTAAAGCATGAAAATGAGAAAATTGTGGCAAGGACTTGTGAACTCAGGAGCATAATTTGTCCAAAACTTGACATATTGGCTAGTGCTCTAAAAGAAGGAAAAAAATCCATAGGAATTGCTAATCTGGCCAACCTAGAGTCCATAGAGACACAATCCTGGAAAGTCTCAAAATAATTTTGGACACAAATTTGGTTCAACTGAAGAAAGACTTTACAAACATCTTTCAGCTCATGTAAGTTAAGGTAACATTTTTGCATAACAATTTTGATGAGTTGACACATTTTTGGTATGCGACCTCTACCTTTGCCATTGATGTCAAAGGGGGAGAAGAGTGGAGTGAAAAATGATCAATCATCTCAGGGGGAGAATTGAAATTTTGGAATTTTGAGAAGGCAGTGCAGTCTATCTCGGTACTAGTTCGACACTTAGCCATTTTTCACTAAGTGTTGCCATCAATGCCAAAGGGGGAGATTTTTGGCAAGATACACTGCATGTATCACTTAGTGTTGTCATTGATGGCAACCCTAATCGATGATCAGGTACGCACACTATCAATTGATCATACCGGCAGGAAGATTGAAGTCTGTTAAGGAAGAACAGAGTATCCAGTAGCACAGTGTTCATCGATTTGCATGTTGATCTCAGGTTATTATTTTGTATTGCGTATCCTAGGGAATATTTGTTGGAAAATTATCTTTGTTTCTATAGAAGCACAATGGCTTGTATCAGTTTGTGTGAAAGTTAGAAGATTCGGTTGACTGGTTCTCAATATTTTCTTGTATTGTGGCCGACCTCTTGAATGTATTAAGTCGCAGATGTATGAGAACCAATTAGTTAAATATTTCTATGTTTGTACATATTTTTTTGGGTCTTAGCCAAGTTGTGGCTAACCATTAAGGGTACGCATTGCATATCTTTCATAATTTGAGGCTAACAGTTGTAATTTTCTTGTGTTCTATTGAAGCCAACAAAGTGTAATCAAATCCTATGTAGTGAATATATATATGATCATCCATATCATTTTGGTGTGTGCATGGTGTATGTATTGATGTGAACAATGAATAAGAGCAGAGTAGAAGAGCGATGATGTGCAGTTTCACTTGCGCATAGAAGATTCGTGCTATGTGTATTAGTAGAACATAGCAGAAGTGCAAAATTAGTTTATTAGTCAGCATATCTATTATTGAGCCTAACCAAAACTGTAATTAGGCATTTGCAGATGCTAATTTTCTTAGTTCAAACATTTAGATGGCTTTAATTTGATTTTCTTTATAAGGCAGTGAGCCTAACCTTTGAGCAGTGAGCTCTAGGCAGTGCGCCTGAATGCAAGTGCATTCCCCTTTTGTAATCTTCATTTTTGAGTATACTCAGATCATACTTGTGGATTGGCCATTCACCATGGTTTTTCCCCTAACAGGGTTTCCACGTAAAAATCTTGGTGTTATGGTGTTGTGTTTATTTCCTTGTTTATGCACTGTGGTTGAATGTTGCTAATGCTTGATAATAAAGTTTAATGAAGTTAATTTTTTCACAACACTGATTTACCCCCCCCCCCCTCCCCCCTCTCAATGTAGCTTGTTTATAACACTTCAATGAGCTCAGTATCTCAAAGTCTCTTTGTAAATTTATTTCTACTTTTGATTTTCTATTGTAAATACAACTGCTACATATTAATGTGTCCTAGTTTTGTGTCTTTGACCTTCAAATATTCATAGGCCAACATAGAAGGTGATTTTATGATTTAGAAGTGACACACCATTGATGAAACCCTAGTAGGTATGTTTCACACAATCTTAATGACTTGAATATGAAAAAAACCTTCCTTTTGTTGATAAATAACCTTCAAACCCTCTCTACCTTAGAAAAAGATAAAATTTTATAGTTTAAGAAACCTAGGATGTATCCAAAATCAAACTCTAGATGCTAAGTTACCCTTATATATTCCTCTTATGGTTAAAATAATACCAATAATCCTTAGATGTTTGAATATAGAGTGGAGAAATGCATGATAAAAACCTAAGAAATTGATAAAGAATGGAAAAAATGCTATGCGTGATTATGACACTATTTTGAATGTTGAAAACCTACTAAGATATGTATTGAAGATGCTTGAAAATGGAAGACAAATGACGGATAACTAAAATGTTACGTGCCTAGGAATGTGCTATTATAATGTATATAAGTGGATGGAGATTTCAGCATGTGGCACACATCCCTTAAGTTAGTTATATTAGATCATGTGGACAAATTGTGTGATTAATTATATTAGGAGACAAGTAGGACTTCATTGGGATTAATGGATTACTCCTCTATTTTATTATTAGGAAGAGGTATATATAAAGAAGATTACTATTATTGTAAAGATATATGGATGAGTATGATATTGTGTTTGGGATCTCTTGGAGATGTAGCATTGAGTGACTTCTTCCAGAAGGAGTATTGTATGGTGTTACCCTACCTTAAGGGTTTGTTCTATTTCTAGATATATTGAATGTTATTGTGTGGATCTTATCATAAAAACCTTATAAATATCTTTGAGAATAATAACAAAGAAAAATCTAACAACTAAAAAAAGTGTAATGGTACAATTAGAAAACCTTCTGAAGCTGAACAAAAACTCTACAATATTTGTGACCCATTACAATGCTTCTCTTCCTTTGTCAATGAAAGTGTGAATTGAACAATGATAATGATTACAAGTCCATTTTTTTTGTAGAGGTAATAACCTCCTATTTTTACCATTTTATCTCCTTATTTAGTTATGTGGTTTTGGTCTAACCTTTATTTTTGTTTCAATAAAAAACCTAGCAAATAGATATTTTGGCACACACTCATGGTCTTTTGCCACTTCAAAAACTTTTCATCACCCTCTACATTTGTGTGCTTGAGGTCTTCTATTCCTTCTTTCTTTTTGTTTTGAACTTCTTAGTTTACTTTATGTTGGTCAACCTTATCTAACAAGTCAATTTTTTTGTGATGATTATTCATTTAGAGTTGCCCTTCAAATGTTAAAATATATATTATTTTAAATTATTTTATCACATATATATTATGATTTCTATTCTCTTTCACATGATATAGTCTTCCTAAAACTTTGATTATATTTTATGATATAAATTCCTAAACACAACTACCAAAATTAGGCCCTAGGCACATGCTTTAAGTCTAGGAGATCATTCTCATATATTTACAACTTTTGACATTGTATTGTGTTGATGTGCACTAGAGATCTAAACTTGGCCATTTTATGTTTTAAGAAAAACTTCACATTGCTATGTATTGATGTGTGCTCTCACATTGGGATGCCATTTCAAATGTTTACACTTTTTGACATGCTAATTTAATGAAGTGTGCCAATGGTCTAAGAGGTCATTTTGAAGATTTTGAACTTTTGTCATCCCTTGAAGATGCATGTTCTAGGGGTCTATGATGCCACTTTTATGTTAATCTTTTTGTTGGCTTCCTTTTATATTTGTGAGCTCTAGAGCATAAGAACATTTTGATATTTTTTTTTTGGGTTGCTTAGTGTACTAGTATGCTCTTCAAGATTGGGATGCTCATTCTGACTTTTGCACACTTTGGTAGGCTATTGTAGTGACATGTTTCAATACTTTACAAGACCCTTTCATGACAAACAATTTTTAGTTGTCTTGTTATGTCCAAGATCTATTCTTTATCTCGTTTGATGTGCTGGGAAGCTTCTTTTGTAAACTATGTATGGACATTGATTACATCCTGAAAGTATGAAATCCATGAACTTGGGAGACAATGATTCACAATAATTTACTAGATAAAAAATGATTTATGTTTGACTAAAACAATGAAACTATAATTTATTCAAATGTATAAAATAATATTTAATATTAAAATTTGAGATCCATTATGATACTTTTCAAATACATTGCCACTCCATTTTTATTTTAACAAAGATCAAAACCTTTGATGTCTAGTGCATTGGTATAACAACACCAAAAAAATAAATTTTACAAGAAATGAAATCCTATCACCAAGATAGGGGAGACGTACCAGTAGCCGCCAGGGCTAACTTCGCGCGGAGTGAAAAATAGGTCCGATTTCAAAAAAAAAATGGCCTTCTTCATAAGCGAGTTAGGACCTTACAAAGAAAAATTTGGCTTGTGGGTATTTAAAACGCGTCTTGTAGAACCCGTCAAGCGAAAAGTGCTAAAAAAGGTGTTTTTAAACCTCCATCCACTACATTTTCATTACTTCACCCATACCCGTTCATTCTAAATCCAATAATTTTAAAAAGAAAATCCTATTTACAATTATCAATTAACCTATTTCAAAAAATGTTTGTATGTGGGCCCGGTCAAAATATCACATGGGTCCGCTAGGAGGTGGTCACTTTAATCTCAACCTCACCACATTACGTTGTTAACCACGTGCCCCATATGCTTCATCAAGCCACATGTATGAGTTTACCTCACCACATTAGCTTGTTAACCACGTGCCCCATTTGCCTTCATCAAACCATGCGTAACTCTTAACCTAACCACGGGTTTTTGGGCAGTTTTAAGCCCTAAACTCATCATCTCCCATAGTTCTTTCCATTACCGACATCATGGTCTCCTCTCTCCTGCCATCGATGCGAGCTCATGCGGCCATGGCGACTTTGTCTGGCTCCCAAATGTTGCAGGTAACATCTCTACCTCTCTTCACCTGCAAGTTTGTTTGTAGAATAGTGGGTTTTCCTTGGCGTCGACAGTGTTTGAGTGCATTTTGGTGTGTTTAACCATTTCTATGTATGGCATTAAGGGTTTCACTATAATCATTTCTATATACATGTGACTGGTACAAATTTGATCCCTTGTGGTTTATTCTATCTATGCCATCAAGGGTTTGCCTGGGTTTGACTGTAATCATTTCTTTTTACATGTGACTGGTACAAAATTGATTCCTCGTGAATTATTTTGTCTATGCCATCGATGGTTTGCCTGCTATGATTTTTTTTGACATTATTCTATGAACTAATCACATGTAATGTGATTTAAACAGAACATTGACTGAATTTTGAGCAAGTATAATCATGAAATTTAGTGGGTATATTTTCAAATGCCAGTATAATCATGAAATTTATGGGTTTCCAGTTTTTACTCCAAATTATTGAGGGGTTTCAGCATAAGGGTTAATGGGTGGACGTTTTCTATTTTCAGTAATTATAATATGCACATGAAATTAAATGGGTTTACAGATTTTGTTGGATTCTCTTTGAATCCCTACATTATCATGATGAAAATTGATGGGTATACAGTTTTTGTCCCAAATTATAAAACGGTTTTAAGATTACAATTTGCAGACAAGTGATATATTTATATATACAGTCATGTCGTGTACAAGGTTTCATCATATAAAGCCATGTAAGGTTTCATCACAAGTACCTTCGCAGACAATGATATGTTCTAATCACAATGTATATATATTTTAGCAGAGAATGATATATTCTTTTCAGACAATGATATGTTCTTATCAGATTGTATATATGTTTTTGCAGACAATGATATATTATTTTCAGACAATGATATGTTATTATCAGAATGTATATATATGTTTGCAAGCAATGATATATTCTTCTCAGGCAATGATATGTTTTTATCAAATTGTATATATATTTGCGTATAATTATATTTATATATATATATACATATATATGTGTGTGTATATATATGTGTTTATATATATATATACACACATATATATGTATATATAGGTTCATGTGATGAAACCCTACACGACTTTATATGATGAAACCCTACACAACATGAGGCTTATTATATATATATAATCTGATAATAATGTATCATTGTATGCAAATACAATGAAATATTCTTATCAGATTGTGTGTGTGTGTGTGTATATATAGTCATGCCCTGTAGTGTTTCATCATATGAAGCCGTGTATGGTTTCATCACATGGACCTTAACATGATCCTCATACGATTCTAGTAATATTTTGATATGTTTCAAGTATGTTTCAACCATGTTTTTCTGTTGCACCACCCAATGAATTATTGCAGTTTGATAAAAAATATAATTATGATATGATTACAAAATGTCCTAATGCTGTTGTTGTTATATATTCGAACCTCATAGCTAAGTCTCTTATATGTTTTATGAGGGTTTCAGCCTTGTATTTTCTATGGTATCACTAAGTACACTATGTTTCAGTATTTTTCAATAAAAAAAATCAAAATACTTTGATTGCAAACACAATTTGCTGACAATGATATGTTATTATCACATTATGTATATATTTGCAGACAATGATATATTCTTATCACATTGTATGTATATATATTCATATATACATATAATTTGATAAGAATATATAATTTGCATATATATACATACAAACTGATAAGAATATATCATTGTCTACAAATTGTAATTTGACAAGAAATCTGCGAGAGATGATGAGTTTAGGACTTAAAGATGCCCAACAAGCCACGGTTAGGTAAAATCATACGCGTGGTTTGATGAAGGCATATGGGGCACGTGGTTAACAATGTAATGTGGTGAGGTTGAGATTAAAGTGACCACCTCCTAGCAGACCCATGTGATATTTTGATCGGGCCCACATACAAACGTAACTTGAAATAGGTTAATTGATAATTGTAAATAGGCTTTTGTAAAAAAAATTATACACCATTGAAATTAGACAGGAGTGGCCACTGCAGTATGAATAGACCGATTATTTGGCAGGAAAATTCAAATTTGAAATTCAATTACCACAATTCAATGTATTCAATATACACATTCAAATGATTTTATAAGAGGGAATTTCCAGTGTCATTTTCATTACGAATTCTCCTATGCTTTCACTGCATATCCTCTACAAAATTCAGCTCGGTACATATAATGAAAACCAAAAACATATTATAATTCATATAATAAATTGAATTTATGCAAGCCACCTATTTTGTCAATTAGACCAAATATAATTTTGATTTCCTAAAAGCCACGACAGAACTGGGGCATAAATGGCCACTGCAAAATGAAATGACATATTATTTCCCATGAAGATTCAATTTGCACACTCCAATGTTTTTATAAGAGGGAATTTCCACGGTCATTCCCTCAATATCCTCTGCAGAATTCAGACCTTACTAACGCAACCTATGCACATTCCTCTTAAAAGGCAACATATTCATGTTGGTACACCCAGAATAACTAAATTCGTGTTTTTCTTTATCAGTATATTGGATTTACATTAATGTTGTTTGTTTCATTATTCCATATACTCTTTTATATTTATGTACTCAGTGTTTGCATTTTTTTAGGCATACAAATTATTTAGTTTTCAGTTAGTTGTTCAAATGAGCATTATCCAATATGTAATTATATCACATCATTGTATGATGTGATATAATCTATTTTCTTCCACTTGCTATATGTTTTCAATAGTCAGATTACATATATGTATATACATGTATATGTATGTACATGTATATATGCATGAACATGTACATATACATATGCATGAGCATGCACATATACATGTACATGTATATGTATATACAAATTTATATACACTGTTATTTTCAGCTTCATACTAAGGATCAAAACATTGTGGATTTTAATGCTCCAATGAAAACTCTTTTTGTTGTGCATGCAATATTGTAAGGATGATTTGATGTGGGAATGTTACGAGTACCGAGTACTACCCCTGTTTATTACAATTGTTTTGCAGGAAAGCGAGAGCATCGAGAGGTGAACCAAGTATGTGGATTATCAACATACCATCGAAGTTGTGTTTGTTAACACAATAAACTCTATAGGGACATTTTGCTCTGAATGCTTTATGATATGTTTATATTTTCTGTTATATTGTTTTCATAAATATTTTGTTCTTACAAATGCTTATTTGATTCGAGGAATATATTTAACTACATTGGTTTTTTAATGGCGGGCATGCAAGGACTTGCCTGCAATCAACATAAGGTATTAAGCGTTAATGACGGGTAAAGTATTTGACTTTACTTTGGCAATGACCTAGTAATACATAAAACTATGTGATTTTATATATATGGCTAAAAGTTAGATGAATTGAGTAATAGTATAGAATAATTATGAGATTAGTTAACTCTAGATTAATTATATATACTTAATCTGCTAATTAATATGTAGTTTTGTTAAATTTTGATAGTGATATATTCTTATCAGATTGTATGTGTATATATATATACATACAATCTGATAAGAATATATCATTGTCTACAAATATATACATACAATCTGATAAGAACATATCACTGTCTGCAAATACATATATACAATCTGATAAGAACATTTCATTGTCTGTAAAGAATATATCATTGTCTACTAGGAGTTGGTTGCTTTAAACTCAACCTGACCACATTACCTTGCTAACCACATGCACCATATGCCTTCATCAAACCACGCGTATGGGTTTACCTAACCGTGACTTTCCAGGCATCTTTAAGCCCTAAACTCATCATCTCCCATTGATTCTTGTCATATTACAATTTGCAGACAATGATATATTCTTATCAGATTGTATGTATATATGAATCTGATAAGAATATATCATTGTCTGCAAATATATACATACAATCTGATAATAACATATCATTGTTTGCAAATTGTGTTTGCAATCAAAGTGTTCTGATTTTTTTTATTGACAAACACTAAAACATAGTGTACTTAGTGATACCACAAAAAATACAAGGCTGTAACTCTCATAAAACATATAAGAGACTTAACTATGAGGCTCGAATAAATATCAACAACAACATTAGGACATTTTATAATCATATCATAGTTATATTTTTTTTCAAACTGCAATAATTCATTGGGTGGTGCGACAGAAAAAACATGGCTGAAACATACTTGAAACATATCAAAATATTACTGGGTGCTTGTATTAAACTTCTTCTCATCTTAAACATATGCGAGGTTCCAAACATAATAACAACAACATTATCACATCTTATAATCATATCACAGTTATAACTTGAAGCAGATAAACAGATATGATATGCAAAGAAGATCAACATAATACATCGATCAAAAAACAACTCAATACCAACATATTTAGTTTTCCATATTGCTAGGAAAAGAAGGTGGCGTGAGATATCTGCCAGTAGCTGAGTTTGTTCCACTTGTAGGAGGTGATACTTGGTTAATAGAGGTTTGGAGGCATGCTGCTATTTGAGCAAGCAATGTCTGGCTTGCATCTGCAGTTAGTCCCATTTGTTGTGAGCCACTCCCAACTTGCATATTGTTGATAGTTGTAAAGGTTGGTGCTAATATGTTCATCATATCAAGCAGGATAGGGTGATGGGGGGTATAGGATTCCCCGCTGCAGACTTACGTTTTATCCTCTCTGCTTGTTTAGCTTTCTTTTCAGCTGCCTTTTGTAGACATTTAGCCTTGGCCTGCTCCTATCTGATTGCTTTCTCCCGCATTCTAATTATCTTCTCCTCATCTTCTATCGCTTTCCTTGCTTACTTCTTAGCCCTCATTGCTTCCTTTTCAATTTCTTCCGCTTCACGTTCTGCCTTTCTCTTCAACATCTGCTCCTTCTTATGTTGTTGCAACTCTGCTTGCCTTTTCTTCTCTGCCTCTTGTTCATTGTACATTTCGATGAAGGCGTCCGATGTTAGTACTTGGGACTGCCTACTAAGGCGAAGCACTCCTGAACGACCTCCCCATGATGTTCCTTGCACCCTCTACACTAGAAGTTTCAAGAATTTTCTATTTCATCTGGTTGATTGTTGTCCATCATGTGGGGTGCATGGCACAAACTCAACTTCTTCGTCACTATATGCATTGTCATCTTCACTTCGACCATCACTATGTTCTTCCCAATTCCTTGCAGTAGTGAAGAAATGTATCACTTCAGCCGGATCAACATGTGGTGGGGATGGCATAGAAAGGTTGACTTCTTCCTCAATCGGATTTAATTGCACTCCAAGGTTTGTGGCTGCTTCATGCATTCAATCGGGTTGGCTAACTTGAGTTGGAAAACTTAGGCCAACTGATGTAGTCTTTGTATCTTCATTGCAGGGTTCAATAAGAGGTTGAATTTCTACTTGGAAATCTGCAACAACTGGCTGAATTTCTGGTTGAATATGTGTTGTAGTTTCAGTGCCCTCATTGCATTCCCGCACAAAACCATCTATTTGTTTCTCATTGTAACCAAGTAGACGCAAGCATGTCTCTAATGCCATAACATCCTCTTCATCTTCCATCGTGCAAGAATCATCTTCTGTTATAAGACTTGGTACATCGTCTTCAACAATATAGCCCTCACTTGGCCCCATGTTCCTATCAAGGGTTGATTGATCAAGTGGTCAAATTCTTGTTCTACGGAACCCACTAATAATGTTGGATGGTGTCAAAGCTGTTTTGAAAGCTTGGCTTGCTAGAGTTGCCAACTCTTCACGCCCAATATCGATATGTGGGTTGTTAGCTTGCGAGATGGTTCTTTTCTCTCTGAAATATGCCTTGAATGGAGCAAAAATGCTGATATCCAATGGCTGCAGCTTGTGACTGGTATGAGCAGGCAGCGCTAACAGGTCTATTCCTAATTTTCTTGCTTCTTCAATGGTTTTGAAAGCCATGTGGCTGCCATGGCCATCAAAAATTAGAAGGGCCTTGTTTGTTGGTGAAACCCCACCAGGGATATTAGCTACAAAATGGTCTAACCATTTGACAAATAGTTCCTTTTTCATCCAAGCATGTTCGTGGATTGCCATCAATGCACCTATCTCATAATTTACTATATAATTCTGCATGTGCCTTTTTGATTTAAATAGGTAGAACCCAGGAATACTTAACCCAGTTGCACTTACACAAGCCAACACTGTGATCCACTCTCTTCTCTTTGAAACCAAATGTGGTACACTTTTTACACCCAATTTGGCAATAACTCTCATGCCACAGTTCCTACTAGTCTGAATACCAGTCTCATCACAGTTCCAAATTCGGCTTGCTCCATAGTGGTTAAGGTTAATCATATTCTCAAGGTTGTCATAGAAAGCTTGCACAACAGAAGGACAAACCATAATTGCTCTGTCACTGTCCACTCCTTTAGCTATTGTGATTGTCAAATCTAGGTGCCTTCTTCAAAATCCTACCCACCATGACCTCCCGGGGACACCATTTGTGAATGGATTGGGCCAACTTGAAGTGATTTGGGCAACTATGGATTGTAGTTGATTGACCTGCAGTCCGTGGCCCAATTCTGCCATGTCCTTGCACCATTGGACAACTTCAACCTCCTCCTTGTGAGTAATATGGTACGTGGACCCCTCTTCTTGATGGTGGTAACTCCTAATAACCACGCCCTCAAACTGCTAGCTGGCATACCCCACTTGATTGTTGCTGCCCTGATTGACATGTTGTGTTCTTCGACACTTTTAACTGCTCCTTCCATATCAGCATATGTCCACTACCTAATGGGTATAGGTGAGGGCATTTGTACATCAAGTTGAACATTTGGCTTAACATCTGGCTGAACAAGAGGTTTGGCTTCTGTTGTGTTGTTGGATTCATCCGCAGAGTTAGAAACGTCTTGTTGTGCGGGAATTGCATGCACTTCCTCATCAGGCTCTTCATCAACAAAGTGCACCCCACGAGTGACTCTAATGGCGTGTGGTCCTCTTCCTACAACCCTTTTAGAGAGTCTTCTAGCAGGTGCCATTATATTTCACTTAATCTACACAGACAGTAAAACTTGCATAACTTGGTAGTGCAACAAAGAATATATCATTGTTTGCATACATATATATACAATCTGATAAGAACATATCATTCTCTACTAAAATATATATACAATCTGATTAGATCATATCATTGTCTGCGAAGCTTCAAGACATTAAATTTCATGATTATAATGTAGGGATTCGAAGAGAATCTGACAAAATCTGTAAACCCATTTAATTTCATGTGCATATTATAATTACTGAAAATAGAAAACATCTACCCATTAACCTGTATGTTGAAACCCATAAAATTTCATGATTATACAGGTGTTTGACAATATACCCATTAATTTTTAGGATTATACTTGGTCAAAATTTTGTCAATGTTCTGTTTGAATCACATTACATGTGATTAGTTCATAGAATAATGTCAAAAAAAACCATAGCATGCAAACCCTCGATTGCATAGACAAAAAAAATCAAGAGGGATCAAATTTGTACCAGTCACATGTAAATAGAAATGATTACAGTCAAACCCTTAATGCCATACAGATAAATGATTTTAAACACACCAAAATGCACTCAAACACCGTTGACGGCAAGAAAAACCCACTGTTCAACAAACAATCTTGCAGGTGATGAGAGGTGGAGACGTTACTTGCAACATATGGGAGTCAAATGAACTTGACATGGTCGCACAAGCTCGCATCAACGACGAGAGAGAGGAGACCACAATGAAAAAATACAACATGACATGACTGTATTATATATGTATGTATGTAATCTGATAAGAATATAGACAATATATCATTGTCTTTGCAGACAATGATATATTCTTATTAGATTGTATACATACATACATACATACATACATATATATATATATATATATATATATATATATATATATATATATATATATATATATATATATATATATATATATATATATATATATATGAATGTATGTATACATTATGATAAGAAAATATCATTGTATTTATAGAGAATGATATATTCTTATTAGATTGTATATACATACATATATATATGTATGTATACAATCTGATAAGATTATATCATTGTATTTGCAGAGAATGTTATATTCTTATCAGATTGTATATATATACAATCTAATATGATGAAACCCTACATGGCATGATTCTATATATATATATATTTGTCTGCATATTGTAATCCATAAACTGCTCAATAAATTGGGACAAAAATTATAAACCCATTAAACTTCATGATTAGTAAAGAGGGATTCAGAATATAACTGTGATATGATTACAAAATGGGTAATGCTGTTGTTATTATCTTGATTTATGATGAATGTAGGTGAAAAAAATGTAACTATGATATGATTAAATAATGGAAAATGCTAAGTTGAACAACTGACTAAAAACAAAATAATTTGTATAAAATGCTAAGTTGAACAACTCACTAAAAATAGAATAATTTGTATGCCTGAAAAAAAGGTAAATGCTAAGTACGTAAATATAAAAGAGTATATTGAATAATGAAATAGGCAACATAAATGTAAAACATATTGCCTGAAAAAAATGTAAACATTGAGTACGTAAATATAAAACAAAATATTGAATAATGAATCAGACAACATAAATACAAAATAGTATGCCTAAAAATAATGTAAACACTGAGTGCATAAATATAAAAAAGTATCTCGAATAATGAAACAAATAAAATAAATGTAAAACAACAAACTGATAAATAAAAACATTAAATAAGCTCCCTTTAAAGAGGAATGTGTAGAAATTGTCTTAGAAAGCTCTGAATTTTGCAGAGGATATTCAGTGAAAGCAAAGGATAATTTGTAATGAAAATGACCCTGAAAATTCCCTCTTATAAAATCATTTGAATGTGTAAATTGAATGCATTGAATTATAGTGGTTGAATTTCAAATTCGAATGCATTGAATTGTGGTGGTTGAATTTCAAATTTGAATTTTTTGTGGGAAACAATCTATCATTTCATTTTGCAGTGGCCATTTATGCCCGAGTTTTGCCGTGGCCTTTAGAAAATCAATTTTATATTTGGTTTAATAGATAAAATAGGTGGCTTGCATAAATTCAATCATTTATATGAATTATAATATGTTTTTTGGTTTATTAGGGAGCCTTACACCATTAACTGTGTGTGCAGGTACCGGAAGTTGATGAAGTTAATACATGAAGATGTGATAGGAAGTGTGGGTGAATGTGCAATTGATAGCTCATAAAGCTGATCAATGTTTGCTATTATGTCAAAATGTGCACCACTAGCTATTCATAATGGTTTATATAATGTGAAATTGTGCACCATTAACCGTTCAAATATACATTTATTTATAATGTAGTTGAAGCTTTGAACCACTTGCATAGAGTGGTAATTGTAAACATCAATGTACTTAAATAAATGCAAAAAATATTTTATTTTCTACAACTTGTCTTGTGTTCAAAGCATATATGTACCAATAGATGTTTAGATTTTTTTTTTTTTATTGGTTAGCTATACATTTAGTAGTGAACATATATTGGTGTCATGTGTAAATTTTTATTGGCATAAATAAAATAATGTAATGACTAAAATATAAACGGTTATTGGGGGGAGGTTTCTTCCACAGCGTGTCAAATTATGATATTGCTATCAAGATTCAACCGTGTAGTTTTCAAGTCAAACTCATTGACCCATGATTCATGAGTAGTGGTTCACAAGAACCCATCTCTCATGATAATGAATGTTCCACTTAGCACTCATTGCATCTAGGTGATGCTCCAGAGGTGAAGCATTGATCCATCCCAGGAGGTCACCATCCAGATCTTGCTCGATGCGCTTAACCCCGAGTTTCCCCAAAGTTAAGCCCACTTAGCTTTACTCCATTGCAAAACCTTCAGTGTTATGCCTTATGAACCATTCATTATAGAGCCCCTTTAGCTCATCAATGATAAGTAGGAGGTTTCTTCCACACATGTCAAATTATGATATTGCTATCAAGATTCAACCATGTAGTTTTCGAGTCAAACTCATTGACCCATGATTCATGAGTAGTGGTTCACAAGAACCCATCTCTCATGATAATGAACGGTCCACTTAACACTCATTGCATCTAGGTGATGCTCACAGAGGTGAAGCATTGGTCCGTCCCGGGAGGTCACCCATCCCAGTACTGCTCCAGCTCAAG
The DNA here is from genome assembly GCA_007115665.2 of Sequoiadendron giganteum. Lineage (NCBI taxonomy): Eukaryota > Viridiplantae > Streptophyta > Pinopsida > Cupressales > Cupressaceae > Sequoiadendron > Sequoiadendron giganteum. The sequence continues at coordinate 412,873,655 of CM021109.1, forward strand.
TGCGCTTAACCATGAAGTTTCCCCCAAGGTTAAGCCCACTTAGCTTGCTACCCCATTTGCAAAACCTTTAGCAAGTGTTATGCCTTATGAACCATTCATTATAGAGCCCCTTTAGCTCATCAATTGATAAGTAGGAGGTCACCCATAACACTTGCTTAACCTTGGGGGAAACTCCGTGGTTAAGCGCACTTGAGCTGGAGCAGTACTGGGATGGGTGACCTCTCAGGACGGACCAATGCTTCACCTCTGTGAGCATCACCTAGATGCAATGAGTGCTAAGTGGACCATTCATTATCATGAGAGATGGGTTCTTGTGAACCACTACTCATGAATCATGGGTCAATGAGTTTGACTCGAAAACCACACGGTTGAATCCTGATAGCAAATCATGGTTATTGGGCGGTCAAGTGAGCATGGAGTGAATGAGTATTAGATCGTGGACGACAATTGAATCTTTTCCCCTCCCTGATGGTGCACTTCCCAACACCATAAAGAAGCCCTTCATACTTTGGATCGAAGTTTTACACCCACTTTGACATTTACTAAACATGTCAGACACCCACTTTCACACTTGGTAGAGAATTACCTAGTCAGACAAATCCCAAAGTACTGATTGCCTCTCGCCATCGCCAACTAATTGCTGTTGTCAGCTGAAGCACATCTCTCTAGATATACATTGTTTTATCCGCCTATGAACAGCTTGGACTCGATCTCGCTATTCTTGATTGCTGCCCGAATGAAAAAACAAGTATTGAGCACACAGATAACTTGTCATTGCCCGTGTGCCATTTCCATTTATTTTAGATGATTAATATCTTATAATACTTTTTTGCGCAGGTTTCTCTGATTACCATACGAGGCATGGTTATTATGTCTATGCCCATTTCCTTTAAATTCCCTAAGTTCTTATTTTCAAAAAGCTGCTCATGTGCCCACAAATTTTGTTATACGTTTCACATCCACATTTTTACAAGGGCTGTTACATTTGTTCAGTTGAAATTAACTTTATGATTTCGACAATACATTTTGCAGGTCGGAAGCTGCCCAAGCATTGTCATTGTTGAAACTTGAAATGTGAAATGTGAAGGAGTGGTAAAAATGTACAAAAGAGTATTGGGTTTGGCATTGTCACTTTTGCTGTTGGCTGTAGCTCATGCGTCGATCCACGAATACACCAATGGTGCCTTTTCTCCACAGATGAATGCATTCTCCTTCTATGCGGGCAGTGAGGGGCTTTATGCTTCTTCAACTACAGGCAATGAGAAATCATTCATCAAGTATGTTTTCACTTCTCTTACCCTTTATTTTTTGATTGCACAGTGGGGTCTATTAGCTGAAATAGTTTGGAATAATGTAGTCAGAGGGAGGATTATCCCTCATTTAATTGAATTAGAAGACTGGATCTATGAAGAGAAAAATATGATTTTCCATTACAGGTGTGATGAGAACTGTTTGAATTTGCCAACTTATTAATAGTATTTTGCAATTTGGTGTCCTACTGGATGAGTTTTTCTGGAACTGATATGGAAATCGACTGCTGCTGATGAATGTCTAGATCAGTTCTAAATTACGAAAATTCTTGTTTGGCAGGTTTGATTCACTCACTTTCCGAAGGACCAATGAAACTGCTTCTAAGCACGGGGATATGGAGCATATCACTGGAGTAATTGAGGCAATCGTATTTGACATAAAGGACAAGGATTTGATTGGGCGCACCTCATATTCTGGGGAAACTGCACTCTGCTGTACTCCTGACCTCGCGGAGTCAGAAGGCTGTAAACAAGGTCATATCATTATTCGACAATCTTCTAATGAAACAGACTGGCCTCGCCATATCTCTTTTGTTTTCCAGGGAAATAATTTGGAGACGAAGACCCAGCCAGACACCATCTACATACCGAAGACTGGCTTGTACAGTCTATATTTTATGTTCTGTGATAAACAGCTGAAAGATACCGTTGTTAATGGCAGAACTCTGTGGAAGAACCCAACAGGTTATTTGCCAGGCCGGCTGGAACCTTTTATGAAATTTTATGGTTGTTTGTCTTTGGTGTACATAATTCTTGGACTTGTATGGTTTCTCCAGAATGTACGGTTTTGGAAAGATATAATACAACTGCAGAACTGCATATCAGCAGTTATTTTTCTTAGTATGTTGGAAATGACCTTGTGTTATTTTGAATATGCTAATTTCAATGCAACCGGACGCAGACCTGTCAGTATTACTTTCTGGGCAGTCACCTTTGGGGCTATTAAGAAGACTGTTTCTCGCCTTCTCCTTCTTGTGGTTTCTATGGGTTATGGTGTGACACGACCAACTCTTGGAGGAATTACTTCCAAGGTGGCTCTTCTTGGAATAATTTACTTTGTGGCTTCAGAGGCATTGGAGCTTGTAGAGAATGCTGGGAATATAAATGATATTCCTAGAGGTGGAAGGACTTTATTTGTGATACCTGTTGCAGTTTTGGATGCTTTATTTATAATATGGATCTTCACTTCCTTGTCAAAAACCTTGGAAAAGTTGCATGTAAGTTGCTCTTCACTACTTTTTTTTTTCTGAATTGTGTTTCTTCTAAAAGAATAAAAGGGATAATAGATCCCAGCATAATGTGAGGCTTAACCACAGAAATGGAGAGAGACAGACATTACGAGTTTTAATTAGCATCTCACTCTCTGGAAGAGATCTACAAATTTAGAGACATTATTTTCTCTGTTCTAATTTTTCTCCATCACGAAGGACAGCCATGCAGGAGGACTTTGGAAAAGTTTTTCTCCTCCTTGATATTGGAAGTTAGAATTCCATCTACATCATTTAATGATCATCTGCACTCTCAATTATTGCACTAGAATTTCATATTAATTTACAGGCAATTTTCATTGAGACAAAATAATAAAAATGTGTAGTTTGTGTGGAAGAGGAATATCATCAATTCTTTAATTGCTAAAAGAGTCACAAAAATATGCCAATAGGAAGACCGGAATTTATGTAAACTTAAAACTGCTATAGGCATTGACAAACTGAAATACTTCAGAATTTCAACATCGAGTAAGGTCAGTATACTTGGCTAGAACATGATGCTTAATTTTTTATTTATGTCAGGTAAACTAGATTGGTCAGGAGAAGTAGCAGGCGAACCATCTTTAAGATCAGCTGCAGAGTTGTGAAGATTAATCACTGGAGGAAAAGAAGTTTTGCCAATATGACTGGCAACAATGACCTCACCCTGCCCTATAGGCACTGGAGAAGGCTGTCAGTTGGAATAGATCAGTCTTCCACAGAAAATAGGGCTGTGGTTTTTCTCAAATCTATCATAGACCATCCGTCATGATCATAAGGTTCTTAAGGTCTGGTAATCTCTTTTCTAACAGCGGCTTGCAGTTAAATTAGCAGCACTGCTAGCGGTTCACTCATCTGCAGCAGTTTATCTTTTCATCTGTCTCTGAAAAGGAGTCGTGTGTTTTCTCTACTTCTCAAATGGTAAATTAAGTTGTTGGTTTTGGTTTTGGTTTGGGTTCAGGTTTGAGTTTGTGAGTATGGTGATCTTTTCCCTGGGTTTGGCCATACGATATATAATATTAATAAAAACATCCATAATTTGCAAAAAGAATAAATACAGGACTGAAAACATAGCTGATAGTGATAAACATATTGATAATTCAATCTCAAATGTCAAATCAATACAGAATTACAATCAATAATATTCGTGTTTCTCTTCATCGAGAGCTTTAATCTCATCCCTTGGATCAGTTGAACCACAAGCAGACCTAGTGCCACTCCCACTAGCTGTACTATGCAAGTCCTATGTATGAGCCTCCTCATCCTTGGAAAAGACTGTGGAAAGCAGTGCAACAAAAGCATCCATGTTGGCACACTCAAGGGCTACATCTCAATTCCTCATTGCCCCATCCTTGTAGTCAACTTGCTTATGTGAAAGGTTGTGCAAGTTGAAATGCACATATACCAACTCCTCTGCCTTTTTTGCAGCCAATGGCTTGCACTTAATTGAGTGAATAAAGGAGTATGTACTTTCATTCTACTTAGCTGAAGAACTCACAAACTTTTGAGACTGGAGACAAAATTAATACAATATTTACAATTAGAAAATATAATAGCTGTCAAAGAAAAATAAGAAAGCTAAAAAATAAAAAATGCATACCTGTGATAAAACTTTGATTACAAGAGGTTGTAGATAAATAGAGCCTTGGCCACAGAGGTACTACCATGTATGAGTGTCCTTGTACTTGTCTCTTAGAGCACTAAAATTGTGATTCATTGAAGCCAATGTTACCGGGTTCTTTGCTTTGGGCTCCTGTGCCTGCTTCAGGAGCATCCCAGTCTGGGAGTGCTCGAGGGAGTGCTCGGGAGCGCCTCTGACACCCTGGGTTCCCTGTACCCACAGGAAACCCGGGGCATCCGGGGTGCTCCCGTGGGTGCCAACGCCTAGGGGGTGCCAAAAATGAAGTTAAAAACATAAAAACATGTTACAAAAAGTGCAACTTAAACAGATCAAGCTGCTGCAGATCATAATTCTCCCATGGGAGGCAGCTCATCATCGCACTTCTCCATACCGCTCTAACTTGTTTGTGGTCATTCTTGTGGTGGGAAATTAACTTTGCAACTGTTCTTGATCTCTGGCTGGGGCTGCTCTTCAGGACTTGCAAAAATGCATGATCTAATCATACCTGGCTTGGCATTTACTTATTTTTACTTTTGCTAAGGTGACATAGGCCCACTGTAGAAAACCATCATGTGCACATAAAATAATGTTTGGGTGGTGCAGCCATAGGTGAATCAGTTAATGGGTAGTGAAGATAAGTGCTGTTGACCATAGGCAGGAATCTCATGGAAGTTTCTGGATTATTATAATGCTTTAACTAGGATTTCAATTGCATCATTTCAGGTTCATATGGGCCCTTTGTCTGTGTAGGCTATATCAACTTGCTTGATGAGTCTGGTTTGTAATGGTGGCTTCCTAGCATGCAGTCTATGAGAAGTTTAAACCATTCCTAGGGACATCCTTGTGAGTGTAGTATATCAGTTTTTGATGATCAATAGAATAAAAGAAACCCAAAAACTCCATGAAGACAAAACTAACATTTGTCTATTCACAATATCTTATAGAATGCTATGTTTTCCAGGTCAGTTTTAATAGAGGGTCCCAACCATTTATCTTTATCACTACCATTGATCAATGATGAAGTATCATACTATCAAATGTACTTACAATTCTGTATATTTTTTATTTTTTTGCATATATATATATATATATATATATATATATATATATTGTACAACTGTACCCAAACGTACCGTACCCAAGATTTTTTTTTGCGATATCGACTTACCCATACCCAATCTTGTACCAGAACCGACAACTTAGAGTTGAAGCTATAAAATTGTCTAAATCATTTGCGATTGTGTCCTCAACATTTGGATTTGAGAAGAGTCTAATGAATGCTGCTTTTTACCTATTGTTGACTTCAACATTTCATATGGTGCCGCCCTCTTGGGCAGGTATTATATCCATATGCTATAATATATGGGGGTCAAAGAAAATGCTAGGAGATGCAAGGGTGTGGTCATCATGTTCCACCGTTCAATAATGATTATTTGCATCCAGTTGAAAAATGTTTGTGTGGGATCATCCTCCTAAGTTTCTATTATGCCCTTTGTTTTCCTATTATGGAGTCAATGTTGTCATATATCTTGGCCAAACATAGCTAATATGTATTGGCAAACTTGATCATACTCATGATGGGCTCAATAAAATGTTAAATGTTATCCACACAAGCACACCAATCATCATCTAGGACCGATGCTTTGATCTTTTGGGTCCTCTCTTTATTTGATTGCCTTTATATACTCCAAAGGTTGCTGATGACCATGGCAGTCAATGCCTCTTGCATCCTCACAAGTTGTCTCAAGATGATTGTGTGTGATTTGAATCAAGTCTTAGCAACCTAACATGGTCTAAAAAAATTAAAACATAATAAAAATATAGGCAATATAATTAAAATTTTAATAGCAAACTTATGGTAAATAAAAAATAAAATTGAATGTCGTAAACTTACCTTCAAAAACTCCAATTCAGAAAAGAACAAAAATATGGCTTGTGGAATATTATGATTTGTTGTTAACACTAGAATCTCCTTAACTTCAGTGTATATTTCTTTGATCCACTTGATGCGTTGCTTTTGCATCACCAAGCTGAATGAGTGGATAACAAATGTTGTTTAAAATATGTGTCCTTATGTTGCTTCCACCAATAGACAAGCTAACTTGCAATCTTTTGCATTGTCTGCTATGAATTGGACAATGTTTTGAGACCCAACCATCTCAATCGACTCAATGAGATGTTGGCAATGAAATTTGCATCTTGCACTTGCCCCTCACAATCAACTGCCTTAAAAAACATTCACCCTTTAGGGCACACTACAATGATGTTAGTTAGGGACCTTATTTTGCAATCATTTTATCCATTAGAAATGACGAACAATCTTGTTTCGGCCCATGAATCTCTAATTGACTACAATGATGACTCTACAATATCTTTTTCCTTTCCCAATGAGGTGGTGTACACCTTTTCATGTCCAAGACCTATATAACTTGTAGGTGTTTGACTAATTGCTATCAACATTTCTAGCCAATATGGTGATCTCATGAGGTTGAAAGTAAGCCCATTGGTGTACATGCAATGCCCAATGTGCTTATCTGCAATGCCTCTTGCCTCAATTTCAAATGCCCTCTCTAATGGGCTTGCATGTTGAGCTGTTCTTTTGTAGGAAAGAAAGGGGCTATTGTCATCTTGGGAAGATGGTGTCACAATGAAAGGATGTGTGGCAGCCACTATTGGAGGATTGGAAGATGGTTTTGTAGGTGGCTTGGGCAATCCTTTTTTGCCCAAAGGATGAGATCTTGATCTTGCTCTCTTGGGTGCACTATTTGCTTCTTCTTGCTCTCTAATATAAACAAGACCTTGCTCCTTTGGCAACTCATGTGTGTTTAGCTCACCATGAACTTTGGTTCATAGGCTGACAATTGCACATAGGGGAGCTTTCAATGAACTCTACAAACTTTATACTCGTTTTGGCACTATCTACAATGCCAAAGATAACCCTCACCTCCAACAAGCTACTCAATCATCGTGACATGTCTCCAAAGAGGTGATGCTGGTCATATTTGACAGGCCTATCCATCCCTTGGTCCACTAAACTAGAACTTGCAGCCATTATAAACTCTGCCTGTCACCACATCTTTTAAAATAAACAAATATCAGAAAAATCAACAAAAAATGTAACCATGGGCTATTTTATCATAGAAAAAATAACCCTAGTTCATGGAACTACTAGAGCTCATTTTAATCTCTCTTGAAGGAAAGAAGCTAAATGGACTTCTCCTTTTGGCTCTTTCAAACTAAACTTTGATGGTGCTTTGCGAGGTAATCCTAGGGCATTGAGAGTTGGTTGTGTGATCATATATTTCTTTAGCTCCCTTATCCATGATGCTTAAAGAAACTAAAGATGGAACAACAAATGAAGTAGCAGTGTAGGATTTGATTTTGGTTCTTCTTGCTACATTGTGTGGCATCTCTTCTCTACTTATTGAAGGGGATTTAATGGTAATTTTTAATGCCATTTGTAATTGTGGCTCCATGAATGGGAAGTTGGAGATTGTTCATGAATTTTGGCCTCTTTTAGACTCCTTGGAATCCTTCACATTTGGCCACTATTTTAAAGAGGCTAATGGGGTAGTGGATTTCTTGGCCAATTTTGGCATAGATTTTGAAGTAGATTTGATAATTGATAATACCATGATAGATGGGAGAGCTTAGTTGATAGATGGTAATCATGGGATGACATTTCTCTAATGTCTGAAATTGATTTTTTTTATACTGCCTAATTCTGTGCATGATTTGGACTCTTGGAGTACTTATGGGAGGTGTCTCCCCCTTTAATGAGTGTCCTCATACTTGGCACATGCAAAGGCTTGTTGGAGAGGATGAAGTTGGAGTGTTGTCTCTCTTCTTAAAGGGAGCTTCTTGTAGAAAAAGGATTTTTCTGATTTTTCTTGTGCCTTTGCCATGCCAATGGAGCCAAAATCTCTATAATGTTCCCTTTTTGGAATTGCCCTAAATCTTGCCCTAGAATCAAAAATTTAATGTAGTTACGGTTATAACTAACCGATTATATGCTTGAAGCAATATAAACTTGGTTTAGGTCCTGCAATCATGCTAGACAATACTGGAAATATAATTCATATGATCAAAACATGTATAATAAATGTCGTATCTATTTAAGCCATGCAAAAATACATAACTATTTCAAACTATATAAACTACACAATATCCATAATGCATATTGGAAGCTTAATCATAATAGGACTTGGATGAGAAACATGATAAGGCACCCGAAGCTATCCATGCTAAGCCCAAGAGAGGATATACCACCCCTCTTGGCCCAAGTGGTAGACACGTGGGCATCCAACATGGGGTGGCGTACTTAGTGGATAAACTTGTATCTGCCTTCCCTATCTGTGCTGCCTTATCCATCCTTCCTATGATTGAGATTCCTTGAATCCATCCCAACAACCAACCCATGTAGAGATTGGGGGGGAAGGCTACAATAGGAGGCCCGTAGATTCCTTTTTCTAAGCCCAAGGGCGGACACTCACCCCCTTGGCCCCAAGTGGTAGACACACGGGCATCCAACATGGAGTGGCGTACTTAGAAAGAAATCTAGTATTTGCTCACCCTACTAGTATTTTCCCCACTCCCCCTCATGGTTGCTTGATGAGAATTACAACACTAAATATATCCAGATTCATAGAGATTATACAACAATAAATATATCATTATACACAATAATCATGATAGAGCATACCACAATATTTATTAAAACATAAGACTGCTATATTCTCATAAGCAAATGTATTAACTGCTGATTCTACCCTTGTCTGTTGAGTGCAGATAATTAATTCTGATCTGATCTAATTGTTTTTCTATGTGCTGATATATTTTCTTCGATCTCCTCCTCTTCCCCTTGTTCGATCTCCACATTTATACCTTGTAAATCCCCAATAGGGGCGACCATATAGGGAGAGATGTCCTTATGAAGGGAGGCATCCCTTAGTCGAACTTAATCGATGCTCACTGTACTCCTCTTGGGGTGTTGTCTCTTTGAATAAATCACTTCCCAACTCACTAATACTGATATCAACATAAGTATCTCTCTCCAAAGGATTAGTCTGGTAATCGAACCCAAAAACAGCCCTGTCACCATCACAGTAATGAGGTAAAGAATCATCAATGCTAGCTGTTTTGAAAATTTCAGTAGCAGCAAATTCTTCATTAGTGGCTGCAATCTCCTCAAGAGAATCATTTTGGAGCTTCGTCATACTAGTTTCTCCATCAAAGACAACTTCTTCATTGGCAATCTCATAGCTTACATTGTGTTTCGAGCTTTGAACATCATTCGGGTCAAAGGGGAATTCATCCCACATAGGATCCTCATTGTGCTTAGGTGCTAACACACTCGGGTCCCATATGCTAATGGGGCTGATTGCTTGGCTCAAGGTAATTGTGGTCACTGTACTCTTCATGATCGGATGCCCCTGTGAATGAGTCATTGTACTCTTCAACTCCCTGGTACTAGCATCATAATAGTCATTCATCTCCATGTTTTGCATAATCAAATTAGTCCTAAGCAATCCTCTTTATTCACCATATACTAGAATTTTTGGACTGCCCTCATATGTGTGAACAACATCCCATTCAATGTCAACCAAGCCACCATTTGATTCCTTGCCAAGACAAGATAAGAATGATGAATGCTAAGTTCCCCTAGAGGAATAACCAACAAACTCATAACTCCTTGAAGCTGGTCCATCATGGATGTTTTGTCAAATCCCATGGCAGTATCTTCCTCAAACTTCAAGTGTTCTTCATTCACAGTTTTGATGGGTGACTCTACTTCAATCTCGCGGTCATCTTGAAGTGTCATGTGCTCCTTGCTTGTGCCATCATTTCCTATAAGACTTAGAGTCCCATCATCAATGCTTGTTAACTCATTTTTGTCTTCCTCGTGCTTACTTGTGGGCTGCAAATCATAAACAAGCACTCCTTTCTCTGACCCTTCACTAATGGCAGGTTCTGATTTCTCTTTCATTTTTAACCCTTCTTCGATGGCAAGTTATGATTTCTCTTTCATTGTTCTTCTGATGTACTTCACCAAGCCCATTTTACTAGGTTTCATTATTACAACACAACTCAAGAAAGATTAAAAAAAAATCGTGTTTTTAAACCCATCAAACATGCCTTGATACTCTTCAAATAATTGGGGAGCCTCTTGTTCATATTGCCTTTGGATTTGCTTTGCAACTCTGCTAAAATCCATTGATAACTCCTTTCTCTGACCCTTCACTAATGGCAGGTTCTGATTTCTCTTTCATTTTTAACCCTTCTTCGATGGCAAGTTATGATTTCTCTTTCATTGTTCTTCTGATGTACTTCACCAAGCCCATTTTACTAGGTTTCATTATTACAACACAACTCAAGAAAGATTAAAAAAAAATCGTGTTTTTAAACCCATCAAACATGCCTTGATACTCTTCAAATAATTGGGGAGCCTCTTGTTCATATTGCCTTTGGATTTGCTTTGCAACTCTGCTAAAATCCATTGATAACTCTAAATTTTACTGTTCTCCCAACAGGCTGGTAGGAACTTTGGTTCTAATACCACTAAAATATCTTGTAATGACCCTTGTCCCAGTTTGTCCTAAAATTCTTCTAATGAACACAACTTCCCACTAGGGTTGGGGTTTTTACTTCAGATGGATAACTTGTGGGTGGAGTTCTTGATTGAAAACCTGCATACAACATAGGAACAACATTGCCAAACATACATATATATATTGTTAGCATTAATTCCATGGTGGCATATTCATAGTTTATTAATAATGCAATCCTATTGTGAACTAAGAGGAGTGACATGGTGGGTCTGCCCAAAGCCATATACCAACCTAAGAGGTTGTATACCACAACACTCCCTGTTGCTGACTCGTACCTGCTTTCCCCAACTATGCCCTTGCCTCGGAAAACACTTGCCCCCTTGTGGAATGACAGAGCTTATAGGCAGTCTTGGCACTTTCACCCCTCCATGGCCCATCCTTTCCATTTAGTTTTGAGTGGACTGTAAGTGGTATTTCCACCCCTCCATGGCTCATCACTTGTCTAGGATTGGGTGGATTGTAAGTGAACTGCACTGCTCTTCTCAGGCCATCTTCCCCAAGGGTTTTACAATCAGTTCAAGCACTCAAGTACTAACATACTGAAATAGATATAGACACTTCAATAAATTATCAATTCAGTGCATATGCATGCATATATATATATATATATATATATATATATATATAGGTTAGTGTGCTAAAGTAACCACAAATCAATGTACTTAAGTAAACAATGCCTATGTATCCTCCGCATTCCAATACATAAAGACAGGTTGTAATAAATAGACCAACGATATATATGAAACCAAATGACTATTGTAAACATAAGGCTAACATAAATACATTTGAGCAGGTTATATAGATAAACAGGTTTCAGCTTTAAGAGTCATATCGCTTGCTAAGGAAGTGGTTAATTAATGCCGATACAGAAAGTCAACTTATTCTTGTATATAAACTTATCTTACTTGATAAGGCAGCAATACACTTGGTGTGGCCGCGACGATCTTAGAGTCTTTTCTTTTCTTGGGACGTTCTTTTTGCTTTTCCTTAGTCGCGTTTCTTTCTCCTTGATGCCTTTTGCTGCAGTCTTGTGTTTCTTCTTATACCACTCATTTCTTGAAGGACGCATCCCTTCACTTTATACATTTGTTGTAAAAGACACCTCTTTTTGTTAGCGTCACTCAAGAGGTAATTAGTTCTTGATAACATCTATTCCTTAATAATGTCGATTGTCTTTTAATAGTCGCTCCTCTCAATGGCCTTTGATTTTTTGTCAAATACTATCACTTGGTTATTTTGCCTTTGATTCTCCATGTAAGGGGATTAATTCATGCTCGTGTGAGGGGACATGACATCCCCCTTAATTTATTTCCCCTAATTTTTCACATAAACTTCACCTGTTAACGTTAGCATAAAGCAAATTGAAAGTAACTCTTCACTTTCTGATCACCCAGGTCCTAGAGTCGGCGAGGTGAGAGAATATGGTGTAAGGGGATCTGATTACAATATTGAAAATGTTGGAAGTACAAGCTATTGGCGGCAAGCCATCCAATAGAAAAAATGTAAATACTAGGCGGCAAGCTAGCCTCTTCCACTTTTTCAGCGGGCTACTGGAAAGTAAATGAAAGCAAAGAACTTGGCGGCATAGTCAGCCACTTCCACTTTTTAGCAGGTAACAAGGAATGTAAAACAACTTGACCACTTATTCAGTGGGAGTGAAGTACAATAAAATTGAGAAGTAGAAGGCTGATTGGTACTACCTAATCAGCATTACAATGATTATCAAATGCATGGAAAATATGTCATGAGCTACACAAATGAAAGCTTATTACAATATAAATCAGTCCTTGCTTCAATGAACCATAAGGCAACATAAAACAAGCAAATATTGAGAATATACCAGGTCTGATATGAAGGGACATCAGTCTGATTTTCTGAACAATGAACCTGATACATCAATTGACACACCGTCAAATGCTCATAACTCTCTAACCACACCTTCAAAGCACCTCAAATTTGTTGAAAAAGATGCCAAAGAGCTAGGCATCCAAGTCCTAGCAACCAAACACCCTGAAACCACCTCAGAAACTCCAACATGCTTCCCAATGCACTCCCAACCAAGATGTATGGCCTCCAAGGAGGGCGACTTGCTTCTTAAAATTCAGATTCTTCATCTAAAATCATAATAAAACTTGACAAGAATGGGTGCCCTAGCATGATGAAACTATTAAACCAATACCCACAAAAGATCTCGCCTTCTTTGGTAAGAGTGAGCGAAAAAATGAATCAACCATAGATAAACCAACAACACAAAACTGATATAAACACTCCAAAAAGAACTCCAAAACCAAAACTAACACACACCCACACCAAAACATCAAAAAACATTAAAACCCACAAGATCATAAAACCTGAAAGTAGCCATCACCATTAAAGCTCAATTGCAACCTTTGAATGAAGAAGCACCCAAATGTTCAGCTAGGAGTTATCTCTCAAACTCGAAACTGAAGAACTAAGAGGTGTACCAACCTCGAAGAAAGAGTCTGAAATGATTTCAGCACCACTTTGTCATAATGAAAATGAGATAAACCAAATGAGGAGGAAGAGAGGCACATTTATAGGCTCCACACCCAAAAATTCAAATCTCTTTTTCCCTCCAAAAAGGGACGCCCATTTGAGGAATAAAATAATATTTATTAAAAATACATTTACTTGCTTACTTTGGCATCCACTTTATCTTGGCATAAATATTAACTTTTGAAAGCAATAGTCTCCAACTTAGGCGTCCAAAAATGAGGCCCACTTTTATAAACAACTTAAGTCATGAAGCCTAGACGTGGGGTCCAAAAGCAACAATAAAATATAATACGACTTAAGTTATCAAACTTTCCCTTTTGAGCTCCAAGAATGCTGAAGAAGCCACTGCTAACACTAAACTGCGAAACTGCTAGAAATAGAAATTGAGTGCTGAACTGCGAAACTGGTAGAAATAGAAACTAAGTGCTGAACTACTACCAAACCACACTGCCAAAAATAACACTTACTAAAAATAGAATATTGCTAAAAATAGTGACTCCAAACACCGTTTGAGCACATTCTAGGTAGCCTTTGTAACTTACTAAAATTAGTAAGTCCGGAAATAGTCTTTGATGAAAATGCATGTGACACCCCTTTGAAGCTCTCTAAAAACCCAAAAAACAATTTGGAAAACTCTTTGCATGCTTCCCATGAAAACTCAAAAAGATACCTCCTAGAAAATAGAAAACCCCCAAAATGTCCTCCGAATAGCCTACGGGACTCTGAAAATAGGCTAATGGTTACTCAAAAGCATAGGGCTAAAAGGGGGACATTACAAATTTGCCACTTAAGAAAACCTTGGCTGGCATGATTTTTATAGGAAACTTTATGTGATTTGCATAAAATTATCCGCAATATTTTGGCAAAAACAATGTTTGTAATGTCCTCTTCTCACACTTGAGCAGTGGGATTGTCCATTTGCCTATTGCAGAGTTCCTGTAGGCTAGTTGGAGTTGATTAGGGGACTCAGTGGCCGACATTGGGCTCAGTGTTGCCTTTCAACAAGACTTTCTATTTATAGCAGTGGCCAATTTGTAGTGCTTACTATTTATAGTAAGTGACAAGGCATCTCAGTGAACTTCAGTTTTGTGCTAATTTGTGTTTTGGTGATTACTTACTATTTTTAGCAGTTCCTATTTATAGTAAATCTATTTCGGGTAACTACTCCCAGGCCCATATTGCTTCAACAGTGTAATTCTTAAGGTGGCGTTGGAGAGTCTAAGGTTGGATTATTTAATATTTGCCTTTTATTAGTCACTTAAGTTATTTTTTATAAAATAACTTCATAACTTGAGTGAAGGAGTTGGTGGTCATCATAAAAAGCACCTTGGAACCTAATATTATAACTTAACGTTGTTTTCAAAGGCAACAAAAGTGAAATAGTTTCCTTGTGAGCATTTGGATGCCCAAGGTGTTAATGATATTATGCAACCACGTGATTAATACTCCTGGCGTGATTTAATTAAAGAGATAAATTTAAATATAGCTTTAAGCTATTTAAATTTATATGTTTCAATTTCCTTGAAGAGGCGCTTCAATTATTTATAAGACAAACAAATATTAAAAGACAAATAAATATTATTTATTATTATTTTAAGAAGCCGACTTTCTAGAAAATTGCGCCCAACAAAAGGACGTCTCTCTTGGGCCGACCTCTCTTGGTGAAGTGGTGCGAGTTGCCTATATATACAAGGCACTTCATTTGTATTAAGCATCAAGCAAGTTCAAAGCATTAAGAAGAAGTGCGATCTGAGCAGCAGATCGATTTTGTAGCAGCAGATCGATTCAAGGAGATTCATATTATTTGTATCATTGTGAAATATACTGGGCAATTTTTTCAATTTTTCACAACTAAATTCACTTGTTAACGTTAATGAAATCTCAATCCAACTGAAGGGAACCCTTTCCTCTGATCAACCCAGATCCCATTGCGGGCAAGGTGAGAGCATACTCGAAAGGGGATCGTTAGCACAATTGAAACTGCTGAAAGAGTAATTGAAAGGGATACAATCAACTCAACCACTTATTCAGCGGGAGGACTGAAATGGAAAGTACATTACTGAATTTAAAGATGCAACTCGACTACTTATTCAGTGGGAGTATGTTGATGGCTCAGCCGATCAGCAATATGATGAATAATACATTACAATAAATAAATAGGCGGCAAGCTAGCCTCTTCCACTTGTTCAGCGGGTGATGCAAGAAATGGAAACTTGAAGCTATAGACTGAAATGAGACCAGTCTCTTCCACAATCGTGGGAACTGCAAGCGCTAAATAAGAAGAGGAGAATTGCTGACATTACTACTGTTCAGCTTACAATTTGATAGAGAACCTACCAAAAACACATGATTAGAAATCTTACAATGCTGCAATAACGTAAAGGAACTCCCCCATACTCAAACTTGACCTCCTAGACTCAAGCCCACTCAAGAGATGGATTCTCATAATCTGATATGACTGTGACTGAAATTGTACAGACCAACAACCTGTAACCTCACTAAATTGCTCATAACTTGCTCAAAACCCAACCAATCGACATGAGATAAAATGCATAATACTCTAACATGAATGGCGACCAAGACTAGACACAAGAACCAACTCAAACGACCCTCATTTAATTTGCACGGAAACCAAGGCACTTACAGAAAAGTACGACCCTCTAAGAAGGGCAATTTGCCTTTAAAAATTCCACCCTTACCAATAAAATCTGAGATTTGACATGAAGGGTCACCCCTAGGAAGCAAACAAATAGGCACAACACCCAGAACAATACTATTTTTATTTTGCAAGATATGATTAAAAACTACAATCAGTTGAGCAGAATCAACAACTTTGTAAATTTGATAAAATGCAAATAAAGCAACTACAACATGTTCAAAACTCAACTCAAAGGCCATGGACAATCCTATCTTAACTAGTTGCTATCTTTCAAGCAAGAAGTCAAGCCAAGCTAGGGGGTATGCCTTCCCCGAAGCACTCAGTCACCATTCCGGCAGCATAATTTTGCAATAAACTCAAGATGAAAACATGAAGAGAGGTAACCTCCTTTTATAACCAGTGAAGAGCACCTCTAGAAGCTTCTAGAAGATATGCCAAAACCAAGGAGTCAACACAATTTGAATTTCCAAGTTGATTCAACCCTCTCACCAAGTTGGTGTCCCATTTCCTTTAATGAAATATTTCATTATTTAAAATCAAACTTACTTTCCTCAAGTTGGCATCCTTTCTCTCCTTAGTCCCACTTTATCATTTTGAAAATATTTCAAATAACCCCTTGATGAAACGTCCACCCATGAAGACCACCTTTTAAAACAACTTAAAAGTCATCAAGCTAGGCCAAGGGACATAATATTAAAATATAACATTATTAAAATAACTTCTCTCTCCTGGAAAAGCATCCCAAAGCCAAATCAATCACTGCCAACTGAACTGCTCGAAGAGGAAAGCCAAGAGTATCGATGCCAACAGAGTCACTGCCAGAAATAAAATTTACTAAAAATAGTAAATTCAGGAAGTTGCTCAGAATAACATGCCAACTATACCTTTGCGAAGCTCTCAGAAAACCCAGAAAGAATCCACAAACAGAACTTCGGAATTCCAAGGGCAATCTTCAAAAAGAGCTAAACAACCTCCACTAGAATAGGAAACCCTAATTTCCACTTCCGAGTAGCCTACGGGTCTTAGAAATAGGCTAACAGCCATCACCAAGATCACTGCTGAGAGGGGGACATTACACATTGCATCTAGGAGAGGTGCTGTTTATTGTATCATTGAGGCATTGTGTTTGTGCCCAAGTTGTAAGCAAATTGCTGCTCTTATTTATATCAATATATAGGAGATATATTGGCTGCGTTTTTCTCCCTCAGGTTGGAAGGTTTTTCCAGGGTATTGGCTGTGTCATTGTGTCAATTTTGAATTAATTTTGCATTCTTATCTGATCATTTAAATCTAACATGGTATCAGAGTGGGTTTGAAGAGGATCCCGATCAGATTTGTGATTAATTCAGCTATACCCTTGTTTTACTTCTCATCTCTATTCACCTTTATCTCTCCGTAAAGATGGTGAATGGTTTTAAGATCGAGGATAGGCTTGAGGGAGCATCTAACTTCACTTTGTGGAGATTTAGGATCATGCTCACCTTGGAGGAAAGCGAGTTGGCAGAGTTTGTGGAGAGCTCTGCCCTCGAGCCTACGGATGAGGAAGAGAAAGCCCTATTGAAGAAGAAAGATATTAAGGCAAAGAAGATGTTGGTTGATTCGGTGAAGGATCGTATTGTTCCTATCGTCTCCAAGTTAAGGATTGCGAGAGAGATGTTCAAAACCCTGGAGGAGATGTACGAGATCAACAACACCAACCGAGCTCTTGCACTGAAGCAACAACTTCATCACTTGAAGATGGCGAAGGGAGAAACTGTCATTGCCCATTTCATGAGAATAACCGAGTTGAGAGATTAGCTCTCGTCTATTGGGCATGTTGTCGATAGCAAGGATCTAACCATGCTGGCTTTCAATGGTCTCTCCCTTCATCTTGGGAGTCTTATATTCAGGGAATCAGTGCAAGATCAAAACTTCCCAAGTTTGATCGGTTGAGGGCAAAGTGTATTCAAGAAGAGTCTAGGTTGGCGGCAAGAGGTATTGGGCAAAGTTTCGTTAATGAAGACCTTCATGTTCTTGAAACTCAATCCTCAAAGAAGAAAGGTGGGAAGAAAGGGTATTTCAAAAGAAACAGAGATAGAGGAGCTGATGGTGGCCCCGCATTTAAGAAGAAGAGGGACCTCTCCAAGGTCCAATGTTTTCGATGTGACAAGTATAGTCATTTTGCAAAGGAATGTCCTTCCAGGCCTAGGCAACAAGCCACCTTTGCTAATGTTGATGAAGTCTCCATGCAGAAGGATACAAGTGAATACTTGCTCTATTCAGCCTTGTCAAGTACTATAACCACCAACACCAACACTTGGTTGATAGATAGTGGTGCCTCTTGCCACATCACCGGATTTAGGGAGCATCTATCTAATCTGGTGGAGAAAGACTCTAGCGAACAAGTCATCATTGGAGATGATGCTAGTTATTCAGTTAAAGGAGTTGGGACCTCATCTCTTCATTTGGATTCCGACAATTCCTTACAGTTGGATGATGTGCTATTCGTTCCAGGCATCAAGCGAAACCTTGTTTCCATCTCAACCTTGGAAGACAAGGGTTATCAAGTTGCTTTTTCTGAAGGCAAAGTTCTCATATGGGCGAAGAACTCTAACATCAAGACTGCTCGGATGATTGGAGTTAGACATGGATGTCTCTAGACTCTCTACAGGCTATGCACGCGCCCCATTCAGGCTCTAGTGCATGACTCCTCAAGTTTGTGTGATCTTTGGCATCGAAGATTGGCTCACCTTCACTTTCGAGCACTACCTATCATGGAGAAGATGGTCATCGGCCTTCCGAAATTCAACCAGGAGCATGAGGGTACATGTAAAGGTTGTGCCTTAGGTAAGAATACAAAAGGTCCATTTCATAGTAGAGAAAGTAGATCTAAATGTATTCTTGATCTCATTCATTCAGATTTATGTGGTCCAATGTCTGTTGCGTCTTCGAGTGGTTTCTTGTATTACATTATTTTTATTGATGACTACTCTAGAAAGACTTGGATTTATTTCTTGAGATCTAAAGAATCTGAGGAGGTATTAGAAAGATTCAGAGAATTCAAAGCTCAGGTGGAGAATTTGTCTAGGAAGAAGATCAAGGTCTTGAGATCCGATAACGAAGGAGAATACACTTCTGGTATCTTCCGTAATTTTTGCATTGAAGCAGGGATTAAGAGGGAGCTTAGCATTCCTTATAATCTTCAACAAAACGGTGTTGCAGAGAGAAAAAACAGAACTATCGTGGAAGCAGTCAAAGCCATGATTCATGACCAAGACCTGCAAATCTCTCTTTGGGCTGAAGCATCCAGGACTGCTGTCTATGTCCAGAATAGAAGTCCTCACAAAATCTTGGAGAATATAACTCTTGAAGAAGCATTCTCTGGGGTGAAGCCCGAAGTAAGTCATTTGAGGATCTTTGGGTGTCCAGTGTATGTTCATATTCCAAAGGAAAAGAGGACTAAGTTGGAACCTTCTGGCAAGAAGGGAATTTTGGTAGGCTATAGTGAGACATCAAACGCCTACATAATTTACATTCTAGGTCAGAAGACTATTGAGATCAGTAGAGATGTCACATTTGAGGAAGATGTTGCATTCAAAAGATCCAAGGGCACTCATATGGAGATCGATGAAGAAGAACCTCCTCAGGATATGGAAGTTGACCATGTTCTTGAGAATTAGAGGGAGGTTCCAAAACCTAAAGAAGACGATGATCTAGCTGAGCCCTTGGAACCTACTGATGGGCCTACAGATATTGTGATTGGAAAGAAGAGACCTCTTTAGTCCAGGAAAATAATGCAGGAGGCAGAAAGTTTTGCAGCCCCAAGAGGAACTTTTAGAGAAAGTAAGAGACCTAATAAGTTCTCCGGTTATGTAGCTCTGATGAGTCAGATCATTGAGTCAGAGCCTTCAAGTGTTGAAGAAGCTTCCAGTCAATAGGTTTGGAAAGATGCTATGACTGAAGAATATCAGTCCATACTTAAGAATGATGTTTGGGACATAGTTCCTAGACCCAAAGGCAAATCTGTGGTGTCTTCTAAATTGGCTCTTCAAGATCAAGAATGCGGCCGATGGGAGCATTGAGAAGTACAAGGCCAAATTTGTGGCTCGAGGGTTTTCACAAAAAGAGGGAGTTGACTATGAAGAAACCTGTAACGACCCCATCCTTGGGTAATTAATTTTTTTTCCATATTTCACTTCAAACATATAAATGTAACAAGTAACAAAGACATTACAATAAAATTCTTCCTTTCTTTATTGATAATTACATGCCAGTTACAATATATTTTTCCACATGGATTCCATTTCCATTGCAAATATAATTCAGAGTACAAAAGTAAAACAATTACATACATAGCTCGTAAGCTTTTTGCACAAATAGTAGTAAGATAGTCCAGGTTCCCTTCCTTACAAATCTTGGTGTATCTGTCGCCTGCTGTGGAGGAGAAACATCACTCAGGCGCTTTTCTGCCAACCACGGACTGTTAATGCGGTCCCCCGTACATCTATCATTCAATAGATGGCCCTCCCTTCGAACGAAGAGATTGGTAAAGTAACCGGCTGCAACAACCCAACTGAGCATAGTGCTGTGTCCTATACATCTAGAACTTGCTATTTCACAATCCTGAACTGGCATGATGAATCACAATGAACTGACAATGTAGTCTCAACTATCTCACATCTAAGTGGATGTCGTACCTTCCACTACTTTGGCCAAAGTATTCACATTCAGTACTTCGAATGAAGGTCATCTATCATATACACTACTCAGGGCTGATTTGATTTAAGGCTATCTTACACTATGCATAGGTATCGTCCTTTACTTTTGGATAATCTTTTATCCCAGACTAACCTACAACATTTTTCTAAGAGATTTACACAAGATAGGTATATCCTGTTTCAGATTACCTACCTTTTAGACATTCTATTTCAATAGCTACATGAGGGAGGTATATCCTGTTTCAGACAACCTACCTTTAAACAAACTACTTAATCAGAAATTGGAATACAGTCAACAAGGGTCCCTCGGGTAACTCCTAACATGGAATCCTTTATCCATGGAGTACATAGCTTGTCCTAGTTAACCTACTAACTTTCAAGCTTTAGACTACCTTGGTACTGGTTCCACCCTCGTCCTGGTATTTAATAACTAGTTCCTCTTTTCCTTTATATAAGGAATTCAAGCAGTTTCCAAGAAGATTCATTTCAAACATTCCCTTTATAACATGGACTATCTATTCTTCCATAACAAGCTATAAACATGCTTTTCCCCTTATGAACGAGTTTTCCTTTTATAAACAAGTCATTCCCAAGAATTCAAGCTATTCTATTGAATCAAGCTATTTACTTAAAACAAGTTTTCTCATTCAAGCTTTCACAAGCACTTAGGTATTTCTTAATAACAAGCTATCCTTTTTCCAAATCAGCATTCCTTTCCCCATTCACAATCAAGCTTTCCCTAAGTTATTTCATAACATCAGCTATCTTATTCCAACAGAGTTTCTTCAAATGCTTTTCTATTTTACTATCCTTGTTCAAGCAAATTCTCAAGCAGATTAATTAATTTACAAAATTAATCTAATACATTACACATGCCTGTTTTCCTTGCTGTAGATGATCCCAGTCTGCAGCTACTTCTCCTCCTTTTTCAGTATCACTCCTCTCTAACAAATGCTTATTCAGCAATGACGGAATATGGCTCTAACAAATGCTTATTCGGCAATGACGGAATATGCATTTGTTAGAGCCATAGTCTGTCATTGCTGAATAAGCATTTGTTTGAGAGGAGTGATACTGACAAAGGAGGAGAAGTAGCTGCAGACTAGGATCATCTACAGCAAGCAAAACAGGCATGTGTAATGTATTAGATTAATTTTGTAAATTAATTAATCTGCTTGAGAATTTGCTTGAACAAGGATAGTAAAATAGAAAAGCATTTGAAGAAATACTGTTGGAATAAGATAGCTGATGTTATGAAATAACTTAGGGAACGCTTGATTGTGAATGGGGAAAGGAATGCTGATTTGGAAAAAGGATAGCTTGTTATTAAGAAATACCTAAGTGCTTGTGAAAGCTTGAATGAGAAAACTTGTTTTAAGTAAATAGCTTGATTCAATAGAATAGCTTGAATTCTTGGGAATGACTTGTTTATAAAAGGAAAACTCGTTCATAAGGGGAAAAACATATTTATAGCTTGTTATGGAAGAATAGATAGTCCATGTTATAAAGGGAATGTTTGAAATGAATCTTCTTGGAAACTGCTTGAATTCCTTATATAAAGGAAAAGAGGAACTAGTTATTAAATACCAGGACGAGGGTGGAACCAGTACCAAGGTAGTCTAAAGCTTGAAAGTTAGTAGGTTAACTAGGAAAAGCTATGTACTCCATGGATAAAGGATTCCATGTTAGGAGTTACCCGAGGGACCCTTGTTGACTGTATTCCAATTCCTGATTAAGTAGTTTGTTTAAAGGTATGTTGTCTGAAACAGGATATACCTCCCTTATGTAGCTATTGAAATAGAATGTCTAAAAGGTAGGTAATCTGAAACAGGATATACCTATCTTGTGTAAATCTCTTAGAAAAATGTTGTAGGTTAGTCTGGGATAAAAGATTATCCAAAAGTAAAGGATGATACCTATGCGTAGTGTAAGATAGCCTTAAATCAAATCGGCCCTGAGTAGTGTATATGATAGATGACCTTCATTCGAAGTACTGAATGTGAATGCTTTGGCCAAAGTATTGGAAGGTACGACATCCATTTAGATGTGAGATAGTTGAGACTACATTGTCAGTTCATTGTGATTCATCATGCTAGTTCGGGATTGTGAAATAGCAAGTTCTAGATGTATAGGACACAACACTATGCTCAGTTGGGTTGTTGCAGCCGGTTACTTTACCAATCTCTTCGTTCGAAGGGAGGGCCATCTATTGAATGATAGATGTACGGGGGACCGCATTAACAGTCCGTGGTTGGCGGAAAAGCGCCTGAGTAATGTTTCTCCTCCACAACAGGCGACAGATACACCAAGATTTGTAAGGAAGGGAACTTGGACTATCTTACTACTATTTGTGCAAAAGCTGCAAAAGCTTACGAGCTATGTATGTAATTGTTTTACTTTTATACTCTGAATTATATTTGCAATGGAAATGGAATCCATGTGGAAAAATATATTGTAACTGGCATGTAATTATCAATAAAGAAAGGAAAATTTTTATTGTAATGTCTTTGTTACTTGTTACATTTATATGTTTGATGTGAAATATGGAAAAAAATTTAATTACCCAAGGATGGGGTCGTTACAAAACCTTTGCTCCAGTGGCTCGCTATACTTCTGTTAGAACCATTATTGCTATTGTTGCATCTAGAGGATGGAAGATTTACCAAATGGATGTAAAGACAACCTTTCTGAATGGTGTCATAGGAGAAGAGGTTTACATTGAGCAACCCGATGGATTTGAGGTACATGAGAAGGAGTCTCATGTTTGCAAGCTAAAGAAGGCCTTGTATGGTCTTAAGCAGGCTCCTTGTGCTTGGTACGAAAGGATTGATTGCTATCTGTTGAGTTTGGGTTTCTTAAAGAATGATGCTGATTCTAACCTCTACTTCAAGGTAATAAATGGTGAAGCATTGATTTTAGTTCTGTATGTTGATGATTTGATTATCACTGGAGAAGAACACCTCATTCTCAAATGTAAGGAGTTAGCTTCTGAGTTTGAAATGAAGAATCTTGGTCTCATGCATTACTTTCTTGGCTTAGAGGTTTGGCAAAAGATAGATGGGATGATTCTAAGTCAAGGCAAGTATACCATTGACATTCTGAAGAGGTTTGGTATGATTGATTGCAAACCTATGTCTACACCTATGGAGACCAACTTACATAAGTTGAAGGAGGCTGCATCTAGTTTAGAACTAGTGGATTCCACGATGTATAGGCAACTGATTGGTTCATTGATGTATCTAGTTAACACTAGACCAGATATCTGTTATGCAATGAGTGCACTTAGTCAGTTTATGTGTGAACCAAGGCAGATACATCTTGTTGCAGCGAAACATATCCTGAGATACTTGCGTGGCACAGTTGGATATGGATTGAGATATTCTATAGGTGTGGATTTGGAGCTGCATGGTTTTATTGATTTTGATTGGGCAGGGAGTGTTACTGATTGAAAGAGTACCTCTGGTTGTTGCTTTAGTTTGGGATCTGCTATGATATCCTGGTGCAGCAGGAAACAATCTTCAGTGGCATTGAGTACAACAGAGGCAGAGTACATTGCAGCTTGTGTGGCAGCTTGTGAAGCAGTGTGGCTTTGTAAGCTCCTTGTAGGATTGTTTGGACAATCAATGGAGCCTACTATCATTCATTGTGATAATCAGAGCTGTGTGAAGCTTTCTGTCAATCCTATGTTTCATGACAGAACTAAACATGTTGAAATCAAATACCATTATATCAGAGATATGGTATTGAGGAAAGCTATATAGTTGAGGTATATCAACACTGATGAGCAGATGACAGACATTCTCACCAAGCCTCTCTCCAGAATAAAGTTTGTGTACTTTCAAGATAAGCTTGGTATGGTGGAGAACTCAGCCTTAACTGAGAAGGAGTTTCAGTATCAACGATCCTCTTTAATGAGTTCTTCTCTGTGAGAGAAGTTCGAGGTGAAATCCCTTCGTAATGAGTTCTCTGTAAGAGAAGTTCGAGGTGAAATCCCTTGATTCCACCCTCTGGGAGAGCTATGGTGGGTGTCATGTGTGTGACTCTATGACAACATCACGTGAAGGAGTCCGTGATGACTTACGTACTTGTGTTTCACCCTCTGGGAGAGCCATGGTGAAAGTCACAATGAGGTGACAACATCACATTGAGTGATGAGCACTTGTACATACCATCTATGGAGGTAGCCATGATGGTTGATATCACGATGAGGTGATATGCTTTTACGATGAGGTGATAAGCTCTTTCTTTCATGGATGTAGCCATGTTGATTAAACATCACTATGAGGTGATATGTTTACACAGGTGGAAGTATTCCTCCCTAGCTGAGAGGGAGTGTTAATGATATTATGCAACCACGTGATGAATACTCCTGGCGCGATTTAATTAAAGAGATAAATTTAAATATAGCTTTAAGCTATTTAAATTTATATGTTTCGATTTCCTTGAAGAGGCGCTTCAATTATTTATAAGACAAACAAATATTAAAAGACAAATAAATATTATTTATTATTATTTTAGGAAGCCGACTTTCTAGAAAATCATGCCCAGCAAAAGGACGTCTCTCTTGGGCCGACCTCTCTTGGTGAAGAGGTGCGAGTTGCCTATATATACAAAGCACTTCATTTGTATTAAGCATCAAGAAAGTTCAAAGCATTAAGGAGAAGTGCGATCTGAGCAGCAGATCGATTTTGGAGCAGCAGATCGATTCAAGGAGATTCATATTATTTGTATCATTGCATCTAGGAGAGGTGCTGTTTATTGCATCATTGAGGCATTGTGTTTGTGCCCAAGTTGTAAGCAGATTGCTGCTCTTATTTATATCAATATATAGGAGATATATTGGCTGGGTTTTTCTCCCTCAGGTTGGAGGGTTTTCCCAGGGTATTGGCTGTGTCATTGTGTCAATTTTGAATTAATTTTTGCATTCTAATCTGATCATTTAAATCTAACACAAGGGAGGTATAAGGTGTTTTAATTATTAAATTTTTAAAGGTTCATGAGGAGGGCATTGGAATTTGAGGGAAAAGTGTTTTAAACCTAAAGTTGCCTTAATTTCCCTCTTACTCTCTATAAAGTTTCATTTTGACTCTCATTTGCTCATCTTTGAATTGACAACTTAATAGGATGTTGTTGGAATGACTCTAGTGTACTTTGGCTGCGTGTTGAGGATGAAAACCCTCGCTGTATTGAGCTAGTTTCGGTGGTGAAAGATCCATCCTAGCTGGGATTGAGTGGTTCCATCTAGGGATCACACTGTGCTACAACAGAGGTCTGATTTTCTAAGTTTTGGGTGTTGAAAGATGTAGATTTTTGTGGTATTTTGATTTGGGTTTGTTGGTGTGAGTGTGGTTTGGAGTTTGAATCATTTTGGAGGTGATTGGTAGATGTTTTGCATTGATTTCTGAGGTTTGATATGCATTATCAGAAGTTCTAGAAACTCTGATTTTACCAGTGGCTGAAGGACAAATCTGCTCAAAACTCCATTTGTGTTTGGCTCCTCGTTCTGGGTATCGGTGCATTGGATTCATCATGTCTGGGCGCCATCTTTCAAGCTATCATTTGGGGGTATTCAGTGAAGGTCTGATTTTTGGAGCTAAATTGCCCTCTCTAGGGGCCATACCATTCTGGGTATTCATGACAGAGGTTTGCTGATGTGTAAACCTCTTTATCAGTCCGTTTTCCAGTGTTTGTGTTGCTGTTTGGAGGCTTTAGAAACTAGGGAATCTAAGGTGATTCATCTATGAGGAGTTTGGAGACTATTGGAGTTGATTTGCTGCTGTTGTAAGCCTTTAACCAGGTCTGAAACTTCATATGTCAGGTCTGATATAGCATTGTATAAGTCTGATTTCAATCTGGAAACATTGTTTAAATTGTATGTTGCCATCTTTTATGAAAGTATTGTTATTTGCTAGTTCTTCCATTCTATTTGCAATATTCCATATGTTGGTGTGCATTTTGGAAGTACATTGGAAAACAAACTTAAACACACAGCATAAACAATACAATCTGCAACATTGAAACTCAAAACAGCATACGTGGATTTTCAAAAAGAAATCAAGGGGTGTATGTTACAGGATTGTCAAAAGAAACCTGCAACTCTTTCTTGGGAGGCATGGTTTGCAGATGTAGACTTGGTGTGATTTTTGGTTGCAATTCACAAACAAAAATCAACTAAAAACTTGGCATGATTTTCACCAGAAACTAGTCGCATTTTTTTTCCTTGTAGATGGTCACAACTTTTAGTTTGCAAACCTTTTCAGGTTGCAAACCTTTTCATGTGACATGCTTTGATACCATGTTATGAAATGAAATAGAACACAAAAAATATTCTATTAGATTCGATCTATGATTACATTGACAAACTCCTTATATAGAGTTCAAAATGAGGATAAAAATGGTGCATGACAAATGCATGATAAATAATCCAAA
The DNA here is from genome assembly GCA_007115665.2 of Sequoiadendron giganteum. NCBI lineage: Eukaryota > Viridiplantae > Streptophyta > Pinopsida > Cupressales > Cupressaceae > Sequoiadendron > Sequoiadendron giganteum. The sequence continues at coordinate 412,900,743 of CM021109.1, forward strand.
AATAATAAACTAATAATAAAAATAAACTAATCTAAATTAAGTCATTAAAGTGACTTTATTACAAAAGTCTATAATGTCTAATAGCTTGGTGGGAGACAAGTACAAATACTCGAATTTGGTACTTTCTTTAGCTAAGTTTGCTTACAATGGTTTAGTCAACAAAAGTAAATTGAAGACCCCTTTTCAAATAATGTATAGGTGTAGTCCTAGGGGTGCCATCAAGTTGAGAGATAGTGTTGATTTGAGGAGTGCTGAAGCTGAAGATTATGCAAAGTATATGCAAGAGGTGCATCAACAAGTGTGAAAAATTGGAGCAAATTATCATGAGCTACAAGCAACATACTCACCTCAAGTGAAGAGACAAATAATTTCAAATTGGGGACTTGTTGATGGTATTTTTGAGAAAAGGAAAGGTTTTCAAGTGCACATAAACAATCTCAATGGAAAAAGACTGGACCATGCAAGATCCATTGGTTTTTTCATCAAATGCTTATGAGATAGAGCAACCAGATGGGATTGACATCTCACCCATCTTCAACATAGTGGATTTATATCCTTTCCATAAGGGACGATCAATTGATGATAATGCTTGTTTGAATTTATCAATTCCATTTTGGAAACAATAGTTGCTTGAGAAGGAGATGGACTAAATTGTAGTGATTGATTCAAGAGTCATAGAGAACAAGGGGCAATTAATACAACGATTATTTGATCAAGTGGAAGGATAGAGTAACAATAGACTCAGCTTAGATGGGTGCATATGAGATTGGTCAATATAGCCAATCATTGGAGGATCTTGAGTTTAATGGGCAGATGCTTGTTTTTTTCTTTCACTTACTTGGGGTGTATGATGTACGAGCATCTTGGCATGATATGCAATCTTGGATCAACAAAAATATGTAGGTTTAGTAGGCCATTAAATGTGCTTTGGAATTCAAGTTTCTTGTCCAATCAAAAACTTATGGTGTGTCATTGTGAACTAAGCCTATTATGTTTTTGTTTGATTCTTCATAGAAGTGGTGTCAAGCATAACATATTTATCATTCTATTGTAGAAGAGGATCTCCAATAAGCCATTGTGTCCTCATGTTCTTATGCTTTCATCAATCACAAAGAAATCTGATTAGGAGTGTTATCATTTGTCCAAAACATTCAAAGATCCCAAGTCAGCATTTTGTCAACCATTTGATGTGCACATGTTATGGTTTGAGCCACTGTAGCAAAACTCAGCCAAAAATCACAATTACTTGTGAACAATCAACACTCGATAGGTTCGGTGATCTAATTTGAATTGGATCATTGATTTTTCTCTATACTTTGGCATGAATCTCAATGCACCAAAAATCAGCAAAATCTTGCAATCTAATTGTGGTTTTATTAGAAATTGTGAGTTGATTCTGATTTGGCACGAAATTAAAAAAACAACAAAATTTCTGTATTTTTTATGAATTTTACATTTCTTTAAATTTCTTGATTTTTTCCCAAGTTTTTCTTGATTACTTGAATAAATCTTTATCTTTTGATTTGCTGAGTCAATCTTGAGAAAGATTTTTGCTGCTATGGTTTGAGCAATATAGGATAAATCAATTGGGTCTTTGAGCACATATGAAATGTTTTTTTTGCATATCATATAAAAATAACATAGGTAGCAACTTCTTGCTGTAAAGGGATGATGCAAGAGCATCTACCAAAATAACCAACATCAGGGGTACTTCTGACCCAAACTCAAAAGGAGAAGATCAAATTAATCAATCACCCAAAATTCCTTATCTGTAAGCCAAATCACCACATCATCAATCCAGACCTTTTTCAAATACAACTTTTCAATCATCACAATGACTGTTCCAAACTAATGACACCAATAGAAACTCTGAAACAGTCCACATTTACACAAGTCACCAAATTACCATTCTTGTCAACTTAATTCTCATGGCAAAAGACAACCATTCTCACAATCTTGTTTTAAACCTGTTACCAGATCTTGCAACACCTCTAAACAATCAAAATTTGTCAGGAACAGATCAGTAACTCACCATCAAGAGACTGCACTATCATAACCTTTAATTTTTGCAGTCAAAACACTCCTTTTCTCATTGAATTAACTTTGTTCAAATCATCAAAAACAACAATCCTGCCTTCAAAACCTTATCAAAACATAGAGACATCTGTAAAAACATCAATAAGGCAGTTTCCAATCATTAACAACCTTTCTTTTCACTATTTTATCAGATTCCCCGTTTTAAGCAATCAAACCACCATATTTCTTGTAGGTCACCAAACCCTTAAACCGGGTGATTCATCTTCAGTCTCTTTGTTTCCAACACATATTTAGAAACCCATTTTGACATACAATGACATATCTAAATGTCATATAGACTTGTTTTGTAACAAACATCTGGAAACTGGACTGAACGCTGAAATAAGCCTCAAATTAGGCCAAATTTAGAAATGAAGTATCCTTGTATCTTCACCAAAACACCTAATAACCCCAAACAGTCTTTTAATGGGTCTCAAAACTAAAGAATCATGAACTTTCAGGGATAGAAAGGCTCAATAAAACACTAAACCTCAAAACCCTTAGTTATAGGCTTTACAACACAAGGACAGTGAGGGTTTATTGAAAATGAATATTGCAAACTTCCATATGCTCTGCCACCTCTTCAAACATGTTTGATTATGTCTGCACAGACAAATTAGACCGTTCTCCAACCTTTCCCAATGTCTTTTCTTCATTTCATCACTTGTAGGCACCACTTTTGCTTGAAAACACAGAATTTCTGTGAGGGCAGCAATCTTGGCTCTGTATTTTCACTTCCTGCAACTGCACACATACACACACAACTAAAACAATCTAAACACACTTCCTAATATCCCATTCCACCGATCTATTACACCTACATTGGTGGAATGGTGGGTTAGATCCTTAAAAGACTCTAAAACCCTTGTTGAGGGTTTCTAACAGATTTCTGTATTTGATCACTAAACGAACTTAAAATTCAATGCAAACCCCTCAAATTGACTTAGAGTGAATGCCAAAACACTATCCTTCCTAAGACAATGAAAATCAAGGCCTTGTATTGCTGTACAGGCCATACAAGATTAGAAACTAGAGAGAAAACTCAGAAAATTGCAGAACAGCGAGTTTTATTTCAAAATTTGTTTCCAAAATTACGAAGTACTTCTACTTGCTCGCCCCCACAATGCTTTAATAGATGTTTCCCAACCAATAACTGCCTTTACAACTTCTTTCATCGACCTATCCCTTCAATTTTCCCACAAAGACTCTTCATCTTCTGATTTTTTGCCTTTTACATAATCGGCAACTTTTAGCATTTTTGCAAATTTTGCTTTTTACATTATTTTGACCACCTAGTGACCTATTTGTGACCTCAAATACATTATTTATGACCTCCCAAGACCTTTTTACAATGCTTTTACAAATGAAAGTTCAATTTTTACAAATTTGCCAATTGAAGGCATCTAGTGAGCAAGGTGCTCTTGCACCAAGGGATTTTTTTCACCAAAAATGTCTATCTTAAAGCTAGGAAAAAGGGGAAAATCATCATTTTGAAAATTTGAAACAAATTAAGGTTAGATAAGGTTTAGCGACATGGAAATAAAATGGAAAAAAATTCATTGTAGAAAAGGATGGCCAGGCTAGGAGAAAAGAAGTCTTATCAAGAAAAGAGGCATTTTTTCAGCAAAGAAACTCACTAAAACAAATGGGAAGACCTCAGAAGCTACTGTAAGGTTCTTTTGGATAGTACTAAGAAGTGATTCAACCCTAAAAACTCCTGATCAAATATGTTTGGGCTACTTTTGAGGCACTTTTCTTCATTTTTAGATGTTTCTAGGGCCCTGTGGGCTGTATAAATTGTAAATATATGATGAAAAAGTGTTACATTTTCTAAAATGAGGTTTCTTTTTTTTGGTTGTTTATCATTTTCTACAATATTAATATTAGAAGCTTTGAGTTTTTTTTAAGCTTTGGAAATCAAGATAATTGTTTGTTTTTAAATTTATATGCCTCAATGAGAAAGCACCTACCCAGTGGTTGTTTTGGGTTAAAAGTGATATTTGATGTTTGCAATGTTCGTGCACAATGTGTGAGATTTTTTTTTGAGTACTCATATAGTATATTCCTCTATTATCAAATTTAAAATTTTATGCAATTTACATGTTTGTATTTCTAAGTTAAACTTTTTGTTAAATGACGATTTCCCAAATATGTTGCAAATGTTCACCAAAAGGTTGCAACAACATAGTTTGGGTAATTAACTGTGGATAATCTTACTTTGGTAGTTCAGATGAGGTTTCCATACGCTTGGTGGCCTAACCTTGATTTCACCAATAAGTTCATGTTAGATAGCGAGACCATAAATGAATTTCTAAATACTCATTAAGGAATTGAGCCTATGTTTTGTGTGAGCATGGAAAAGAAATTTAAAATCCATAAATCTGTTGGCGTAAACATTAGCACCTCTGGAGTGCGAGTTGGTACAGACAGCTATGCACAGTACGTGATGATTGCTCTTCAAATTAGGAGGGGAAGGTGCCTCTTTTGCTGATATGCGTTAAAAGTAAAATATCTAAATCCTATCTTTTTGACTCAGCTGGAAGAGGCACAAGGTTAAGAAAACCAAGGACGTTGCAGCTAAAGATTTTCTCTGGTTTCGTAGGTCTTTAACTACAACTAAAAACTAAAAGCTTTAAACTATCCAATCTCCTCAAGAAAACAGAGCATGAGGAAAAGGAGCAAGAATGTGATTACATGATAAACTTTAGGTCCAAATTCACAACGTGAAGGCAAGGTGGCACAACTATTTGCTCGACTGGGAAGAAGTTTATTAGAAACAAACAAATGCACGATAAACGAAGTACAAATTCACAATGTGAAGGCAAGGTGGCACAACTATTTGCTTGGTTGAATAAGTTTATTGACACACACATCAAATGATAAGTTTTAAGTACAAATTTGCAACATGAGGGCAAGGTGGCGCAACAATTTGCTCATTTGAATAGACTTATTTGAAACAAAACATAAGGTAAGCAACTAGGACAACAAATTGCATTGGCGAAACACGCATACAATAAACGATAAAACTAGCAACCCCATTTAACTAAGTTTCGAATAAACACCATAGTAATAACATGAAGGCAAGGTGGCACAACTATTCATTAATACAGTAATCACCCATGAACAGATACAAAATAACAATATTACAGGCAAGGTAGGCGCAACGTATATTGCTATCACGTTCAAAAGTTATTTACAAATGACCTGAAAGCACTTATTTATAGACATCAAAGGTGTAGGCAACCCTAAAATCACCTTGAGTCAATAGGAGTCTTGCAAGCATGCAAGATCTTTATTCCTAAATCTAAGGAAAATAAACTACACCGTTAACTGGAAAGTTACCATCAGTTAACTGAAACAAAACTCAATAGAATGGACATGTGCAACATGCACATCCTTATTGAAATGAAAACTAACTAATAACTCCAACTATACAAAGATGTTTCCAAGAAAGACATAGCATGCAATGTGTAACAACAAGTTAACTTGGAAAGAGGCATCGAGTTTAACTCCTGTGTTTAATGTCTATCTTGGAAAAGATGGGACACCCTGAATTGAAGTTCACTGGCCTTGATCTCGAGCAACTAACCCCTCCATGAGGTCATTGACTGCATCACCATCTGGGGAATTGATACTCTTTCGTAGTACACGATGTCTGCGCAACATATCCTCACCACCTGTGATCTGGCTCTGAAGTTCACCTCTTCTTCTGATTGCCTCATCGAACAACGCTGACATGACTGTAAGTTGATCTAACTTACAGCCAATAGAGTCTCCACTGAAAATATCATGGATGAGTGTTCGCAATTCTAACTGAATGTCTACCAGCTCAACATACTCACCACCCTCACGCTGATATCAGCAAGGAACTTGTGACACAAAATCTCTCACATAATGAAGTGCAATAGTCACATGTTCTCTACTCTCGGCCAACTCTGAAGTTATTTTCTCTTGTATTTCTTCCTTGAAGATTAACTATGTTCTCCAATCATAAATAGCTTCTCTATCTTCTTCATCAGCGACTGAGTTATATGCTGTCCCTAGGTGAGCAATCAAGATTTCATCCCTAGGTTTGTCAACTGCTAGGTTGCGCTCTAAATCCTGAATTTGCAAACGGAGTTCGCAGGCATTGTATCTCAACTGAAATAGCTTTGCAAGTATAAAGTGGCCATTAGTGATAAACTCCTCTTCCCAATCCATCATGCGCTTCCCGTACACAACCATCTGATTGAGTTGTCCCTGCTCTGCTAGTGGCTCTACCATCTGTGGGAGTGAAACGGTGACATTTTCGAGTCTATGGACAAGATTAGAGATGTATTGACGAAGCTGTTGGTTCTCAGCCTTGAGGGCTATTTTGTCTTCTCCGTCTTTTGTCACTCTATCCTTTATGTTGTCAGTTGCAACTTGAAGCAAATCAACCTTTGTTTGGCGTGTGCTCCTGCCAAGGTTAACCTTGATAACTTCGAAGTCCTCAACTTCCAACTCATCCAAATTCTTGTCTGGTGGAGGTATTGCAGTCTCTACAATGATTTTTTTTTCAGCATTCCTCTCTACATGAACCTATTTCTTAATCCTCTTATCTGATGGATCCTAGTAGATGTGATCAAAGTCTGAGTGGTCCAGTATGTATGACAACTGCCTCCTCTTCCTACCCAGTTGATTCTCAAGCCAAGACGAATCTTGACTAATCTCACTGGATGGATCGGTGCTAGTCACAGGAGGTCCTGATGAGGCAAAAAGTGTAGAAGTATGGCTACGCAGTGGCAAGTCCAGGTCCAAATCAATGTGAATTGGAACTGGGAGTTGCTGTGGTGTCGACGATGGCAAAGGAGGTTGTACCTCAGGCTCTGGCATGCTCTGAACTGCATTCGTAGTTGGCTCCACCTATGTTTCTGTAGCAAGTGCCTTCCCTTTTGATTTATTAGGCACTTTGTTTCTTTTAGAAGGATTACTCCTTTTCTTTTGTTTGGGCTTTCATGAGGATGGCAGTGTAGATTCCACTAATGGCGGCTTTGTACTTGGCATGACTACCCTTCTTGTCTTCTTGCTTTCTAAGTAGAGTATGCTATTCTGAATAGCTCTACTTGTTCTCTACTCCACGGATGAATACTCCTGGGCATATCAATCAATAGCTGGAAATGGCTGCGTATCGACCTGCTCTCTGAAAAATTGAGGAGATACATCCCCATCATCATCTGACAACCCTTCCACATCCTCTGACATGTAAAGGGAAATCTATGAGAGAGTGAACGTGCTGTAACTGCGTCAGCGCACTTCGAACTCATCTTCGTAGTTGACCCAGTAGTCCTCCATATTAGGCTTGTGATTAGGGCGACCTCCAAGATGCGTTGAATAATAATTCCAAGGGTCATATGTACGTGCGTCGATAAGGTACTTGAGCTTGAGGTTCTCCAACTCCTAACCTGCAGCCTTAGCATCAACTGCTGTTTTACATCGGGAGATTCCCATCTACAAAGGAAAGTTGGCTGCTGACTTGCGCTTGTTATGCAACCGAGTATGGACTTCAGATAATTGCCTTAGAAACTCCATGAACACCGTCTTATCCGAAGGATAACGTGGTAGCATGGCTGGATTTCCTGTATAACCGTAGACACGGATGCAAGTATATATAGGGAACTGAATGAACCAGTCTGCCCATTCTGCCATTACCTCTCGAGCAACTGCTGAAATACAAACATGTAACTCTCGGTCTAGGTCTCTCACTGTGTACATCAAGAATGCTTCTTGCACATGTTTGAAATGTTGCGTGGACTTCGTGAACTCAAGCTGATCATAGTACTGATAAACTTTCTGCACTTTGAGAATGCCCATGGTGTTCAAACCTCTAAATTGATTCTGATATGCAATCAAGTATATGAGATAAGAACACATGTGAAAATTAGGGCAACTAGGAATCCAGTAATTTGTTTGTGAATGACGTCGCTGATCAAAGAAGCCCAGCCATAATATTCTCACCTGGACACAATCTGAGCAATGACATAATACATCCAAGGCTGGAATTTATCTGCATCTGAATGACTGGAGACACGATTAAGAAGGGTTATCAAAATCACATACTCCTCTTTGAACTCCCCGTGACCGACATTGTGTGGCAATTTGACTTTCTTTTCTTTCAACCATCTCTCCGCCATTTTCTTCTAACACATGTCCTTATCAGCATTGAATGCTCTCTCACATTGAACCATGGTAATGACCAAACTATTTGGATGTTGAGGAATACCAAAACATTTCTCAATATCTCGGGGCTTGAGACTGTAGATCACCCGTCCGTCCGTTGACTGAATTTCACGGGTAGTAGAATTGTAATGCTTGATACAAGACATCACGAATTCAATGCACTGAATTGAAATGGGGATAGAAGCCGCCTCTAGCAACCCGGACCTTTCGATGTTTTGAAGTATTGTCGAATTTATCTTTTTCGGATCCAAAATGACCGCTGGAAGCACCTTATGCAAGTTTGTGTTGACTGTTCTGTGAAATCATGAATTAGGACCGACTTGGTCCTGAATTCGTTCTGTGTGTATTGCATTCTGAAAAACTCGCCTGTTGACTGTGAACACGGCTATGTTCTGACAACTTCTCCGGAAAGTCGAAAATCACTCCAGATGAGGCTAAAAATAGCCTGTCGGAGGGGCAATTTTCACGAAAAATTCTGAATTCGGCATAGTGCTCTAGAATAGAGCATAGTTACGAGACTCGGACTCGGCTCAGACTCGGTTAGGGTGACTCGACTCGGGACTTGGGACTCGGACTCAGCGCAGACTCAGCAGAATGAAAAAGAGTTGAAAAAAACCTAGAAATTTAGAGATTTTTAAGGATTTAAAACTAGTTTCAAGCACCCTTTATTAAATACAACACAAATAAAAGAAAATTTGATCACATACACAAGTATACAACGATCACATAAGTATAAAGTACACAAACTGTAGTTGCGTTGCTGAAGGAAATAGCATACTTAGATATATAAAATTAGTCAAATGTATACAAAAGTCATGGAATATGAAATCCATAACTTCAAATGTTCCATACAAATATGAAATATCAAAAGATTCAAAACAATAGCTATAAGTCTATGACTCTATGGCTGTGGCATAGTGGAGCCAGCATCCTTCCTACGAACATGTCTAAGGGTCCTGGATGATGTTGTAGCTGCAAACCATAGTCTCTGCCTCTGTCTGACTCTCCATGCCATTCTCACCAACAACAACTATGTCTCCTCGTGCTCTAGCCTCCTCCTCAGCCATGGCTACAACCTCAACCTCTCTCTCTGCCTGGTCCACCCAATCAAGGTCCTCGTCACTAAAGACTGCATCTGTAGCCTCAGTGGCCCACTTAGATTGTGGATCAACCTCCTCTAGATTGATCGGGGTGTTGTTTTGGTCAAAAAACTTCCTGTATCTGAGCCGAAGGTTGTAATGAACATATACCAAGTCATTCATCCTCTCCACTGTCAATCTATTGCGCTTCTTGGAGTGTATGTGCTCAAACATACTCCAATTGCGCTCACAACCAGATGAACTGCATGGCTGGCTAAATAGACGAATGGCAATATTTTGCAGGTTCCGTGTATCAGAACCAAACAACTCCCGCCATCTATCTGAGATGAGAAAAAGAAACAAAATCAATCTCATTTCAAGTTTCAAGTTCAAGTTCAACATTTAATAATAAAATACAATATAAAAAGATGAAAATTATGCCCTTAAATATATTTTTACCTGGTAGTAATGTTGTCCTATTGTCTTTGCACATTTGACGTGCAAAGAAGTCTCCTTGTGCCTTACTGAAGGCATCTATCTCCTGCACTATCTGTGTAGTAACAACGGGCAACATCCGCTCTATCGTCGAGTAGAGCCCACTAAGAATTTCTCTATCTGCACGGAGATCACGGCGGAATTGGAAGGCCGGATTTAGGAAACATGCGGCTGCATGGATGGGCCTATGAAGTTGGTTTTGCCATCTCCTATCAATGATATCCCAAATGGGACGATACTTCTCCTCAACTCCACCATAGACTGATCTAATGGCCTCTTTGGCCCTATCCATGCCCTCATATATGTAGCCCATTGCGGGCTTCTCCCCATCTGCAACTCGTAGGAGAACTAGCAAGGGCTCAATAAACTGCAAAGTGCAAACATGTTTCACAAATAAGTGTGAATGAAAATAAACAAATAAAAGTAAGATATGATTAAAAATTAAAACATAATAAAGAATTAAATTTTACCTTCACAATCTCCTCCATTGGTGTCCAAAACCCTTGCTCATAAAAAATGCAATCAACCACAGCAATCCCTGCAGTGCTTGTAGAAAAGGATGAGGAAGACCACTCCTCACCAACAAACATGCGCCTTAAAGCTGCCTTTGACCGAATCAAGGATTGCAACATGATAAAATTTGTTGCAAACCTAGTGATGCCAGGACGAGACAACTCCCTCAACCTCGTGTATTTCCTCATAAGGTTAAGCACCCATGTGTGATTGTATACAAATTTGCAAATGTTTTTTGCTGCATCCACACATGTTTTGATCCATGGGAGCTTGCCAAGATCCTCCATCATGAGGTCAAGGCAATGGGCAGCACATGGAGTCCAAAGTATAGTAGGGTCCCTCTCCATCAATAATCTACCAGTAGCAACATAATTTGCTGCATTATCTGTCACCACTTGTACTACATTCTCTTCCCCCACATCAGCTATCACCTCATCTATAGCCTCACACAGGTATGTGGCATTTTTGAATTGGGTAGAAGCATCAATGGACTTCATGAAGATGGTGTCACCTGAAAGAATAAGCAAAACCAATTATTCAATAAATTAAAAAACATAAATCAGCCATATTAAATTATTAATCACTAAATCAAATTCAAATTTCAATGCATTGAGGGAAGTAGAATTACTTCCGGAGGACACTAGAAAATTAAGGAGCGTCCTATTTCTCCTATCGGTCCAACCATCAGTCATGATGGTGCAACCAATCCTCCTCCACTGCATGCGCTGCTCCTCTAATTGTGCTTTCACATCTGCCACTTTTTGAGTCAAAAGTGGGCCCTTTAATTCATCTTTAGAGGGGGCTTTGAACCCAGCCCCACATATGGTTATGGCATCAACCATGTTTTGCCAAAAAGGTGACCTAAAACATGTCTTAAATAAATTAATAAGTTACTTACATAAGTATTGTAAAATGAAAAGTTTTAAGATTTTAACTTTAAATTTGAATTCGATAATGAGATACATCTAGATTCTAAAATAATAAAATTTAAATATAAATTTTAAAACAATTAAACAAAAAAGAATTACCTGGCTACATAGAAGGGAATGGTGCAGTAGTACCAAAAGTCTGCAATTGTCTTTTTTGCTACATCATGTGCGTCCTTGTTCCAACCCATGCTCTCAAGTGACGGTTGGGAACCAGGAGTAGTGCGTGGTACAAAATATGAGTCCACCCTAGATTTACGAACTTTAGGGCCAATGCTAATACTGCCACTACCACTATCAGTAGTAGCGCCACCAACACTAGGAGTATGTATAGGCATAGCTGGTGCAGAAGCAGTAGCACTAGCACAAGCACTAGCCCTAGGACTGTATGGAGGCATGGAAGAAGCATCTCCAACAACACCAAGTCTCTGTCCAACTCCAAAACTCACCAATTCCTGCTTCTGTCTCTTTTTCATTTCTTTTTGCATTTCAAAAGTTTCTAATTGCACCTGCACTTCACGAACAGCCTCAGGAGGTGCTATAGGGCAGCCCACTGCATCATGGATGGGTATGCGTGCAATATGGTATTTTAATCTATTTATGCCTCCATGATATATTGTTTTGCAGTATTTACATTTTGCTTCTCCTTTTTTCATTCCGGGAAAGATTTCAGCATGTTTCCAAGCAAGGTCTTTTCTGCCTGGGGTTTGAGACATTGTGAAAATAATAATATGCTTTGATTTGCAAATGAATGTGGCTGCAATAACAAGTAGGGTTTCTAAAATTATTTAAGTTGCAAGTAGGGTTTGTAAAAAAAAAATGCAAACTAAAAAAAACAATGATTTTACAAATTACAATGAATTATTTGTTAAAAAAACACAAAAAAAACCAATTAAAATCAAACTTACCTCTTATATTTGGCTTGGAATGCAATGCAAACTCCTCCCAATCATTGGTAATGAGCTCTCAATGCACCTCCTTGCTGGTATGAAGCTTCCCAAATGATATATGGCCCTGTATTTGTCTTCAACAGCTTGCTGGTTGCCCTCTCTTCTCCTCCTATTTTTCTTCACAACTCTCTCTTCAACTCCTACTTTGCCAAATGAATGAAATGAGGTTGCTTTTAGGGTTGGGGAGATAATATAAGGCAAAAAAAAACAAACTTAAAAGTCGATTTTATGTTTTATTGATGACTTTTTATGTTGCTGTCGCCGGCCGTGTCCAGGGCTCGAGACTCTCCGGGAAGCGGCGAGTCCGGCGCGTCTGGTGAGTCCGGCCAGGACTCGGCAGCGTCCGAGTCCGGGCTCCCAGGACCCGGCCAGGGGTGCTTGGCTCGGGACTCGCTGAGTTCTGGCGAGTCCGGGTGAGTCCCATTACTATGGAATAGAGGCAATGGGGCAATTTTCACAAAATATTCTAAGACATGGGTGTTGTTGTTGATGCTGAAATACACGAACCTAGATGATCTGTTTCTGAAAATTTTGTCGTTTTCTTTGACATGCGAAAAATACTTAAGACGAGAAATAGAAGAAATTTAGACAAAAGATAGAAGTTTTTTGTTTATTTGTTTTCTCTGATTTTGTAGAAATTCGCCTATGTTTGAAGTTTGCTGATTATTCTGAACCTGTATCTGCAAGGAAATTTGAAAAATTATGCCTTCGAATGCTTGCACAAGAGAAAATTCGCTTGCACTTCAACCTGTTATGAGAGAAATGGATGCCATTTTGAAATAAATAGAGAAAATCTTAGGTTTATGGTGCCAACTGCAAGAAGAAACCCTGATTTAGAAAGAAATAATTTGATTGGACCCCACTTTGTGCAACACAAACTGAGTTGAAGTCTCAAAGATATTAAAATATTAAAATATTCAGTTCTACTCAACATGCAAAACTCAATTGAGTCTCAAAATAGGCACCAATATTAAAATATTGAAGAAATTCGCCCTTTGCACATTCGACATGTGGAAACTGAATTTTAATATTTTTATTAAGTTAATTGAAGTCTCTCTTTCTGGGTCGCCTTAGAATATTTTTTGATTCCAAAAAGTCAAAGTTCGACTTTCTAGGCGTCCATTTGCAAAAAATGAGATTTTTTGCTAACTTCCTACTCTGTAGCTTGTTGAAAATGTCACAGAAGCCTCTGTTGAACCTTGATTTCTAGGTGCTCGGGTGATGCTGAAATTGAATAGAAGGACTCGTCGCGTAGCTAGATCAAAACTGATGAAATGTCTGTTGGGAATTGTGACCTCAGAAAATTGAATCTAGTGCCTCAAAATGAAGGGCGCCTTTTTAAAGGAGATATGTAATTTCGTAAGAAATTCCATACAGCCATTTTTCTGATTTGCCATCTGACGCTTCAATCTACCGTTGCCTGTGAACGATGACTCCCGCTGACTGAATGCTAAATCCATCGCGTAGCTGGAAGAATTATGCATGTGATGATTGCACATGCAAGGCCTGAATGTTGAATTAAGACCCCCAAATGCAAGGGCACCCCTGGCTTGCAGAGGAGCAAAATCAAAAATCAACATGATTTTGCATTTTGTCAATTTCAACCAAGTGCCCTACTTTGACCCTCGCTACCTGTTCACGGGTGTTTTATGACCGCACCAACACAGAATAAAGTTTCCCAACGGATACTCTATCCTCTCTTGATCAAAGTATTCCGTATGCTAAGATTGTGTGAGAGATCATACGTTCAACTCCAAGGTTCCTTATGCAAGGGGATAGTCTCAATTGCCTTGATGTGATTTTGCTGGTTATTTCAAGGGGACTTACTTAATTGTTCAACTTGAAGCAGTTAAGATGCGAATGATTTGACAATGATGCTCTGATTCCTAGTCTAATCGGGAAAATACTAAAATTAAAGGGGATAAGGGTAGAGATTCTATGGTCTACTTCTAAATGTGGGATGCGAAGGTTAACTTCAACAAGCTTCGAACCAGACTCTGCTTTGCCTCCTGTTGGACAGCTTCTACAAAACCGGTGCAATCTTCAAAGGATAATAAAAGATGTTCAAATTGTGACCCGACATGCAAATACCATCAAAACGATGCATATGGACATACAAATCACAATTGAAGTTAAGTGCAAAGATATTCTAGTTAACCACGCAAGGCGAATCCATCGTCAGTGAGCCCGCTAGTGGTATGGATGAATGAAACCCGCTCAAACCAAACAACGTATTCCACCACTAACAACTACTTGCATGAAATAAAATCTACTTTACTCTATCTACTTGAATTGGAAAGACGAAAAAGCCTTGCTAGCTGCTCATAACAGAAGATAGAATCACCAAGCAATGATAAACCTTTGTATTATGAGAGTTTTCCACAACAACTTCTTACAAAACTTTCAAAGGGAAAGCTTTCTTTCCTTTTCAAACTAAGCTAACTTCTAAGCTATTCACTATATGCCTTCTCTACTCTCTAGCCCAACTCTATCTCTGATCTAATGTCTAACTTCTATCTTCTCTACTCTCTGATTTCTTAATCTAATCTCTTACAAATGAGGGGGGATGCCCCTTTTATAGTTGGCCTAGTCCAACAGACGACTTAGATTGAATTACAATAAAGGGCTCAGATTGAGCCACATATGCCCTAATTAGGGTTTTGCCCTAAAAACCGCCACTGATAGGAGTGGGGTAATAAATGAACAGAAGATTATCCACTCCCCTGTAGAAACCATCATGAGCAATTAATTGCCCACTATCCTCTTCTAGAAGATTCTCGTCCAGAAACGCATTCCCACTATTCTTCTCTGCCAATTTTGTTGCGCTAGGAGGAGGGTAAAAGAGTCTCTAAGAACGTCTCCATAGATAATAAAAATTGATAGGATCCGGAGTTCGATTGCTCAGTTGTTTGCGTTCAGCCCTCTTGTTGTTTTAATTCCTAGACGCATTTCTTCCTTGTAACTTTCATATTTCTCTAGCTCACTGCCTTGGCCATATTTAGCCTCTTTTGCATCACGTTCTTAACGCCTTAGACAAATCTTCACTGCCATTTCCCTTTTCCTTGGGAACTTTTTCATCTAACTTCTTCATCTTTACCTTGTCGTGTGCCCTCTTGAGTTGGGTGCATATTAGGTCCTTGTGGAGAAATCCCAACACTTAGCCGTTTCTTCCAACATCTTCTTCTTGCAAAACAAACAAAAAGAAGAGCATCAAAATAGTTATAATATAAACTCACTTCACTCACCCAGTTTCCATGTTCTGACTTTCAAGGTCTGCTTGATCTTCGGATCTTGATAGAGTTCATTTTTCTAGCAAATCTTCATAACTTTTCAACATCTGTGTGCATACCATCCCGATGTTTTCATCCTCTTGCCTTAGCAATTTCATTCACTTGTCTTGTCCACCTTCCCTTAGGAGCTTGATGACTTAGATAGAATTCCACCCATCTCGAGCTTGAGTGCATTTGACCTCTTTTGCCTTCTTTTCTATACCTGAATGTTTCATCCATCTAAGCCTTAGGAAATTTATCTCCCTTAGAAGATTTTATCAATCACAAGGCAGGCATCCATTTTGAAAACACAATCCCAGGCATAAAAATTTCAAAATCATACCTCCCTTAGAAAATATTCAAGAACTCCCCTTAGAAATTTTTATCAACTTTAGATATTCATGAGCGCACACGAAGGGGTACATTTAATTTTTCTCACCCTTGAAAATATTCTCCACCAATGCTTATTTCAACTTCTCCAACCTTAGGTGCATTTGATAGGTGGAGCCCCTATTTTGTAACTTAGGGAATTTTCCACACCTCATATCCCATCCAGCTTGGGCGTATTTCATCCTATGAGCTTTCATGTTTTACATGCCCTAGTAAAATTCTTAACACCGCTTTACCTGCCTGGGGCGCATTTTGACCCATGCATTTCCATTTTGTGACGCCTTAGCATTTTCATATCCCTTATCTTGAGGGTGCATTTGAGGTGAGTAGCTTCTTGTTTCCATCACTTAGAAATTTTTGATACCACCCTCTCAACTCCTTGGGCGCATTTTGGGGGTCAAGCTCTTATTTTAGCTTGCCTTAGAAAATTTCCCCACACAACTCCTTTTGGGCACATTTCCCTAGTGGTGCCTTAACTTTGCATGACTTGGAAAAATTCTAAGTCCCTTCCTTCTTGAGGGCGCATTCTAGAGGGGGAGCTCCCATTTCACACTTAGAATTATTTTCAACATTTTACTTGCTTACACCTTGAGGGCACATTTCCTATAGGGAGGAGGAACTTCAACGCCTAGAATGTTTTCACCACCACATTCTCCTCCTTTGACTTGCAAGCTTGGGTGCATTTCACCTAGGGAGAAGGAAATTTCATGCCTTGGGCGCAGTTTACTAGCCTCCACTTTTCTTACTTTGAGGGTGCATTTCCTTAGTGGTGGAGGAACTTTCAACGCCCTGAGATTTTTATGCCAACCTTGTAGCCTTGGGCGCATTTTACATAGGGAGGAGGAAATTTTAAACACTTAGAAACTTTTCCTTTAAGCCTCCTTCATGAGGGCGCATTTCAAGGGTGGTGGAGGAAAATTTTCAGCACTTAGAAGATTTTTAAACACCTTCCTTCTTGAGGGCGCATTTAGGGGGGTGAGGAGGAATTTCTCATCACTTAGAAACTTTTTCATGCATCTCCTCTGCCAGGGCGCATTTGAAGGGTGCTACTTCCATTTCCTATCTTAGAGATAATTTTATTCCATGTTGATGCCTAGGGCGCATTTAGAGGTGTGAGGAGGAACTTTCACACTTAGAAACTTTTCTTGCCTTCTCCATGCTTGCTTGGGCGCATATGAGGGGTGGTGGAGGATTTGTTTTTTTCATAATTAGAATTTTTCCACATCCTTCCTTGCTTGGGCGCATTTAGGGGGGTGAGGAGGAATTTCCAATGCCTTAGCAAATTTTCTCCAGCCTCCTCCATCAAGGGCGCATTGAGGGATCCTAAGGAAATTTTGATGACTTGAAAGATTTTCCATGACCTGCTACTCTTAGGGTGCATTTACCACCTTCTCATGCTAGTTTCATCACATACTTAGAAATTTCCTCTGGCCTTCATACCTTGCCTGCCCTGTTTACTAATTTTAGTAAGTTTTTGATTTCTTGACCTTGGCAGCTTTGGTTGACTTGAAATTTTCACCACGTGGTCCTCATTGCCTGGTGAACCTGTTTACACCTGCCTCTCGTGCTGACCTGCTATTTATAGCCCCGTTCTGGAGGTGACTTACTATAAATAGTAAGTGCTCGGATTGCGCCCAAATTTTACCAGTAGATTGTCTGAAGGATGCTGATTGTCGTGGGATACCTTCGTTTTTCCATATTCTGGCGTTTTACCCCTCTTTTTAGGCACTAAAGTAGGAAACCCTAATCTAACTTGCATGTGCCTCGAATGACACCTCCATTTGACCCCATTTTTGCTACATGCTGCTCCATTTGTGATACTGAAGTGTCAGGTGGCTGCCGGAGTGAACTTGCTGAAAATAGTAAGTGTTTGAAAAAGTGACTAATCAGCTGCTGGATGAGTTTGCATGTTACAGTGCCCGAGGGATCTCAAAAAACCCAAAAAACCTAGAAAACTGGTCCATACGCGGGCATTGGCTAAAAATAGTAAGTCCCGGAAAAAATGATCAACTCTGCTTGCATGTCATATCGTTGCGAAGCTCTCAAAAAACCCATAAAGAATATCCTGACGTGCATCGAAAAATCTTGTATGCAAACCCTAAAAGTAGCCTTTGAAGCATGAACCACTGAAAGTCATCATCCTAGCTTGCATGTTATATCATCATGAAGGTCTTGAAAAACCCAGAAAGGTTCTCTAGACATGCATTGAAAAAGCACACATGCAAACCATCGAAATGGCTTCGAAGCCTGAATTGCTAAAAATAGAAAGTTGTCCAAACCTGTTCAAATTTTTCGTGCAAGTACCTTGAAGTACCCTTAAGCATCTTGATTGCAAAGCCAAGCCCAGATTTCAATTTGCCAACTTGATCTGACCTCAACAAGCCTGAAAAATAAAAACCCTAATTTCACAGACTTAGTCAAAATTCCAAATTAGGTCAAATGATGGGATATCCCCGGAAGGACAGAAAGATCAGAGAGAGAGAGAGAGATGCAAAACAACCCAAAAGACCAAAATGGAGCAAAAATTAGGGGGTCCCCATTTGGAATGGGGTGATGTGTGAAAAGGTCACAACACTACTGGGAGCTAGATTGCTTCGATCTGCGTGCTGATGGGCTTTCTGCGTAGATGAAACAACTTGGAAGAGATGTTCTTGGGAGAGACGAAACGAAAAGACTGCATTTAATGCCTCTAAAAGAAGGGCGCCTTTTTCAAGGCAATGTGTAAAACCCTTAGCCATTTTTCCACTTGTCTTCATTTTGCATAGATTCTTCGATTACGGGCGATTGATAGATCCCAATGGCTGACGAATAGATTCACTACGAAGCTAGGAGGATTCCGCACAAGTCTCGTGAAGATGACAGCTGCAAGAAAGCTCATCTGATTGGCCTAAAGGCATTGTGCCCCTAGCCAATAGAGGAGCAATTTGATATTTCATTTTATACTATCCTCCATTTTACGTGCTCACTGGAACCACTGTCACGATCACTCAGCTTGTCTGACGATCTTACAAACGGGTGCATTGCAGAGTTGGGTTGAATCACCAAAGATTGTAATGACCCCTTTCTAGTGGAAACACTTAACCCGAATCTTGTATTCAAAAAGTTTCTCAAAGAGACATTAGAAACGTTAGAGATCAATAAATTTCAGTGACAACATCTAATTGGATCGAAGACAATATACTTATTTCATTCTTGTCAAAGGATTATTCATTCCCTCTCTATTACTCATTCTGAATGACTCTTCTATATAATTCCATAAGTACATTAGGAAGATATTTAAACGTCTATCAAGATCCCAAAGATGATATTCTATTATACCATTTTCATAATAGAGTCATTATTACTTATAGGACTCAATAATTGCTGCAAGCATCTTTATTGCACAATTATATATATATATATGGTACATCATCATCTCTATTTGACTTCAATTTATATTACTATTCCTAATAAATATTTATATATCATTATGTATATATTCTATATAAAGATCTATATGTATATTATTATCCCTACTTGATTCATAATAATCCCGTTGTATATATATATATAAAATTGCAGGCCATAATGATAATAAAGCCTACCACAGAAATAATAATTATACATAACAAACATCTAATAACCATGATAGAATAATATTCATCAATAGCTAAAATATATAATTATATTCAATCACTATAATAGAACATACCACAGCCTTCTATCACTAATCCGGTGTTTCTTTTTAGTTCTTATATTCTTTCTTACCTTCTCGATTCCCATTTCCATTCCATTCCATTTGATGCTTAACTTTCTGCGAAGTGCATGTATTCTCTTGGTTCCTTTAAATACTCAGAAAATTAAATATTCCCAAATCCTTTTCTATCCTCTTTTATTTTCCCATTTTCCCGAATGTCGTATTTTTTATATCTGAAGATACTACTTTATTATGCATTTATAACTTTACCACAAGTAATGACTATACGAATGGATGCAATGTTTGGCATAGAAAGGCAACTCTTGATTGATACGTGCCCTTTCACAACTACTAGCCAATGAATCGGTGCTCTAATAATAATTGCTGCCTTTCATATATTGAAGATCTTTAACTATTTCATTGCCCTTTTCCCAATGGCTGTGGTTTATTAAATGAATCGCTGCCTTTCTAAATTGCAGTTCATAACATATTAAGATGGCTGCAAGTTTACAGGCTGCTATAATTACATATATTTATTTTATATGTATATTATTATTATATATAGTATTTATGTGTATATTATTTTATATTCACATTAATATATTATATTTTCCTTATTTCATCATTATATTCATAAATTTCTAATATATTTATTTTTTATATTAGTTCTATATATATTTCAATAATATTTAAATTGTTAATATTTCTATTTATATTATATTGTGATTTATTTTATTTTATTTATTTATTTGCATTTCAATGCGCTCAATTTCAGGGGCATGACAAAGATTCCCTGGAAACGGGAATTGCAAATTCCATCATCTGAGGGGTCTAATTCAAGGGCGCCGCTGGGCTACAGGGGCGCATAAACTGCAATTTAGATTGCCTTTGTGATGTGTAATCTCCTCGTACTTTCTGCTTTTGCCTTCATTTGCTGGAGTTCTGCATCTCAGACGGACTCGCTCCATAGCTTGTCGGAAAGCTGATTGAAAACCGAAAAGAATGAATGTATTTGCAACTAGAAAAAACTGTATCTGAACCTCCAAAATGAAGGGCGCCCCTAGGCTATAGGGGTGAAAAAATTGCTCTAGTCTTGGTATTTTCCTCCATTTCGTGCTCTGCAATCACCGTGTCGGCTGCTGAGTTGACCACGTAGAAGCATTTCTGTTGTTGACACGTGTGTGTGACTGTATTTCACCATTTTCACATGTACGAACACTGTAAAGTTGATTTCCACGTTGATTGTGCAAGTGTCTCCCACGTTACAAAGTGAAAAGTGTTTCCAGACTTAGAATATTTTTAGCTCTTTTCGCCATTTGAAAATCCCCTCCGTCGAGAAGCATCTTTTTCAACATCTTTCATCATAAAATGTTCTGCTTTGAGTTTCAAGCTTAGATTTTGACACCTGGTACTGGCCAACTGCCATTGACGACCTCAAAGGTCCTAACTTTTCTCCTGAAAAATTGAAAACTACCCATTAGGCTTAAACTAGCTTTTAATTGAAACCGATTTCACCACTGTGATCGTGATGCAAAATAAGCCAATCAATATTTAATTTCAGCCAATTCTGACAAATTTCTATTTTTAGGGTTTTTTGACCTAAAAACAGGTTCCAAAAACCCTAATTTTCAAAATTTTCAAATTTTGCCAGTATCTTCCTAACAATACACTTACCAAAATCCCATACTTGATTTGCCCAAAAACTGAGTTTTGACATCATTTTTACAAGGTTTAGACCATTTAAGCAAAATGCCTTAATGAAGCAAAAAAATTGGTTTGGGTACAACAAAATCCACAAAGCAAGTTCTTTTAGAAATGCATGATGATTAGTTCAAGAAGAGAGATATTACTGTATTTTGGTAGCTTACTCTAATGTAGACCTAATGTTCCTCTCATTCGGCTATGTTGTAAAGTGCATGGGGAATGGTTTTTTGGTCTTATGGATGTCTAGTAGTTGTGTTTGTATAAGTTTTTTTGGTTCCATATAGTTATACTCAATACTCATATTGCATTTAGGGATGTTTTAAGGATTTTCCAATTACTGAATTGGGTGGTTTGCCATATATGGCATGAGGTTCTAGGGCAATCAAGATCATAGTTCAAAAACTTAAGACTCAACAAGAATTTTTTTTGATTTGGATTCAAGACTTTGCAAAAACTCAGTATATTAAACAATATATAAATTTGTAAAATAAACTTAAATAACAGGCATAATTTTGAATTTAGAGAACTTAGTTTTTATATTAGTTTTAGGCCAAAAAGGTAGCACAATGCATAGTGTCATATACGATATGGCGATTGATCGGTTGTAATCATAGAAAATTATAAATCCAAAAATATATTTTACTATTTTTTTCTTCAATTAAAGCTCCTTAGAAGTGGTTCCCTTGAATTGGATGGCAAAGATTTCTCCTTAGGAACAATTTCATCCGTAAGCATATTATGATCATCATCCATGTAGCCCCTCCTAATTCTTCCATCTCTACTTGGGCTCACACTTCTACATCTGCTACCCATTTTGCTGCTTCCTTATCAAAATTAGCAATTTCCTTCATGGAAAACATGGGCTTCACATTTTTCAGCAATCTAATCTGAATGTGCATCAATCTCATCCAATGCAATCACATTACGAGTCTCCCTCTCTCCACTTTTTTGACATGAAGATGACGGTTGTATTGCACAAAAATGAGGTAATTGAGTTGCTTTTGGGTCAACTTCATGTGAATAGCCCTAAATGTGCTCTATTTGTGCTCGCACTTATAAGTGCTACAAGGCTGGCACAAAATGAGGATGACAAGGCTTTGCAGATTTTGTGTTTTTGCACCATAATCTTCCGTCCACAAATTTACTGTTGGTGTGGTTATGCGCACACCTTACTTAAGCTTACTTAAGTAGTTAGGTTATTCTAAGTTAGACTTGTTAGTAATTTTCCTATTGTGAGTGATTAGGAAATTAGAAAAAGTAACTCATTGTGCAATCCAACAAGATTAAACCATATAATTTGGCCAATCAAAATCGAGGATGATGTAATATGACCAATATATTCACTTGTAGGGTTTATTATAGAATTCTATAAATTAGAGCTTCCTTCCTTCAAAATGAGAGGATGTGTATGGTGTGTGTGTGTGTGTGTGTGTGAGAGAGAGAGAGAGAGAGTCTGGCCAATCAAAATCAAGGGTGATGCAATTTGGCTAATAGGGTTATTAGGGTTAGCATATAATTTTGTAAATTAGGGCTTCTTCCCTTTAGAATGAGAGAGAGAAAGACATAAGAGTACATATGTAAGTGTGAGGAAATATCATCATACATGCTTCATAGGAGGAATTTATTAGGAGTTTATTAGAGAAACTTAGTGATGCAATGCTATAATGTTGTTTTCTTTTCTTTTGAATATAGATTTATAGCATTTGCTTTGTGTTTATGGTGACTTCTTACATAGATATGTAATATACATCCCTAATTATTTTTTTGAAAATAACTTCCAGATGAAGGTAAGATTCAATGCAACGTCCTTTCCACTTTCTGATCACCTACTTCCCGAGATGGGCAAGGTGAGAGCATACAGTGTTCAAGATTATACGATTAACTTGAATGCTACAAGTGAAAGGGAAATGCACTAGGTGGCAAGCCAACCAATCTCACTTATTCATTGGAGTGCATACACAATATTGAAAGAAAGTACACTACACACTTATTCAATGGAGTGTGATTACAAAACATCCTCTTATTCAGTGGGAAAACAAAGAGCACTTCCACTTATTTATCAGGAAGACAAATACAAATGTAACCACTTGTTCAGTGGGGCGAGTAACAACCAAACCATCCACTTATTTAGTGGGAATCAATACAAAGCTACCACTTATTAAATGGGGTGAGTACATAAATCAATGAACTTGTGCCAAACACGCTAGCAATACTATCATCCAATGTTAAAAATGATATAACAAGTTGCAATATAACTCATAAACTGCTGCAACACTTCAGAATAGATTCCAATATTCAGTGGCAATCAATACAAAGCTACCACTTACTCAGTGGGGTGAGTACATAAATCAAACACGCTAGAAATACTACCATCCAGTGTTAAAAATGATATAGCAAGTTGCAATATAACTCATAAATTGCTGCAACACTTCAGAATAGATTCCAAAAACATGAAATGATCAACTTAACAAGTAACAATCAGCAGAATACCTTGAATGAATGATGAAGGAAGCTGGTGCTAGTCTGCTAATACTTGTTTACTCGCTAATATACTGGCATTACAGAGCTGTGCTTCTGCTGGAAAACACTTAGACAATGCTATAGTGAAGCATATTAACATACCAACTACCCAGTCACAAAGAAAGCCTTCCAAACTCCACAATGCTCACTAGAAAGTGCTTAGAAAATATCTATAACAGACTGGATATCAATAACCACAGGTTGCAGTTTTGAGTTGAAGATTACTTGCAGGTCCAGCGGCTGAACTGACCTCAAAAATTTAAAAACTCCTCAATAACATGTCAAATACTTATTTCTCCAGCTCAAATAGAGGTGGCAGGGATAAGGGAAGTCTAAGCACCATGAGAAGCTCCTCCAAACAGCAGTGACTTGTTCCCTATTTCTCATGCCCCATTCCTGGGCACACAACACATATGGTATGGCCTAGCAATGATGAAGTCCAGACCCCAAACTGCATTAAAACTCCTTAAAGTGGATGGCCTGTTGAGGGACAGCTACCATACTTGCCCAAACTATTATCATATGATGATAATGAAGTTTATCAACCAAAATGAGTGGTACGGCTTGCTATAGGTGAGTGGTACAACCAGCAAAGGAAACCTTTGAAAACCACCTTAAAACACTTCAAAAGTTTTAACTTCTTGATGCATAACACACCAAAAATTTGCAAATCAAAATACATCAAAATTGTCCATACTTGCAACCCCAAGTCTGAAACTCTTCTTTGTAGCACAATGGTGATCAATGTTTGAAACTACTCTAACTAACTAAGGGGGTTTTCATCCCCGAAACCAACAATTCCAAGAGGGTTTTCGTCCTCAAGAAGTTTTGGAATAACTTAAGTTTTCTCCAACAACTGAAGCAAATAGCATTTTCCAAGTATAACCTTGCAAAGGAGCTCTCATCCTCCTTTTATAACATTTTCAAAGGGAAATTACCAATATTTTAAAATAATAATTCCATTATTCTCCAAAATGACCTTTTTGAAAGATAATAATAAGATATCATGTATAAAATGCTCCTTTTGAAGCACACTAAGACACCTTTTAAATGAGTTATTACACTAAATTGTCATTTTAATATTTCAACATTAGACGACTTAAGTGAAATAATTAAATTAATTTACCCAAGTTGCAGAAAGCACCAAAACGACATAGAAATAGAATTCTGACCATACCAACATGACACTGAAGATTTAGGATGATGATTAGAAGCAACTGGGTGACTTAGAAGTTTGGGGAGCTCCCAAAAGATTGAAAATCAATTTTGAAAGTGTCACAAGGTTCACCAAGGCCAATTGAGCTCACTGCCAACAAAAACAACTCTGCAAGATTAATCCTGTGTTCTTCAAGAAATTTGGAGATCCCCCTTAATCACCAATTAGCCTTCCGAAGAACTTGGAAACTAGGCTAATTGTTCACAAATCACTTTTGCTAAAAATAGCGACATTACAAGATATAATCTTAGGCTCTTTTCTAGGTAGGTTGAGTTCATATACTTGCAACATAGAATAATAGTTCATGCTGCTTCCTTCTTTCCAATATAGTATTGGAGGTGCAAAAATTATTATTTTTTTTGTTGAGAAAATTCAGATCTTTTAGATTGAGGAAATTGGTGCCCGATCTCTCTTTTCTCACAAACCTTGGTCTTTTCTCCTCCTCTCCTCTCTTCTTTCAGTTTTTGTGAAGATTTCTTTAAAAAAATAGAAGTTGGTTCTGGCTATGTTGAAAATCAATTAGGGGAATCTTCTTAGAGGGATATTTAAAAAATTCAAGAGTTTTCTAAAAGTTTTAAGTCTTGGTATTTTATAAAAATAAAAAATAAAAAACCTCAATGTTTGGGCAAAAAAGGGGCAAATTCAAGTTTCAAGACTTTCTTACAATCTCATAGGCAATCTGAAAACTTTTTTCCATCTATGATGTTTTACTAGGAGTCAACCACATAGGTTTCTTGAGCTAACTTATTTTTTGATAAAGTTTGTAAAAAGGTTCAGTTGACGCAAAATACTAGGATTGGCTGCCTCACTCCACCTTTCCCTTCCCTAGATGCCTTGGTCACATGCTCCCTACTCTATCCTGCCTTCTAGTTTCCCAACTTCCCTTTCCTAGCTTGGCCTAACTTGGTTTGGGTGGCTTTGACCAACTTGACATGTACGACGGATTGTGATAAATTCACCTAATTTCTATCAAGTTTTGTCTTTACATGTCTTCAACTTGCAATTTGAATTGAATTTTTGAAAGGAGGCATCACTGAAACACTTTTTTGAGTGGAATTGTGTTTTTCTACTCATTTGGAGGAACAAAAGAGGAAGACTTTCACTATTGGCATTCATTTGTGCTTGATGACTTTATAATCATGGGTTCACAAGCTCGTAATAAGAAGAAAGATATGAAGGTATTGACCCCTGAAAAAATTTAAGGAAAGAGACAAATAAGAACGCATGTTAATAGATTGTACAAAGAATTATTTTATCATAAAAGGACTTTTATTTTAATGTCAACTAATGATGCAATTGATGAGAATGTGTAAAATGAGAAAAGTAATGAAAAATTTAGGCATTTTTGTTAAACCAAGAATAAAATATCAATCACTAAAACATGTTATGTCTATTGTTGCTAGTGCCATTGAGTCTATTGAAATAAATAGTCGATCTAAAGATAAGAATGAGGAAAGAAGAGCTATAACAACTACGATAGTTAATAAAACAACTTTGAAAAATGAATAGTAAGCAATATTAGTGAAATTATAAAAGACATCCTAAAACATTGCTAAGAGCGAAAAAAAGAAGACAAAGTATAGAAAATGATCCAATCAACCAATGTTGGAGTTTTAGTGGTTGAATCTCAAGGTCTGACATGAAATTGAATGTTGAAATCAAATATTTGATTGAAAAATATTCGCATGATAATACTAGGGTATCATCTAATGCTAGAGATGTTTTAAATTTAAGAGTGGGGTCGAAAGTTCACGATCCTCATCTAAAACACCTATTAGATACAACACAAACTAAATTTTATAGAAATTTTTGTGGTGATTTAGTGTTGGCAATATTAAAATAAGTCAAAGATGTTTTGAAAAATGTAAACATTGGTATGTAAAAATTAATAAGCAACAAATATCTTGTTGTTCTAAAACGCATGTTCAATTTCATTATTTTTATGATGTTTTTTGATAGATACGTTGTACTTTACATATTGTATACACCTAAAATCGGTTAAGATAATCAATTAATTAAATACAAGGTATTTAATTAATAAATCTTTTTAATTCATCTACTTATAAATAAATTGGAAAATTTATTCATATAGTTCACTATCTTAAATTGTTTCTAAAATCCTTTTCTTCTTGATTTAATTAAATAAACAAATCTATCTAATTTGTTTTATTTGATTAATTCTCTCTCATTAAAATTGAATTTCTAAATTCAATTTTGTCACATTTCTACATAATTTTCTAACCTCTTTTCACCTCATCTGCAACCTCAACATGTGTCTCATGAATTTAAATATTTCTAATTTCTAAATAGAAATTTTTCATCAACAAAATCCTAACAAGATTAGAGACACATGGCTTCTCCTTCTATTTGATGCCCTTCAACACTTGGAAAAGTGATTTTTTAAAGGGGACAACCTCCATGATTCCTTCCAACTTCCTCACTTTCTACTGTCGATCTCCCTGGATCATAATCTTGACCGTCGAATCTTGCCACATCACAATATGCCTTAGAAATCCTATAAATACATCATTCTCCATCTTTTCATAAGACATCTTTGAGAAAACTTACTCTATAGAAATCATTTGAGAGTATAAGAGCATTAAAGCATTCAACATTTAGTATATTATTTGCATATTAATTTAGAATCATGGTCTAGCTCTTAGTTGCATTTCCATTATCAGAGTAGGTTTATACATCATTTGCATCATAGTCTTTAGAGTTATCTTCATTTCCATATCACCATTTCAATATCACCATTATTAATTGCAACATATCATATAGCTTATGAAATCAGGTGGGAACTAGGATTCTTGCATCTTTACATCATCCATTCTCTAGGCTGTCATTTTAAAGTCATAGTGCAAGAAAAATCTAAGAGCCATTATGATTCAAGGAATCCTTAGAGATAGGAAACAATGGAACGACTTTAGGGATTGATTGTGTTTTGAATTCAATAATTCATTGATTTCAATTATCTAATGTAATGCATCTCATTGGTTGTGTGTTGATTATTCACTTTACAAATATTCACACGACACATTTTGGCATCCACCGTGGGGCCCGAGCCCTATTTTACTAATATTTTTTGGAAAGTGTGTTTATAGGATTTGACGTGAAATATTTTAGCACGATCGTGAGATCTTTTAGTGCATACAAAACATCCTTTGGTGCATCCAAGCCCTATTTCAGCACATCCAACCTTTCATTCAGTGCATTCAAACTATCTTTCGACACATATAGGGGGTTTTCTAGTGCATTCACTCTATATTGCAGTGCATCCATAGAATATTTTGGTGCATACCATAGTTTATTTAGTGCATAGGAGTGATATTTTAGTGCATATGGTTGTTGTTTTGGCACATTTGGTTCATTTTGCAAAATATCAAAATTTTGAGGACTAATCTATATTCTTTATTTTACAGGTATTATAAACGTTGTCAGAGACTTTCCCGAAACTATAAGAACATTTCCAAAGACAAATAAATAGAAACTACTAAAGGTTATTTTGCAAGGGCAAGAGCTTTTTGTGTCTTCTTTTTAATTAAATCAAGCACTTAGCATAATTAGAAGGATAATTGAACAAACATGTCTGTTGTGTTTGTAGAGTGGTAGGCATATGCTCTCCCCTTAACTGGGTGACCAAAAAGCTAGACCCATTCTTTTCATTTTGACCTTTTTAGGTCGTGATGATAGCTGACCCAACCTCAACCAACCCTTTTCAGCTCAATCTAAAAGATCTGAATAAGGTGCCCTATAGTCCCTTAGTAAATTTTTTTAACAAGTGAAATGTAGTTTCCTAAGTTGCTTAAAAGTATATAAATGTTGTCCTTGCAAATGTTGGAAAATAGGCAGCATTAACTCTCAAATCATGTTGCAAGTGTAGAAATCAACCTATTTAGAAAAGGTTCCAAGATTATATTTATGCAAGAAATCATTAAAAAGACAAGCCAAATCCTATAAATGTGTATAAAAAATGAAAGCTCTTGAGTAAGCTCTTCTCATGGAGATTATTTGAGCTGAATAAGGCACCATATAAGTAAGCTCTTGAGTAAATTCTTTTAGATAGCTCTTTCTAAATATTATTGTATTTTCAATTTCTTTTGAGCGTATCTGCGTAGGCAAGGATTTCAAAATATTTTTTGCTTGAATAATAGGAGAAGGCATTTTCTCTTTTTGGGCTACATGCATAATGGGAGTAGGCGAAACATTTGTGAATGGATTCCCCACTAAATCTGAAGATTTGGCTGCCTTCCATTGGGCTTCCCACAATCTGATGTTGGGGTTTAGTGTTCTACTACCACGAAGCCTTACTAATGGATTTTCTATTCTTCCTTGGACATAAATCCAACAAATGTCCAAGACCATATCAATTTCTACATCTAGAAGTCAACCTCTACTACTCAAGGCTCTTCTTCCAAATGTGACCACCCACTTTTAGCCAAATATATGCTGTTAGACCTAGAGATAAAACCATTTCTACCAAAATACACACATAAGTTGTATGGGAATGCCCCAAAGTTTCAGAACAAATAGAAGCAAACTTACTTAGAGTGTTACCAATGCTTTCCAAAGAGGAAGACAGTAAAAAATGCAGAGGAAGTTTGGGCATCCTTACCTGAACTGATAAAACCAAGAAGTTTTCTATCAATGGATTAAATGCCGGAAACCATGGTTTGACAATGAGAGAAGCACTCCCTCAGCTCCATGGTAGCAAGAATGAAACATTTGTTGTCTTTGATTCACACAAAATAATGAAAAATTCTTGAGCACATGGAAGGATTGCCACAGACTTTCTAAGAAAGGGTTTCCATGTTTTTGACACCCATGCATGCAGCTGTGACAGATTGGCCAATAGATTGTTCAACCAATAAATCACACTTATCTCTTTGTAATGCTCTGATTCCTTAGCCACATTGTATCCCATTTCCAAAACTGGAATCTTGTTAGCTACTTTAACCAACTGACCTGATGTACACATTCACCTAAGAGAGGACCACTTATATTCATCGCTGGTGGACTCAGCATGCTGTGCCCCTTCTCTTGAAGTAGCAACATCCACATGACCCCTCTTATTAGCACCTTCAACAACTTCCAAAAATGTACGCTCTATTCCATGGATACCATCAACACTAATAGTGATTTTCCTTACACCTCCACTCACATCAAAGGGCACAGAGATGACAAAACACAATCTAGTCTTCAATATCTGTGAGTGGCTGTTGCTAGGGATTGCATGAGCGACCGCATGAGCAGACCCAGTGTAACGACCCCATCCTTGGGTTATTAAATTTTTTCTAACATTTCACTTTAAACATATAAATGTAACAAGTAACAAAGATATTGCAATAAAATTCTTCCTTTCTTTATTGATAAATACATGCAAGTTACAATATATATTTCCACATGAATTCCATTTTCATTGTAAATATAAATCAGAGTACAAAAGTAAAACAATTACATACATAGCTCGTAAGCTTTTGCACAAATAGTAGTAAGATGGTCCAGGTTCCCTTCCTTTCAAATCTTGGTGTATTTGTCGCCTGCTGTGGAGGAGAAACATCACTCAGGCGTTTTTCCGCCAACCACAGACTGTTAATGCAGTCCCCCACACATCTATCATTCGATAGATGGCTCTCCCTTCGAACGAAGAGATTGGTAAAGTAACTGGCTGCGACAACCCAACTGAGCATAGTGTCGTGTCCTATACATCTAGAACTTGCTATTTCACTATGTTCCACCGAGTCTCCGGGACGGGGGGACGGCGGGACGAGTTTCGGGGACGGCAATTTTTTGAGGGGATTTTAGGGGACGGGGGGACAGCTATATAGTATATATATATATATAGAGAGAGAGAGAGAGAGAGAGAGAGAGAGAGAGGGAAATTTCAGATATTCATATGAGTAATGATAATCATAACAATGAACATTCATAAAGTTGCAAATGTAATCACCAATCATATTGACATATACATCATAGAATCGAATTATCAAACAAATTAATACTACAGCTACCTAATTGCTTCCATCCATGGACCATAATTCATGTCAAATAGTCAATGTGCATATGATATAAAATAATAAAATGCCCAAAAGGTTACAAGTTTGTACTACAAATGTCAAAATGACAAAGTCACAAGTGTCCAAAACATAGTAATAGAAAGTTAAAAGTATGATGGCTGCCGCTACTCGGCATCTGCCAACATTGCATCAAAATCAGACTTGGAGTCTGAGTCACTGTCACTGTGAGGGGCTGGCTCATCTAATGCAACTCCAACCAATCCTTCCTGTTTCTCCTCATCCTCATCAATTTGTGCGACATCCTCTGGATCAATATCCCACCGTAATGCTGGAGTCTGTCTGTACTCAGGAGTCTGACGATCCTGGAGTCGCAAAGCACTATGCACAACCACTAATTTTTTTGCCCGTCTAGAGGTCAGCCTATTCCTCTTGATAGAGTGAATAAAGCCGTATGTTGACCAATTCCTCTCTGCAGCAGAGGAACTAGCAACCTGTGAGACGAGACAAAAACTAAATTAGTAATTTTAATTTACTAATTAGGACATTCAATTTAAATTATGATTATATAAATGTTCAAACTTCAACACTAATCTAAATCAAATTATGTTAAAAACTTAAAAGTTAAAACTTAAACAATTAATCTAATATATTACCTGTGAAAGGAGGCGAATAGCAAGCGTCCTCAATTGTGGTGCATCCTTCCCATGCCATGACCACTATCCAATAGGATCCCTTTGAGCTACTATAGTTCTATCTACCCTGGCCTCTGGTTTGCCGAATGTTGGACCTCGGAGATTAACAAAGTCAGTGAACTGTGTACGAACTGGACTGGCCTCATCAATTGAATATATTTTTGCAAGGGCCCTCATAAACCCTTCTTTCACCTCATCATCATCACAAGGAGGCATCCTACCAGGTCTAGGTACATACCATTTGGGATTAAGAGCAAAGGCTGCCATATGAAGCGGGGTGTTCAT
Source organism: Sequoiadendron giganteum (assembly GCA_007115665.2). NCBI lineage: Eukaryota > Viridiplantae > Streptophyta > Pinopsida > Cupressales > Cupressaceae > Sequoiadendron > Sequoiadendron giganteum. The sequence continues at coordinate 412,932,749 of CM021109.1, forward strand.
AGTGTTCCACCGCCGCGTCACAATGGGCCTAATTTTTTGCTCATATAATCCCGAATTAGGATCCTTGTCAGAAATTGCTTTCTTCATTTTTGCAAGCATGGAGTCAAAAGTTTCATAAATCTCTCCAAGACTTGGAGAGTCTGTATTAGCATATCTAATGACATCCACAACTGGTGAAATGATGGAACAAATATATTTGCAAACAAAAATTTGAAAAATCAAAAAAGACAAGTTAGAACTTAGAAAATCAAAATATAATAAAATCATATTTTTTTTTTATAAAATTAGCAATCAATAACAATTTTTTACCTCACATTGGACCACCAATTATCATCAAGAATTTTTAGTTTGATGCTTCTCCCTTTTGCAGTGCTTGCCATAGACCATCTACTCCACTCTGAATTAACCACCATCGACTGTAGAGCCTCCTGTACCTCAAGCATCCTCTCTAACAAAATAAAGTAGCTGGCATACCTTGTTGCTACAGGCTTGAGAAATTCTTTCCTTGAAAATGTCCTAAAGAGGGCAAGTGAGGTGTGATGGTTGCAAATAAACATCTGAATGTCTCTACCCTCTACAACCAGTTGCTGCACCCAATCTATCTTCCCTATGTCTTTCAATGCGTTGTTCATCGCATGAACACAACAAGGGGTCCAAAAGATGTGCTTGTAAGCACTCTCAACCATCAAACCTGCTAATCTGCACACATGTGCTGAATCAGTAACCACCTGCACAACATTGGTTGCCCCAATCTCCTCTATAGCATCTTTCAAAAGATTAAATTGGAATTCTGCATCCTTGCGCTTTCCAGAACAATCAATGGCTCTAAGGAAATATGGACCAGCTGAACATGTGACTATGATGTTTATAAGTGGGTGTTGTCTAATATCGGTCCACCCATCCATGATTATAGAGCAACCTGTTCTAATCCAACACTGTCTCATGTCCTCCATCACCACACTCACCTTAGAATATTCTTTGTCAAGGAGTGTAGTGCGTAATTTATTTTCTCCAGGGGGAACGAATGAGGTACCAACTGCTGCCACATCTCTAAACATTTGTTTGAAGTAGGGAGAACGTGCTACATGGAATGGGATGGCATGGGCATAGTAAAATTTGGCAATGGAAGACTCTGCCACATCTCGTGCTTGCACATTGAACATACTTGCAATTGTATTTCGCTGCTCACTAGAAGTAGTAGCCTTCCTCTTCCCTCTTGTGGAAATATGAACATCACCCGCACCACTACTACCGCTACCAACACTAGGAGTACCAAGCATAGAGGGCATAGGTGAGGTTGAATGTGCTGATTGAGTTTGCATTTGCTGATCTAGAGGCCTTCCTCCGGCCTCCATGTGCAATCTATAACACTCTATCCTCTCAAAATCTTTTATATCTATACAACCCTTGACCCCATGGCCTCCAAAACCCAATAGATGAGAATAGACTCTAGTATAGCTCCCATAATATTTATCTTTGCAAATGTGACATTGCCACAATCTACTACCCCCAGTGTTTTTCCCTTTGCCTTGGTCTATACGTGATGCTAGTTGAAGAAGAGGTTTTTTAGGATTAAAAGGGCCTTTTGCATATTTTTTCAAATCTTCAGAAGGGATATCAAATAGGTTTGTTTGAGGCTGCCCCCTATGAACTGATTGAGTTTCTTCCCCCCTCTCAACATGCCCACTATCTTCACTATTGCTGCTCATTTTGTTTTGTTTTGATTTTTGCAAACTGAAAAATAAAAAAAAAATACAAAATTCATACATTTTATCATTTTAACTTGGAAAAAAATGGAAAAAAATGAAAGATAATGGAAGAACAACTTACCTCTTTCACTTCTCTTGCTGGTTGCTGCCTTAATGCTCTCCTTTTTTCCTCCAAAATGCTGGTTTTCTTCTCCAACAGCTCCTTCAAACCCTTCTCTTTCTTTTTTCACTTTTGCTCTTGGCTGCAATTTGTTTTTGGCAAGTTAAAATGAGGTCAAATGAAGGTAAGAAATGTTTTAAGTGGCCATATTAGGGTTGGGAGGGCGTGGGGTCCACAAAGAAAAGAATTAAAAAAAACTAAATTAAATTTTTTTCTATTTTTTGAGCTAAATTCATAGCTGGAAAAAGGGGGACGGCCGGCCGTCCCCGGGACGGTCGAGGGACGGCTACGAGTCCCCGATCCGTCCCCTGGACAGCTGGCCGTTTCCTTCAATCGGGGACGTACCCGATTTTCGGGGTCTTTTGGGGGACGGTTGTCAGCCATCCCCCAGGCGTCCCTCGTCCCCGAAACGTTTCCGGGATGGGTACGGGGGGTAAAAACCCAGGGGACGTGTCCCTGTGGAACACAGCTATTTCACAATCCCGAACTAGCATGATGGATCACAATGAACTGATAGTGTAGTCTCAACTATCTCACATCTAAGAGGATATCGTACCTTCCACTACTTTGGCCAAAGTATTCACATTCAGTACTTCGAATGAAGGTCATCTATCATATACACTACTCAGGGCCGATTTGACTTAAGGCTATCTTACACTATGCATAGGTATCGTCCTTTACTTTTGGATAATCTTTTATTCCAGAGTAACCTACAACATTTTTCTAAGAGATTTACACAAGATAGATGTATCCTGTTTTAGATTACCTACCTTTAGACATTCTACTTCAATAGCTACATAAGGGAGGTATATCCTGTTTCAGACAACCTACCTTCAAACAAACTACTTAATCAGGAATTGAAATGCAGTCAACAAAGGTCCCTCGGGTAACTCCTAACATGGAATTCTTTATCCATGGAGTACATAGCTTTTCCTAGTTAACCTACTAACTTTAAAGCTTTAGACTACCTTGGTACTGGTTTCATTCTCGACCTAGTATTTAATAACTAGTCCCTCTTTTCCTCTATATAAGGAATCAAGCAGTATTCAAGTAAATACAATTCATCAAGTAAATTCTATTAAAAAGTATTCCAACATTTTCCTTTCTTTTATTTGAACAAGCTATCCCTTTTCAATCAAGCTTTTCCCTATGAAATTAAGCTATTCCATTTCAACAAGCTTTTCCCTATAAAATTACGTTATTTCATAATAACAAGCTATTCTATTCCAACAGAATTTCTTCTAGTACTTTCCTATTTTACTTCATATCACAAAGCAAATTTTAATTAAGCAGATCAATTAACATAACAGAAATAATCAAAGACATTTCACATGCCTGTTTCCTTGCTGTAAATGATCCCAGTCTGCAGCTACTTCTCTTCCTCCTTTAGTATCACTCCTCTCAATTCTGGTTTCTATTACAGGTTTTGTATTTTATGCTTGCAGCACATAAAAATACCAGTCTCTCAGAAATGGTGATGGGATATATGCAAATTGGCTCTCAAACAAATGCTATACAGCAATGACAGAATATGGTTCTCAAAATAAATGCTTCTACAGCAATGTCAAAATATGGTTCTCAAAACAAATGCTTCTCTAGCAATGTCAAAATATGGTTCTCAACAAATGCTTCTCCAAAAGGAATTCGGATTTAAGCAAAAACAGATAGGAAATTCATGTCAGAAGAATGTGAATTGATCACAGAAATTTAGCTTAGAAGACAATACGAATTGGTGCATTTGAAAGAGGAATGGGCATCCTTTTATAGAGCCCCAACCTCTCTTGTTTCCTCATTCCTAGGCATGAAAAATGCCACCACTGCAATTTAGACTTGTTCAACCATAATGTGGCAAATTTAAACATGATTCACAGCTGTTTTAGTGAGGATTCGACCTAAATCATGAAGAATGTTTCCACTCTCACATGGTAAATTATGAATGACAGACACCTACAGGTGTTATTCCTCATAGGCGCCCAAAAAACGGTGGATTAATCCTAGGTAAGAAAACGTCAAAGGAAAAACGTGCCCACCTGGCTTTCATTCTGCCCCTCCACTCGCATTTCCAGAATGGAGATACTGCGGCTTGCGACCTGGTCTTTTGGCGTGAGGAGCTGCGCGCGGGTTTACATTATTCCGAACTTCCATTTCCTAACATTACAGTTTGCGCCATTTCATGGTTCGCGATTTTAAGCATAGCCCAAGGTTTTAAAAACGTATTTGTTAAACCTTTCAAAAGATTTCTAATGTTTCAACATTTTAAATTCTTCATGGCATTTTCAAACGAATTTTCCTATTAGACTATAGAAATCGAAATTATTTTCTTTCTCTTGGTAAATACACATTATTTGCCAAATCACTATACAAGTCTTTTAATTATTTTCCTAGGTAATATTTATTTAAAAATATAAATAAAATGTTATATCTATATTTTGCATTATATCAAATATATACTATTATAGTTTTATTTATCGTATTTAAATATATATATATATATCTATATTTAAATGTTTTAATATTTAAATATTACTTATAGATATATCTATATATTTATTCCAAGTAAAACTATAATAACGTTTTATATTAAATATATATATAAACACATTCAAATATTTACATTTAAATATATCTATACATATTTGTATTTAATTATCCAAATACGTGTATTACAGGCCAGTCAGCGTACCTTTAATACACCTGTTTGTACAAACATGTATATATACGTTTAACTGTAAATTCAAGGCATCAATATAACGTTATAACAACATTATAGATAGTGTGCATATGTTTATAGGTGTGCCGGCTATGTATACGTATCCGTATGTATGCCATGTCGACACATGTGTATGGCATAATAATTGCCCATCATACATCTGTATCGACATGTCATACATGTTGTTACATACATATGAGTGGTACATGTATACACATATACATCCCTTCTATACCACACTTATCAGTTCACATTTCACATTCAAGGCTCACAGAATAGTAAGTCAGACAACAAGTAGCACTACTCATAAAGCATAAAGAAGTAATCCAAAACTCCTAAGCCTAAGGATGACTTATTAAGACAACCCAATCTGACTCAGTTCCCAAAACTCTTAGTGAAGTGTGTGTATGCTCAATTTGATTAACTTTACCGGTTATCCGACCAAGCCCCTCTCCCGAGTGATGTCTCCCCTCCGCCTGGAGGAATAGTTCCTGTTCCTGCATCCATAGACATACAGTCTCGGCAGTTACTTGTTCACAACATCAATAGTATACAAAACATCTTAAGTTAGAATATTCACAATTCAATACTATGCATGCAACATTCTTCAAGGATAACATCGAGAGAAGTGTCAATCAGATGAAACAATCATTTAAATAGAATTCATTCGTTTTGATAACAAAAACATGTTTTATTCATCACAAAGATTCAAACATTACAATCAATTGCCCTATGCAATAGTAGCTATACAATCGGGGTGTAACACCCAGCCTTACCAAAATTGCCTCCCTTCACCTTCTCATGAACTTCAACATCATAGGACAATGCATTTTGTAGGAAAGCAATCCAACTGACAGTAGCAGCTTTAGTGGTGATATAATTGGCAGTAGCAAAATCAGGGATTTTAGAAGCCTTTGCAGCCACGACCATTGTAACACATTAATAGAAAAAGTGTTCATTTTATTTTGTTGATTTAAACTAGCTTCGGTCAGATATAAATGATGATTGCATTTATGCATCATCATCATTTATATATAATCGACTTCTACTCCCAAGTATGATATCTGCAATCAGAAGTTACCTATGTAGATTATCGAGTTTTCATGCTCTTCTATTAAATCCCGATCTTGCATGACTTCCAGCGATCATGTCCAGATCGGACATTGCTTATTTGTGCAAATCTAAAGTTCAGATCGAACTTTAGGTTCATGTGATTGTTAAAGTAAACTGACCACCGATTAATAAGCAGTTGGTTAGTTAGAAAGATCCACATGAATAAAGGGACGTGTCCCATGAGCGGACTTGTGGAGACACATCCTCTCATGGGACGTGTCTCTCCTTGAAATATTAATAGGCATTTGATTCTCATTGAAAGACATGGAAATTGATAAATGTTTTGTTCTTACAGATCGAATCCTAGAATAGAAAATTCAAACTTGTGAAATTCTGATTTGTACTCAACATGGTATCAGAGTTGAGTTATAAAATTCACAAGTCTGAATTTTTTCGATCTTCATCTCCTTCAGGCGCGCACTCCTGACTAGTGCGATATTGGCTCTGGCCATCCTTTGCGTGAGCATCACCTGATCTCTTCCCTGTAGATCGACGCCTGTAGTGCTCTCTTCCCGCAACATTTGTTGAAAGCCACGGTAGCAAGAGAGCCGACACAGGAGACCCATGGAGGAGGAAGCGACAACCTTACACGCACAGGAGACCTCGGTTGATGCGTCTGCTACATACATTGCTGCCTCAATATCGCGGGAATACGATGCGATGTGGAGGGACCCATGGTGTGGGTGGCGAGAGCCGAAGGCTACACAGCCACTTGCAGAGAGATTGCCCTCGTGGTCACTTGGATGATATCGCTTATGGGCAAGATGGATATATGAGATAACATTCAGTTCATTCCATTATCACTTATCTCAAGTGCAAATTCATTATAGGAGCAGTGCGATTTTGATAAAGACTTTAGTTTTGTGTTAGCAGATTCATTTTGTTTCTGGGACGGATCTCAAGAGCCTTGCTACCGCTATTGCCTTTGTGAGGTGGTTGGACTTATGCATACTATTGGTGTCTATTTTATAAATGTGATGTTCATGCTGGAGGAAGTTCGAAGACTCGAAGCTGGGCATGTCTCTTCTCTCGGCATCACTTATTGATGATTGTTTAATAGGAAGCGCTGGATCTTCATCATCCAATACGACACTTAAAGACCAAGTCTGTGTTTTCCATAAGTTTGATTCTCTCCTTCATCGGGTGGAGAAGGTATTAAAGTCGTCAACTTTTCGACATTGGTATATGCTATCAAGAGAAGTCCTTCAATTTGAGAGTCGTCGATATCATTGTTGAGAATGGATCCTGCGAACTAGGAGACTTCCCGTGATCTCTCTAGTAATCTCCGCTCTGCCTTGATCTCCCGTGTGGTGAAGAATTAATGTCGATTCCTTGGGAAATTGCCGTGGCTACCCTTCATGAAGAATTCATCTACTTCAAATGTAGCTGGCATCTTTGAGGAATGGGAATATAGCATTATTTGTGACTCCGTTCGATTGTTGAAGACATCTCTTGATGCTTCCTTTGTCGTGAAGGGGATGGAATGTGATTCGTGCCCAACCTAGTCGTCTGATGCTTGTTCCCGTTGGACTTGATGATCTCTCCTGGATTAGTTCCTGTGCATGGGCAGTATTAAATTGTGTATCTTCCGGACTCTGGTTTGAAGAGACCTCAGAACACAGTCATTCGTGAGACTAATGCAGGCTTCAAGAAATTGTCATTCTTTTCTATTCTGAAGTGCACAGAGTCTACAGGAGACATTGGCTATGTGTGATGCCATTGAAAGGGTGGAGCACGATATCGACAACGTCCTTCTCCGTGGTTCTATGGTTTATATTCATGAGTTCAGCGTTGGCGTGCTTTAGCTTAATCTGAAGGACAATATACATCCTTGCAGTCAAAAGTTCATCTGTTGACAGATCAAGCTACTAATGCATGAAGTTTGAGTTCGATGGCTGCAACCAAATGATTTCATCAAGATAAGTATTCTTTTGTGTATCCTTAAAATCATTTTCATTTGAGTTGAAAGTCAGTCTGGTGAGTTGTGCAGATCGAATAACAATTGTTTGATCATGTGTGTTAGCAAAAGATCACTGGGATAAGTTAAGATAATTGAATCTTATTTTGTGTTGTCTAGACATTGAGTTTATGCAGATTAGATGATGATCCTTCACAATGTTCCAGTCCCGTGAAGATTTCAACTCCAATGTTGTGTGATCAGTTGAAATCGAAGTCAAGAGGTTGCATTAAAGAGCAGCAGCGATCGACGCCATTGTAAAGGCCAGAGAGAGCAGATATTGTGATCATTGATATCGATCTCTCAATTCTGCGTACAGGATTGTGACTTCATTAAGATAAGAATTGCATGGTTGAAAAATGTTCATGAAATGTTATTTCATGCTTTAACATTGAGAGAGCAAATCATGATGGACCAAGATATTGTTTTCAAGAGAAAAGAGAATGGAGACACTTGCAGCCTTGAAGACTAAGTGAATGGCTGAAGACATCTCTTCAAAGAGGAAGAATTAAACCTTGAGAGGGAGTTCTATGATTCTGTAAGGGTTGCAGTGTTGATGCTAAATCCTTGAAGTACCTCTTCAGCAGTTGAGATCATAATTGCTCAAGTCAGTCAACCTAGAATTAACATTGGTAGCTCCGCAAACCTATTTATAATAGAGGGATCTGGGATGAGGTTGAAAAGGACAACCCTAAATCTCTACAAAGGTGTGCGTTGGAATCCATTTCTCTAAAACAAGTGTTGCAGGCAATCTTGGACGATAAAGTCAAGAGGTTGATGCAAGTGCTTGAAGATTCAGAGGGAGCCTACTGAACCTAAAGAAGATGATCGAAAGAGTACCTCTAGATGTTGCTTCAGGTTGAGGTCTGAAATGATATCCTGGTGTAGCAGGAAGCAATCTTCTGTGGCTCTGAGTACAACATAAGCCAAATATATTTCAGCCTCTATGGGAGCAAGAGAAGCAGTATGGCTCCGGAAATTGCTTGTGGGATTATTTGATCAAAAGCATAGAGATTCCTTACCACTATGTGAAAGACATGGTAGAAAGTAATGTGATCCAGCTGGAGCATATTAGTACAAGCGATCAAACAACCGACATTCACGTAAACTCTCTCCAGAGTCAAAATTGAACCCATTAGGAAGAAACTTGATATGGTTGAAATGTAAGTAATTTTTGAGATTGAGACTCAAATTGTTTATTTTGTACTAATATGTTTAAAAGATGTTTAATATGTAAACTCTTTTGTCATGCGAGTGACTCCATGAATTTATGGGCTCACCCCCCCTTTTTTGTGTACATTATTGAAAGGTGACGATCTTTCGATGATGAACACTTTGACATTGTAAGGTGACGACTTTACAATGATTAGTTTCACTATCATGATGGATATCATGTGACTTGATGTCCGTGGACATGTCATGATAGTATCTTGTGGACATTTTGATAGATATCATGAGACTTGATATCAATTTGAAGATCATTATGATCCTTATTCATGGTGGATATGTATATATATCCGTGGATATGCCATGATTTATTATGGTAGACATCATGAGACTTGATGTCAGTGCACATACCATAATGAAGATGTGTTATGAAGAATGTCATGTGACTTGACATTTTTTAGAATCTTACCATATCTTCAGATATCATGTGTAAGGTGATATCACTGTATACTTGGTTGAAGTTATCTTCCCTAGCTAAGAGGGAGTGTTGATTTAAAGTAGCTTTAGTCAGATATAAATGATGATTGCATTTATGCATCATCATCATTTATATATAATCAAATTCTACTCCCAAGTATGATATCTGCAATCAGAAGTTACCTATGCAGATTATCAAGTTTTCATGCTCTTTTGTTAAATCCCGATCTTGCATGACTTCCAGCGATGATGTCCAGATCGGACATTGCTTATTTGTGCAAATCTAAAGTTCAGATCGAACTTTAGATTCATGCGATTGTTAAAGTAAACTGACCACCGATTAATAATCAATTGGTTAGTTAGAAAGATCCGCATGAATAAAGGGACGCGTCCCATGAGCGGACGTGTCTCTCCTTGAAATATTAATAGGCATTCGATTCTCATTGAAAGACATGGAAATTGATAAGTGTTTTGTTCTTATAGATCGAATCCTAGAATAGAAAATTCAAACTTGTGAAATTCTGATTTGTACTCAACATATTTCTTTTAGCATTCATTATTAATGATATTTTTTAACATTTTCATTGTTAAATGCTGTTCTTTTACTATTTCATTTTTTAAAATTTAATATTCAGTGTTTACATCCTAGTTGCCGAGAGACGCGTCTCCTACCCCCTGAGATGCGTCTCGGAGATTGGTATGCGTCTCCAGTATCCGAGATGTCTCTAGAAACACCTCCAGGAGCATGGTAACTTGACGTGCCATCTCCCAAGTCTCCTATTGTCTCCTGATGGAAATTTTGGCATCTCCCGTGAAATTTAAAAGCATTAAAAAATTATAACATGAAAAAATTTATAATGTCATTATATATTTTTTTAAATTATTAATTTATTAATTTTTATTTATATTAAAAAAAGATGGCATCTCCAAGTACCCCCCCCGTCTCCTATTTAAAAAAAAAAGCCATACTGGTACCGATACCAGTCTCCCGTACCAGTATCAATCTCTTGGCAACTATGGTTTACATATTTGCAAATTATTCAGTGTTTAAAATTTGTTTTAATATTGTTTTCAGGGTTGTATAACTGCTGTTTTTACTATTTAGGCTTTTCTAATAGCTGTTTTAGAGTATTTAAACATTTTTTTAGCTATTTAGTATTTTTAAAAAAAAAAAAAAATCTTTATTTGCATAATGGGATAACTTTTTTATTTGACTTTTATGTATGCCTCGTGTGATTTGAAGTAAGAAAACAAAACTAAAATGAAAGCTTCTTTTAGCTTAAAAGTTCAAAGTATTGCATTTTTAAATTGGAAACCCTCCTTTAGTTTTTTATTTTATTTTTAAATGTCTTTAATAAAGTTAAAAGAATGGGTTTTTGAAAGGGCTTGAACACTTTGACAATGAAGTAGCCATCAAGCAAGAGGAACAAGTTCCATTAGGTATGGAACTATCAAACCACCAAAAGGCAACAGGAGCAGTAAACAAGAAAGGAAACAATAACAACATAACACAAAACTAGAGAAACAACACATATTTGATATCAACAACCCTCTTTAGGCCTGACACGGCTTGCCATTCCTGTGTTAAGAAGTTCACTTGGTCCACTAAAGAAACCTCCAAGGGGCCCTCCTCAATAACAATGGTTTCAACATTCTGGGCTATAGTCTTAGCTCCTGTTCTTCTTGCATGACTCTCCAATTTGATGTCCTCTTTCCTTTTTTGAGGTTTGCTCTAGAGCATATTACAATAATATTGTAATATTTAATTTATAATGGTCAATTAAGTTGTTAGGATAGACTTTAGTAGTTTTCTTTTATTCTTTTAGTAAAGTTCTTATCATTTGTTTTATTAGTTGTCAATCTTATGCTTTATGGATAGATCTTTTGCTTTATTAGTTGTCAATCTTATCCTTTATGGATGGATCTTTTGTTTTGTTAGTTTTTGATCATATCCATTATGGATAGATCTTTTGTATCTCTTATTTAAGGAAACTTTTGCTCCTTAATTTAATATCAAATATCTTGGTAATTATTTTTTGTGTTTTTAATTATTTTATGGTATTAGAGCTTAGGTTTTTGCTTTTAAAAGTTTTGATGATTTTTTATAAATTCATGGGAATTTCTTTTTAATTTTACGGGGTTTTTCTTTTTTCTAGGAAAATTAAAAATCGTTATTACACCAAATTTGAAAGGGTTTTTCAGAAGATTTTTTGGTGAATTTTTTAACAAAAAATCATGGGTATTTTTTTTACCTGAAAATTTCATGAGGATTTTTTTAGAAGTTTTTGAATGTTTTCTTATAAAATTGTGAGATTTTTTTGCATCTTTTTGGCAAATTTTTACAAACTTGTGGTTATTTTTTTTTTAAAATAAAAATTTGTGGGTTTTATTTCTGCAAATTTGTAGGTTTTCAGCCTACTTTCACAAATTTTCCATAATATTATTGTAGGTTTTTTTGACGATTTTCTTACAAAAATCATGGGTGTTGTTTGCTGTTAGGGTTTTGAAATTATTCTTGAAATTATTTGTGGTTTCGTGGGCCTTTATTAGAGCCTAGGATTTTGACCAATTTTTTCCAAAAAATCATGGTGTTTTTTGACTTTTTTTTTTCAAAAAACATAGATATTCAATTTATTTTTGCAAATTTTCAATAGTTTTTATTGCAGACTTTTTTTCGATTTTTTGATAAAATCAAGGATTGCACTTGGTTGCTAGGGTTTTTGGTAATTTTTTCCCTAATTATTTTTTGAAGTCTTCTTGGGTTTCTTGTTTTCCGTGTTTCTAAAGTATGGGAGGGATGGCTTCACTGACGAACATCATGTGGGAAGGCAGCTAGAAGTTCATTGGCAAAAATTACAATACCAAGAAACAGATGATGCTTACTATTTCTGAGTATAGTTACCTTGATCGGATTGTCCTTGGTATTGATACCTGACCAACAATTGCAGGTAAAGATTAGGACAAGTATGATGAGCGTAATCATGAAGTAGTTATGCTCATCTATCATAGATGAAATGCTTTTGGAGATTCCTTCAAACAAGTCTTCTGTGGAGATTTGGAAACACCTGTGAGATCTGCACGAGATGTCAGATAAAGGTAGGGAATTCATCCTAAAGAACATGTTCTCAATAATGATGGATGAGAGGGTGTCTTTGTAGGATCATTTACTGAAAATCAGAGACATATGTGATAAGTTAGCTGCTATTGGTTGCAAGATGGAAGAAGACATGGTAGTTATCACGCTGAAAAGCTTACCATGATCTTATGAGCATTTCATAGAAACTCTCAACATAATGTCTACCAATGTTGATCTAAAGTTTGATGACATATGCAACAAACTCTTGCAACAAGATAGATGGAAACAACAGTTTGGTCGCAACAGTGACTCACCGAATGTAGAACATGCCTTTGTAGCCAAGGACAAAGGCAAGTGGCCTTAGAAGAAAGGTCACAGACAAAATGAAGAGAATTTCGGGAATCTGCAGTCTATCACATGTCATTATTGTGATAAACTTGGTCACATGAAGAGGTTTTGCAGAAAGAGGTTGGCTGATTAGCAATCCAACTAGGGAGGGTCTTCACTAGAGGCTCATATAGTAGAACATTCTAAGCAGAAGGAGTCGGCCTTCTACGCCTTTTCACTAGTAGATCATTTCAATTTTTTGGGTTTGGCTTAGTATAGTTAATAAATTGACCATTAAGGGAGGGTATTAAAATAATATTGTAATATTTAGTTTATAATGGTCAATTAAGTTGTTAGGATAGACTTTAGGAATATTCTTTTATTCTTTCAATTAAGTTCTTATCCTTTGCTTTATTAGTTGTTAATCTTATCCTTTATGGATATATCTTTTGCTTTATTAGTTGTCAATCTTATCCTTTATGGATAGATATTTTGTTTTATTAGTTGTTGATCTTATCCTTTATGGATAGATCTTTTGTATCTCTTATTTAAGGAGACTTTTTCGCCTTATCGAATATCTTGGTAATCATTCTCTATGTTTTTAATTAGTTTAGAGAATATAAAGACTGCAATTGAATTCCTTAAAGTGTTTTTGCTAAAAGCCACCACTTGAGCAAGATTTTCATTCAACTCATCCTAATTTATTTTAATGGTGGGGATTTTTTCTCCAAGTTTTCCCATCTTTGGAACATGGCAGAGAATTTGTTAGCTTCTTACCAAATCTCAACATCAAAATGGATTGTGGATTATTCTTTGTGTGTCTTTAAAACCTCCTCAATCTTTCGGATTCTCTTTCTGAAGTCTTGATGTTGCCATAAAAACCACTTCATAATGTTATTATGCAGGTTTAAACTATCCTTCAGCACATCAATGCAGATTTTTAGGTTGATATAGTTAGGATAGTTTGGGTTTTGCACCTTCTCCTTCTTACATAGGGGATTAGTTGTCTCCTTTTGCATAGTCCTACAACTCTAAGATTCTTGGATTTGGAAGAAATGTGCCAATTTGTGCCCATTAGAAGGGTATTGGTGGGGTTGGAAACATCCATAGGGGGAATAAAGGAACCAAGATGAGGGTTGGTTGAGAAATCCTCTTCCAAAATTCTCTTGCACAAGTTGGGCTTTGTTATAGGCAAAGGACATCGTATGGTTGCCGCCTAGAGTAGAAAATTTCTCCTTTTGAGGAATCTTGGGTGGGACTAGAATGGTGACCTTAGGAGCATGGGGTTGGACATGGGGAGGTTTATCCACCACCACAGATTTAGGTGCAAGGAAGGGGGAGACATATCAACCGCACACCTAAGGTTAGCAAGGGTGGGGGTATTCTCTTTTAGTTTAGGTGGAATCTTCGCAGGGTTGACAACCCTGGGAAAAAGAGTTGGGGTGGGGTTTTATTCAATTCAAATCTATAGACACAATAGATTAAGCCCTAATGTAGGGGCAACTTTGACTTCCCAAAAAATACATTTTGCATAGAATATTCAAGAGAACTTAATATGAAAAAATTTAAAACTCCTCTTCTTCTTGTGGAAGAGATGGTTAAGCATTGGCAAGTGATATGAGTATATTATTTTACACCTTCCCTTGAGGGTGACATACCTTATGAGGGTGTCAGCCACTTCTACATAGGGCTTGGGGAGGTCTTTTTTTTTTTAAAATGTTTTGGATCTAGAGACCTTTTTCACTTTTCTTCAAAAATGCTTCCATATGTTGGTGATCCCTGGACTTGATTGTTTTCTGCAACTTGAGTCCCTCCGTTTGTAAGCTTGTAGCCATGGCAAGAAGCTATTTCTAAATAATAAATGAAATTCCTTGAACATACACTATTCTACTCTTCCAAGATTGTGCAAAATCACTTGAGAACATAGGGTCATACCTGTTGATTGCTTCAATAAAAGGGGCAAGGCCTCCCTTCCTTTGGATGTTCTAGATGGTGGCATTGTTCTTAATTTTCTCATAGGAATAGGACTAAACTGTAAGAATATCTCCTCCCATGATGTTGCTATCAGTAAGAGCCTTCAATGTGTGCTAAACTACAAAATAGAGCCAACAATTACATAGAGAGAAATATTGAAAATGAAATGGGGAGATTTCTTATTACCAATGCAAAGGAATCTATCATAAATATCGATCTCCCCCTTTGCAATGACATCTAAGCTTTCATGTTTACAAGGGTAATTGTCTCTTAACTACCTCATGAGGGATTAGTTCTCTAAAACTTAAGCTCATGGCTGAATATTAAGAATAATTGATGTAATCGTTGGATATGCTCATTCTAATGTTTGGATTAAGTATCCCCCCCTCATACAAATAATATTGATCATTAATTGTGCTCCCCATATTAACGAGCATATCGGAAATTAGGTTACCTTCTCTATAGAGGTGAAGGATTCTAATCTTTTGAAAGGAATTTAAGAGCTCCTTAGCATTGAGTCCCCCTCTATCTCAATGTTGGGGATAGGGTCTTTAGCCAAAATTAAGACTAGAAGAGTCATTGAGGCTTCAACATAGTTATTAGATCGAAAGCCAAAGTTCTTAGCAAAAGCAGCAATGAACTCCTCATTGTTGTTCCTAAGCACTCCCCCACCACTAGTGTACATACGATTTCCTTTCAAGGATCCATCAAAATTAAGTTTTATCTATCCCATGTTAGGGGAAGGCCACACAATATATTTCCTTTTTTGGTTTTTGAGAGTATCCATATTATCCAAAGTGGATTGGATGTTCCAAATGGCAGATAATTTTTGTTCGATAGCATTGGGGAATTTTTTTGGCCTTTTATTTTGGGAAGAATTAACATTCTCTTGTATTGCCTGCAGATTTTCAAGAGCACAACAGTCCAAGGCTTACTTTTGTTTCTAAATATCTTGTTATTTCTTTCCTTCTAGATCCCCCAATAGATGTGTGGAAGGGCTTGTGATTGAGTTTCTTGAATAGTAGGATGACCAAATGGATGTACCAGCTGGCAGCCAAAATCCTAATCTCCCTAGGCCAAACCCATTGTGTTTTGAACTTATTTAGAATAGCTTCCTTGATATTCCATGCATAGAGGCACTCTATTAAAATATGGTATCCTCGTTACAATTGCATCTTTTATGTATCCTTTTCTTTTGTGCTTAGTGCAATTTGAAGAAAAACAAAAGTGAAATTGTTGTTTGATGAAGGTTGAAAGAATAAGGATTCCAATCTGTGTATTCTCTACTTCTATGCTTCATGCAACTTGAAGTTAAAAAAAAGGAGAATCCTTGTGTTGTGCGCTCTTGCATTTGCCATTAAGTTTCTATAGTGAAGTTAAATGATGAATTTCGTTTCTTGTAATGTCACCTCGAGTTTTGATGGCATAAGTGACAATGAAGAGGCTAAGAACCCTGACATTGAAATTGAAACTCAAATTGAGAACATACATTAGAGGGGGAATGAGGAATGTAGTTCAATGGGGAGTGCTTATCATTTTAATTGTCCTTCCAAACTATCGGAAAACTTTGGAAAAGGTCCCCTTAGATAAGAAAGGCCCCTCTAAAACAATTTTCTATTAAGTTGCAAACGAGCAAATTTGATTTTTTAGGGTGCATGTGGCTTTGGAAATGCCATTTTTATGGCTTAGAATTGTATCGATTGTAACATTACTAGAGTTAATGGGCATCTTCTTCACATCTCCAGCATGGTTGCTGAAACATGTAAAACATTGTCATAGGAACAAGGAGAGAAATTGTTTGGTAGTGGGGATGAGCATGACATAGTCACACCACTTGTTACCATGGGTAGTGGGATAAGTTCCACTTTTTTTTCCTAGTGCATCAAAGACTGCGAGGAAACATGAGGAAACACATGCATTTCCCAACCTAGTGGTATAGATGTTTAATGTTTAGATGCGAGACAAGGTAGAATGAGAGACAAGGTAGATGGTTCCATTGAAAAATTCTTCTTTGCCAATGGCATTCCATTCCATGTCACTCACTCTCTTATTATAAGGAGGTTATATGTAATGCCCAAAGCCACACACCTAGGACAATAGCCAAGTGAACATTTTTTTTAAGAACAACACAAGAATGAATTTTCATTGTTCATGATACAATAATGACATGTTGCATTGCACACTAACATGCACACAAGTGTCATGTCAATTACAACAACACAAGAACACTGACAACACAAATGACCTCACCATTTTTACAAGCAAGGTGACACAAGTTGAAGACTAACTAATCATGGGATAAAACTGCCACGATGCACCTATGAGAGTTTGGGACAACACCCAACGACAATGAGGTTATAACCCACAATCACATTCTCTCATGAACAAAACACAGGGTTTGGGTGAGGAAACCATCTACATTGATTCCACACCTTCATACACTTGATGGTTCTCACATTGCCAAGAAAAACCTACACAAGCGATGGGAAAACTAGGTGCCATACCTTGACTAGCTGGAATGATCACTAATTTCCCGAACAAGGAGAAGGATGAGGGTGACAAATACCTCCAATCCACTCTATGGCAACACAAACAACACCCAAACACAAGGGACAACCTTCACTAGAGGTTGCAATACTAGGAGGTACAATCCCTCCATCAACAAGAATGACAATGATCCATTTTTGTGCAAAGGCATGCTTCCCAATGCAATGAGTGGAATAAATTCTAATCAAGGACACCTATCGACATGGGAAGGCTCACAAGGCCAAGGGGAACAACTTTCATATACAAAGTTTCCTTAAAAAATGGTTGGAAGTACCCCATATCTAATGAAATAGGGGACTACAACGCCCTAAAGAACTACATTAGCCAAAAGGGACGCTAGCACCCAAAAAGGACACTAGTGTGCTAGGAGGACACTACTCAAGTGTCCCAAAAATGCATTGGAGTCTTTCAAATGCATTGGGAGTCTAGAAACTATGCTAGAATCCAAATGCTACGTTGTAGTCTGGTGTACGCCAAATTAAAATTTTTGCTACACTTAGGCATTTTGAAGAAATGAGTCAAAGTCTTGTTAAAATCTATCAAAAAAGGTCAAAATTGGGGATTTTGCATGTCATGCATGGGGGTCAAAAACTTGAAATTTTCAAAATCTGACAATTTGGGTCGGCTCAGAACGACCAAATCAACAAAACCCAGATTTCAGTTTTTCAACCCTAAATTTTAGGAAAATTTCTATTTTTAGTAACTTTATAAAAATAGAACTTTTTTTGGGTTTCTTTTGAAATAGATGCTGGTAAATTTTTCTAAAAATAAAAAGTTTTGTCTTCTAGGGTTGAAACTGATTTTTATTGGCTTAAAATACTTCCTCATTAGGTTGGTGCAGCAAAATCACGAAAAGATCAGTTTTACCCTAGTGGGTCTATACTGCTTTTTCAAAAGCTTTCTCAGGATCACCAAGGTCATCAATGGAGGTTAGTTAGATGCTAGGTGTCAAAAACAAACATTCAAGCACAGAACAAAAGCTGCTAATGACGAGCGTGCATGAAGAACAGAGAATGGAGAAAGGCAACTGTGAAAGTTGAAAAATTGTGTGAAATTTTGGCTAACACTGGAGACTCCAAGCGCCTTAACTCAGTCTAGGCACCCAAACACTCATGCCTTAGAAAAATTTTCATCTCCAACGAGTAGGGCAAAGGCAAGCATGTCAAACGAAGGGAGAAGTCAAAATTTGCAGAATAAAAACTAACTCTGCCAGCCATGGGCACCCTAGAAGGAGATAGGCGCCCAACTTTTCAAGGCACCAAATGATGAAATTAGGGTCTGTGCTCCTAGACAATGTTGCTCAGATTCTTTCCAGCTTCGCAGTGGATGTCTCCGTCAGATCAATAGACTTGGCAATCGCCAACAAATCTAGGCTGAACATAAGACACAGAATGAAGGGTCAACTTTGAAGGTTGAAAATCTGGCAAAATGGCTAAGTTTGGTGAAGTTGGGTGCCCTAGGAGGAGAAAGGCGCCCAAGCTTTTGGAGGTCTAAATCAGTGAATTTGCAGACAAAGCCTCCAGCATGACCTCTTTAGTTTTGACCAAGCGTGCCAACGCAACTGTAATGTCCCCCATTTCGGCGTGATCTTGTTTGATGATGGTTAGCCTATTACTCAGACTCTCGTGGGCTGACAGGATTGGGTTAGAGGGTCAGTGGTGTTTTCTGGAGGAGTTGATCGTTCTCATTTTCAGAGCTCAGTGGTTGGTTCACAGTGGGCCTTGGCAGTTCAGGAGTTGACAGCTTCTGACGGCACAAAATTCTATGGAGATTTGAGGAAGTTATGCTTATTTAAGTGATTTAAGTTATTAATTAACTTATCATTATTTTATAAAGTCAAATTGACTTTATCATTTTTTATATCACTTAAATATTCATAAAAAGGGTGATTTAAGATTGAATCACTTAATCATTTAAGTGGGCGCCAAATATTAAGTTCTTAACTATTGAAAAGGACTTAATATTATTTTAAAAGATTTAAATGATGAAAAAGGCGTATCTTCTTGGAAATGCGTGCCTTTTTGGTATAAAGGCATTTTTGGCAATGAGAACATCATTATTGATTATTTCAACTTTGCCTTTGGTTTCCTCTTGTGCTTTTACCTGTGATCAGGGTTTTGAGCAATCTTCCATTGGAGAACGATATCTCTTCAATGTTGAGCACTTTTGAGACTGTGAGAGACCAGTCGAATTTGTGCAAATGGTGAGAGCTTCATACAGAGGTTCTACATGCTTCAATCAGGGTTTATTTATTTAGTATTCAGTTGTTGGTAATAAGGAAGAGGGTTACTTCATCCAGAGTCGCCATCTTCAGCAGATTTGCAGCTACAGGTTGGATTCTTCAGAGTCTTCTTTGGCCGTACCATTTGCATTGGGTTTTGTGCCTTTTGGGAGGATGGCATGTGAAGCCAAAAGCTAGGGCACTTCCTTTTTGGCTCTTGTTTGGACTTCTTTGTGGGCGGCTATTACTATTATATCATTGTATCCTGTTTCTGAGTCAGGAAAGTCCATACTGGAGGCTAGGCGTCCACATATGCCAGTTTTCACCATTCTTGGTTGGCAAGTTGGCTTACTTTTTTATATAAAATATCTAGAGACATTTTGGTATGTTTAGCACTTGTGATCTATTGGTTATTGTCAAATAATACCTTCTGCATTTACATTCTTTAGAAATTAGCTCTATTTCTCAATTTATGAGCTTTAATATGATGCACCCCTTCTCTTCTGTCTATAAACTTTCTCTCTAAAAAACAAATAAAATACATTAAGACTTAAGAAATCTTGGGGTTTGAGTTGAGAGCCAACAGGGCTCATCACAACAACCATCAGCTCGATCGTCAGAGTCGGCAGTCATCAGATATCGAAGGCGGAAAAGAGAGGTAAAACCATTGAAAGTTATAGAAGTCAAAAGCGAGATGAAAAATACAGAAAATATTCTAACTTTGGTGAAGTTGGGCGCCCTAGCTAGCCAGGGGCGCTCAATCTTTTGATGCCTCAAATCAACTTTTATGCAGATGTAACTCTTAGAAGACCCCTCTCGAAATCCTTCAAGCTATCCGACGAGTCCAGTTGTCAGTCTGTCGGAGCTCCGAATCATCCGAAATGGCAAGATCATCTGAAAGAGAGGAGATAAGCTTGAAACCTAAAAAACGTGAAAAATGGTTAAGTCTGGTGAACATGGGCGCCCTTGGAGAAGATAGGTGCCTAGGGTTTTGAGGCCTTAGATGGCAGTTTCAGCAATTGCAGTCTCTAGGATCATCTCGTTAGATTCTGCCATGCTATCCAAAGGAGCAGTCAACCAGCCGATTTGATCAGTTTAGCTCCCAGAATCGAGAATTCTTCAGAAGATTAGAAAACAAGAAAGAACTTGATAACCACAAAAATGGCTAACACTGAGGAAGATGAGCGCCCCTGGAGGAAATAGGCGCCCATCATTTTTGTAAATGTAATCAAATCTTTCCTCAAATAAGATCCTAATACCTAAGAACAAAACTAAGTTCGAATTTCTATGTAAGACAATTATAAGTAAAAATGAAATTTCCAGAAATTTTCTCTAACTGCGATTTCCAGATCTTCTTATTAAAATGTGAATGTGCTGATTGCAGAACATTATCTGATTTCTATGTTTGCATATCAATGAAGGAACTCCTATTTGTATGTGGAGAGGCCCGCCTCCAAGGGATGCGTCCCTTTGCGCCCGGGCTTTCTCTTTAGCCGATTACCATTTGTTAAGTATGCATTAACACGTACACACCCTTCTACATGATGGCGGATGTCTTAAGAGGATTCCGATTTCAAATAAATGCAGAATATAAATTCACGGGAATGATCGAATTTATATGAATGCTCATAATTTCGATTTTAAATGTTTCCTTTAGAAATATCATAACATGTATGATAATTTCGATCACTTATGAATGACAATGATACTTGCATCACTGTCATTCATATCTGACCGAAGCTATCATCCATTAACAATTTTGAAGGTCAAAACGAAGTTTTTATCAAAAGTTGACGCCAAGTAGACTTATTCAGATTCACTTAGGTTTTGTGATGAAACATTCAACTCGTCCATCGGATCAATCTGGAAGCCAAAAATTAGGATCAAACTGGGGTTGAAAATCAAGGAGTTGAAAACTCCAAAAAATAACTAAAGTTTGAGAAGGATAGGCGCCTTCAATCAAGAAGGGCGCCCAAAGAGCATTGCCTTAGCCAATTTTTTGAAATTTTCAAGTTTCAAGGAGAAAACAAAAACGCCCAAGTTCAATGAATAGGCACCAGGTTAGGGTTTGAAAGTTTTAAAGCTAAGAAAGCAGATTTTTCAAAACAAAACTTATTTAAGGCGTCTTTATCCTTCATTCTTCACAATTTCTTGCAGGTGGTGCCCAAGGAGAAGAAGAGCAAACACATAATTTTCTTCAAACACAAGATTTGAGAGCCAAACTCAGTGTTTTTCCAGAGTTCATTACATTTTCCAGATCAACATTTAGAGAGGCTTCTTTTGCTCGTGCTTTTTCTTCTAGAACATCAACTTTCTGAAGGAGGAAGTCAAAATTTTTCATTTTCAGCGATTTGGGTCATGTCAACTTATGGTTCTGAACAACTTTGAAGAAATTTCAGATTTCGACAAACTTGCTTTTTCTTCACATGTCCCAGAAAACATCAATATTTTCAAAATTTAATCCTTTGGGTCCTCAAATATTCTTCTGAACAAAACCCAGGTCATAGCTTTTTTAGAAAAATTTCAAGTCCTAGAGTTTGCTTCTTTTTCAATCAGACTTCAAGATTTTCAACATCTGATCAAATGGGTTCATCCAAAATGTGGTTCTAAACAAAATCCAAGTGCTAGCTTTTTCATGCTTTTTTTGAGGAAATTAGGGTTTGCTGCTTTTTTAGTATACACTCAATTTTTTTGAAAACAAACGATCTGGATTTGCTTGTAACAAAATTTTGAACAAAACCCATATCTCAGAATAATTTTCAAAAAATTCATCCATTTGAAGAAGAAAATCAGCAAGCTAAAAATAGAAACTGTGCAAAAACTTGTCTGAATATAGGCAAGATTACAGTCAATCTTCAATTTTTTCAGCATGGATTACTCTCCCATCGAATTCAAAAGCAAACAAGTGTTGTATCATAATTATCTGAAAGGACGATGTTGGAAAGTACTTTTCAGTACCATCACAGACATAAAACATCATCATCTCAACTGAATAACGTGAAAAGGAGTGGTATGAGCGAAAGGACAAGCATTTGAAAATTTTTGTACAATACTCTTCCATGGGAGAATCAAGAGAAGTATCAGAAGCATAAAGTTGCAGAGCTGCCAAGTTATCAATTAGTGAGTCATCTTTTGGGGCAGCGATGTTTTTTAAGAATAGAACTCATAAAGCAGCTGAAGAGGTAAAGATTCTCTAAGTTTGATTGCAGAAGGTGAGGATATCCTATAAAAGCATATAATAGCTAAAGATAGTATCAATGCACCTAATAAAGAGGCAGTTTCCAGCATTTTAGCAAACAGGGTTGAGATTTAAAGCAAGAGTGAACTTGAAGCTTTCTTCCAACTTTCTTTCCATTCTTATCTCATGCTTTCTTTCTAATCTGGTCTCAGGCTTATCCATTCTTTGAAGGAGAAAAGAATCAAGATGTAATAGTTGGCACTTTCTTTGTTTTTAGGTTTTCGTAGGTTGTAGATGTTGATCTTCTTTAGTTTTAGAAACCAAGCTTGCATGTTGGCAAGTATTAGTTGTAAAAGCGAGGAGATTTTAGGGTTCCCTACTCCTCTGCTTAGTTATAAATAAGGGCAGCCTTGCCCATTTTTCTTTAACCGTGCTTGTGATAACAAATTGCTGAGTCTATGCTTGCGAGTTTGTTATTGTTTAGTTTTAGTTCACTTTGTGTTAAGAGCAAGTTTGCATATGCCTCTTTTAGCTACAAATCCTTGTTCAGTGCATGTATCTTGTGTCAAGTGTTGATCTAGTTTGATCGCATGTTGCATGTATTTTGCTACAACTTGCTGTCCCAGAAGTGTAATCTCTTGTGCCCGAAGTTTAAGGAAATAAAGTCTTGTGCTTGCTTCGCTGCCCCGATATAAAGTCTCAGATTTCCGTTTATTGTGTTATGCTTATATGATCTCCTTTTCAACTTGCATTGAAATTCAGTAGATATATGTTGGAAGAAATTTTATCTAAATATCTGTGTTAGAGAATCAAATCTTGTTCATTTCTAACTCTCTTGCTCTGTGTTTACCTGAGAGGCTAGAAACATCATTAGCGTAAGTTAGTTGTAGTTGATAGTTTTTACTAAGGAGAAAACCTCAGCTGCAACGTCAAGAGTTCTATAACCTTGTGTTCTCCAAGTTGAAACAAAAAGATAGGCAAATTAGCGTTAGTTTACTTTCTTTTAGCAAACTTAGCAAAAGAGGGAGCTTCCCCTCCGAATTTGAAGAGCAGTTTACTACACATAGCTGTCCGTTTCCAAACTGCATTCTAGGGGTCTGATTTGAAACACCAACATAGTCTTGTTTTTGTGTTGTAGTCCTAGCCAAAGACTGAACAAATGATTGTTTCTAGGCCTTACACTTGCTATCCAATGAAATAGGGACTTGTTGTGACCTTTTTTCACACATCACCCCATCCCAGATGGGGACCCCCTAATTTGTACTCCGTTCTGGTCTTTTGGCTTTGGTTAGTGCGTCCCTCTCTCTATCTCTGGTCCTTCCGAGGATGTCCCGTCGTTTGACCTAGGTTGAAGTATTGGTTAAGTCTATGTAATTAGGGTTTTCATCAGTCAAGCTTATTAAAGGTCAAACTGAGTTATAAAATTGAAAGTCGAGCTTAGTACAGCAGTCAGAAGACTTCCAGCAGGGTCCCACTAAATTTTCACTGGATTCCGACAACTTACTATTTTTAGTAAGTATTCAATTTGGGACTATTTCATCGAGATTTTGGAATTCTGTCAGTTCCACCACAATCAGGCAGCTTCAGAATGTCTACGCGCGAAATATGAATGGATTCCGACAACTGGCTATTTTTAGCAGTTCAGCCTTCCGAGGCTATTTTCAGGGTTTAGACAAGCAATTCTCCGGTGAATGACGGGGGAATTGATCTGGGTTTTCCAAGACCTTCGCGATGATGTAACATGCAAACCGAGATGGTGACTTTCAGAGTTCAGCCTCCCCAGGCTATTTTTAGGGTTTGCATGCAAGAATTTTCAGTGCATGTCCAGATATTCCATGTGGGTTTTGCGAGACCTTCGCAATGATATGACATGCAGATGGATCGGGTCAGTTTTCAAGGACTTACTATTTTTAGCCAGTGCCAAAACTTTGACCAGTTTTCTTGGTTTTTCTGGGTTTTTTGGGATCCCATGGGCACTGTGACATGCAAACTCATCCGACATCCGGATGATCACTTCCCAGACACTTACTATAAATAGCAGTATCATCCTAGCAGCTACCCACCACTCCAATCCAACGATCGGGTGCAATCAGGCACGATCAGGGACAGCCAGGAACAAATCAGAGCACATGCAGATCAGATTAGGGTTTCCCCTGCCACATCTAAAAATAGATGAAGGAAAATGCAGAAATGACAAAACGAAGCACGCCATCGGAATCGGCATCCTTCAGGCTACCTGTTGGTAAAATTTGAACACGATTTGAATACTTACTATTTTTAGCAAGTCACCTCATGGCTAAAAATAGCACGTCCTCGTTAGGGAAAAGGTATGAACGAGTCTCTTACAGCATCAAGTGCAAGTGGAACAAATTTCAAAGCAAACGGAGAGACGAAATTGGTCAAATCCAGGGTTTACTAAAAATAGCATGTACTGTGCCAAATCAGGTATAAACGAGGTGATATAGGTCAATGAGGGCACAGCCACGCCACTTCCAGCTCGGAACAGGATGAAATGCAAAGAAACCTTGATTCCTCCGAATTTACTAAAAATAGAAGGCTAGTGCATAAAGGGCGTTGGAAATTTATAAATGATAGCTGACAGGCAAACACTCTCATATGCGCCCAGGAGGAATGAAAGCTTCAAAATTCTCTAAGTGTGAGAATTCCCCTGAGCAAGGCTATATGCGCCTAGGGAAGGTGAAAGGTCACCAAAAACACATCAAAATTTCCTAAGGCATCCTCAAATGCGCCTAAAATGGAAGTCTGCAAGGCAAAATGCGCCTAAAGAAGGTGAAAGGTCACCAAAAATGTGAAAAAAATTCACTAAGGCACAACATTTTCCTCCTCACAAGCCAATATGCGCCTAAGGTGAAGAAACTTCCCTCTCACACTAGCAAATGCGCCCAAAGAAGCTGAAAGGTCACCAAAAACACATCAAAAAAATTCACTAAGGCAAAGAAGTTTCCTCCTAGCACTAGCAAATGTGCCCAAGGAAGGTCAAGAGTCATGTCTTAGGCGTGGGTTTTCCATCTCACATGAGGAAATGCGCTCAAGGATGAAATAGAAGTCTACCCCCCCCCATATGCGCCTAAAGGAGGTGAAAAGACACTTGAGAGGCGTGGGAATTCCTCCTCTCCATGGCATATGCGCCTAAAGGAGGTGAAAGGACACTTGAAAGGCGTGGGTTTTCCTTGACCACAATGAAATGCGCTTGAGAGTGGAGGTTGCCTGGCCTAAATGCGCCTAAAGGAGCTGAAGGGTCACAAGGTAGTGACATTTTCCTTTGCAAATGTCAAATGCGCTTGGAGGTGGAAGTCCACAAGGCTAAATGCGCTAGAAGGAGATAAGGGGTCACTTTGTGAAATACGCCAAGGGGGGAATAATGTCAAGAGGGCGTGTTTTTTTTTTAAAAGACCAAGGATTTCTTTTATTTTCCTTTTCCTCTTCATTATATGAAATGCGCCTAGCAATGGGAACTTGAAAATAAAAAATTGCTAAGCATGAGAATTGCTAAGAAATGTCTAGGCGTGGAATTGCCTAAGGAATAAAATGAAACTCATGACATGTTCAAATGCGCCCTCTAGAAATAAAATTTAAAATTTAAAATTCCTAAGGCATTTTCTTAAGGGAAAATGAAGAATACGCCTAGAGGATGGTGCCAAATTTCCAGAGTTATAAAAATCTTCAGAGGAAAATTCTTCAGGGAAAATCAAGATAATTTGCCAAGGCCGAGAAGATTGAAATTGCAGGAGTGAAAGACATCCGGAGGACAAGATTGAAAACATTAGCCATTTTTATTATTTTAAATAATAAAAATTAAACGTACCCCTTCGTCCGGATACACATGAAGACAATGGATTTCGGGAAGATTTTTCTTCTGGGTATTGGACGTTTGCAATTCGGAGGTGATCCAGAGTTACTCCACGCCTCACGCCGTTTCGATGAATATTTTGCCCAGTACCTATTTTTGTAAAATTCCTAAGGCAAATTTAAGAAATTTCTCTAAGGCAAACGAATAAAATGGATGAGAAATTTCACTAAGGAGTTTGAACTTGATAATTTTGCCAAAATGCCTTAGCCAAACTTTTCGAAATTGTTCGAAGAAGTAAACGATTTAATATTTTAAGAAATCAAACACAACGAGGCAGGCCTGTGCAGAGGTGATGAATTCATAATTCTAGAAGTTTGAGATCCCGATGCTTCAGACGACAAGTGTTACAACTGGAAAAGAGAGGGAAAATGAATTCAAAATATTTGCTAAGTTTAGCCTCTGCAGGAATTTGACCAAGCTATAAGTTTTGAAGTCCTCTTCATTTTTCTCTCACAAGTTGCTGAAGAGCTGAAAGTGAGAAGTTCGAATTTGTGAGAAGAGCTGAAAGTTGCTGAGGATTTCGAATTTTTAGAGAGTTGGAGGTTGACGATTTCGAATCTCTGAAGAGCTGGGGTTACTGAAGTATGAATTGCTGAAGTCACAAACTTGCTGGAGAAGTGCGACCTACCTTGTCAAGATTTCAAGTTGCTAAGAAGTGAGTTTCTAAATTGCTGCAATTGTGAGAAGGTACGAATTTGTCAAAAGTGAAGTTGCTGAATGCTGAGGTGCGACTTGGGAAGAAAGTTTTAAGTTGCTGAAAGTTGCTAAGTTAGAAGGAAAAGTGCGAACTTCAAAAAGGAAGGTTTCAAATTTGTTAAAGTTAAATTGCTGCAGGCAAACATTTCCAAGTATTGGGCATTGTGTTGCTGCAACCCAAAGGAAATTTCTGAGAACGTTGAAGTAAACAGGCAATAGTTGAGGTTTGCAGTTGAAAACATCGAGAAGTGTTGCAGCCTTTGTCATTTAAAAGAAAAAAAATCTGCTGACACCCTCAATAATGGTTATTATTTTATTTTAAAAATCTTGTTTGCTGACTATCTTACCCTTTTTGCAGAATGGCCGAGTCAAGCAGAAGGGCTGCAGGCAAGAACGTCCACACCGAGTCCAGACAGGCGGTAATCAAGAAATTAAGCAAGTCTTTCCTGCCAGAATCAAAATTCACATCAAAGTTGGGCAGGCTGGCAGACACAAACTTGGGCTCGTTTAACCTGGAGGCGTTTAAAAGAAGGATAATGGGGGCTGGAGGCCATCGCCCATCAGTGACTTCACATAGCATTGTCAGAAGTGGGTTATATGCAGCTGCAAATTTTCCACCAGCTGTTCGATGCCCGGAACTCATTATGGAATGCTCTCACCACTACGATTCAGAGAAGAGGACGATCATTGCGCCAGATGGCAAGGTGCTAGCTAACCTGACACCACAAGCAATCGGAGAGGCATTCGGGATCCTCGCCCACGAGAAAATGATTTACAAAACGAAGGACAGGGCTGACAGAATGTATTCATCTACAACAGACCGGTGTGCTGATGTGATAAACACTAGGTGGATGGTCAAGCCCAAACCAACTCGTACGAAGTTGCCCAAACAGATAATCTCCGAAGACTTGAAGCAAGAGTTTGGTGACCTGATTATGATGTTGAGTAGAGTTGGAGGGTGTCCCCAAGCATTCGTCTTCGAACCTTGGATGTTTTACTTTATCAACTTGGTATTGGAGGGCAAGGATTTCATGGATTGGGCACTATTAATCAGTGATAGTCTACATGAGCAGCTCCGCAATGTGAGGAGGACTAAAACATTTTATATGGGCTCTTACCTCGTCTATATGCTGGCTCGCATGACAAGATATAGGGGGATCTCTTACAAGGAACCAATCGGTTGCGGGTCCCATCAGTTTAAAATATATGAAGCTTGTCCACAGTTGCATCTGACAAGCACAACCAATTACAAGAGGGTCAATGACACCTTTACCATGCACATAACGAGGACCTTGCAGCAAAGGATCCATCACAGAATATCGAGGGAAGCACAAGAAATGATTGAGAAATTTGGATGTTGGTTTATCCAATTCCCAAAATTCACTTACATAAGGTTGCAGGGATTCTCTTCCTACCCATACAGGTTGCCCCGATATCCCACAAACAGGGTAGTGATGCTGGAAGTTTCTAGGCAACTGATTGCCTACGATAAGATTCAAAAGAAGAAGAAGAAAGGCGGACTTGGGTTCCCGATTGCTATGGGAAATTCAGACAAAGTGTGCCCATCACTGCAGGCAGCAAGGGAGGCAGAGGCGGAGCTCCAGTTCTTTCATCTTTCTTACCATTCCAGCAGGCACTACTACGATCCTCATAGAAATATCAGGTGGATATTAACAGAGGAGTTTAGACACAAGGCACAAATAGAAGATTTTTGGGCAAGTGCAGTGGATGAGGTCGAAGTCAGAAAGAGGATGTTTTCCCGGATACCATTGGCAATGATCAGAGATTGCGAGATTATTCCTGTACCAGATCAGATCGAGGAGGACATAAACGTTGTACAGGCTGATTACGATACAGTAAGAAACACGCCCTTGCCACTCCCAAATTGGTCAGAGCCAGAGATCACCAACTTGGATACACTTTGTATCCCAGTCCTGACATTTACACGGAGTTGGATAGAGAGACATGTCAGCCGACTAAAGGGAGGATCAATTTCCCTCACATATAATTTGATGGGAGACAGCAGGTTACCATCGATTGATCCAAGGAGACGGAGTAATCCAACTCTAGAGCCTAGGGGAAAGGAGCCAGTTCGACCGGAGCCTGTGATAATTGAGGAATCCTTGCATATGCCGGCTCGAACACATTCTCCAAGCATACAGGAAGTGTCCCTATTTGCTGATCAGAGGGAGAGGTTGCAGGCAGAACAGGCAGTACAGATAGAGAGCCACCCACTTCGTAGGGAGTCCGTGGGCCAGAGCATCAATGTGCCCCAAGAGGATAATCAGCAGGAAAACCGGCAGGAGACCGATGAAGGCACTGCCACAGATACTCAGTTTCAACATGAGATTGAGGTAGCTCTCGAAGATGATGCTGCTTCCGATCGAGATGCCCAGAGCTCAGGAGACATTGAGCCCATAGATGATGATGAGCCTCATCGGAACGAGGGCCATGAAGTAGAGGCCGAGGTAGAGCAGCCTTTCATCATAGCAGACACACGACAGGAGGTGCCAGACTGGCTGAGGGATAGGATGAGGCATGATCCTGTGGATGAGACTGATCCTGCAGTCGAGATGGAGGAATTGCTACAGAGGATCAATGCACCTCCCACGAAGAAGAAGGCCATGAAGTTTTCCAGAATATCCACAGATGAAGATGGATCCCGAACCTTGCATATGGCAATTCCACGGGAGGAATGTGATAGAGATGAGGCCGTTCCGGAGAACTATATTGTGACAACCATGGAACTGGGCCGCCCTACTGGGGCACAGGTGGTGGAGGAGTGCGATAATTCCTATCGGGCACTCAAGGACAGATTGTCCCATGTTGAGAGCAAGTACAAAAAGTTGAAGGTAGAGCATCGGACACTGATTGGCTACGTGCAGCACTTGTCCCGTCCTTGTGGGCAAGAAAATCCTGCAATCGAGCTCCCAGCTGAGTTTTCCGGGGAGTCAATCAGTGGATTAGAAGATTTAAGGAGAATGGCACAGCAGGCAGACATATGGGTTGCCAGTGTGCGTACAGAGACAAGAAAGTTCATGGAAGATCTTGCACATGCCTATGGGCAAGCTTCCGATATTATGGCTAGGGTGGAGGCAGTTAACCATGCTTGGGGTGAAGCTCGCATCTATCAGACGAGAGTTGTTCTCCGTCTAGGGGCTTTGATGAGCATACCTCAACACACTTTGGTTGAGGGAGGTGTTATCCAGTAGGGAGATAGATACGACTTTGCCAGATGGTATTCTTCAGTAGTCACAGGTCGGGGATTCTATGATGCATCACAAGCAGATTCTGTCAGGGTCAGAAAGGCCATGACGAACATCTTGGATGGAGTTCTCAACACATTGGAGGCAATCTTTGCCAGGAGGTTGACTTCTGAAGAGATAACTGCAGATGGACTAAAGGACAGATTAACGCCTTTCTTCTCTGAGGTGAAAACCTTCACTCAGGATGATTTCGAGAACACTGCCACGTTCTCTAGTATCATATAGAACACCCAGGATGCCCTTGTTGCCTGGAAGAAATCATGTGCCCGGCATGGGCAAACAGTTGCAGTTTTAGAGTTTCAGTTGGATCACATTCCTCCTATCTCCGATCAGGAAGTCGAGGAAGTATTAGCCAGGTTCACCAGATTTGCGGCCAGCGAGAAGGAGAAAGGAAACGCTCTTCTGGATGACGATCTGCTGTAGGAGGACGATGTGCATTGATTGCAGGTAGTGGACCTACAGAGGAGTGGAGAATATTCTATACATTCATTGCCCCGCTCCTCTCAGTGGCGGTTTTTAGCGCATAAACCCTAATTAGGGCATGGGTGGCTCAATCTGAGCCCTTTATTGTAATCAGATCTGAACCGTCCACTGGACTGGGTTTATTATAAAAGGGGTATCCCCCCTCATTTGTAATTTATTAGATAGAATTAGAATCAGAGATAGATCAGAGCTAGACTGAGATAGAGATTGATAAAGTAGAGCTAGGAGTTAGCTTAGTTGGAAAGGAAAGAAAGACTTTCCCTTTGAAAGTTTTTGCAGAAGATTGTTGTGTAAGACTCTCATGATATAAAGATTTCATTGATCGGTGACTTCATTTTGTGTTGTGGGTAGTTGACGAGGTCTTTTCGTCTTTCCAATTCGAATAGAGTAAAGTAGAATAGATTTTGTTTCCGTGCAAGTAGTGTTAATTGTGGAATGCAGCATTGGTTTGAACATATCTCCCTATATCCATACCACTAGCGGGCTTGCTGACGGTAAGTCTGCCCTGTGTGGTCAACTGGAATTTCAGCACTTAACTTCGGTTGCGATTCGCGTGTCCACTTGCTTCGTGGTGAAGGGGTGCGCATGTTGAATCTCGATCTGAATATCTACCTATCCTTTGAAGATTGCATCAGCTTTGTAAGAGTTGTCCGAAGGGGAGACGAAACAAAGTTTGGTTTGGAGATTGTTAAAGCTAGTTTTGCCTTTCATCCTTACAAATAGATTGTAGGATTCCTATCCCTTTCCCTTTAATTCAGTATTTCCCGATCGACTCTAACATCAGAGCAATATCGTCAAAATCATTCATTGCTTCACTATGATTGAACAACTACGTAAGTCCCCTTGAAATAACCAGCATAAACACATCAACCAACTGAGTCTATTCGCGATAAAAGGAACCTTGGAGTTGAACGCATGAACTTTCACGCAATCTTAGCATGCGGAATACTTTGATCAAGAGAGAATAGAGTGACCGTTGGACATTTTATTCTGTGCTGGCGTTGTCATAAAAAGCACATCAACAGGACTGTAGCACCCTAGAGGACTTCAATGCCCAAAAGGGACACAACGCCTAGAAAAGACACTAGCATGCTAGGACACTAGTGCAATTACTCAAGTTTCCTAGAAATGCATTGGAGTCCAAAAACTCCGCTAGAGTCCAAAAACTCCGCTAGAGTTCAGAAACTATGTAGTCCTATTTTTGGGTTGTAGTCCTAGTAAGAGACTAAATGGATGACTGTTTCTAGGTCTCACACCTAAGGAAAACTCCTAGGAATCACAAAAAGCAAGATCACAACACAAACAAACTCCAAAATGACCAAAAACAATTAGGAGACCAAGAGGGACAACCACACTCAATCTCCAACTCATAAACAGTTGAAGGAGACACTCCCCACAAGATGGAATTTCTACAAGAGACTCCAATATGAGTCCGAGGACATGAGGGACAAAGGGAAATATTCTTAATACACCCTACTTGTCCTTCTAGCAAGAGGAGAACCCAAACAACACCATTCTATGGTAGGTCCTCACACACATCGTAAAACTAGGGAGCCGAAACAACACATGATCCAATGATGCCAAAATTGAATGTTTTGTAACACATTTATTTTAAGCCCAAATCCAAATGTGCTCTAAGTTCTTTTTACCAACCATTTAGCCAAAATGGAGAAAGTGTTACAAAACACTAAATGCCATTTGACACCGACATCAAAATAGGCTAAAATTGATAATAGGATCCTTGCCACCTATATGGGTAGAATACAATTCACCATTGACACACCCATAAACATTGTTGAAATCATTAAATAGATTGAAGCTAACATAGCCAATTAACATGATATCAACAATCTAAACATACCAACAACCTTGCAAAATGAGGTGTGGAGAGATACAAGACGACACCAATAAATTATTACATTCAAGGAGTCTCATCCTAAACATGAATGGATCATAATGCACATCAAGAATTAATAAGATACATTGTAATCATTATACAATAGTCTCAAGGACCCACTTTACAATTTTACAAATTACAATAAAGAGAGATATGCAATTTGCAAGGTACTGTGAGAGTTCATCACACTCTCCAAGAAGAATCCTCCAAGTTTTCCAATCCTCAATGGTGGTTGAGAGCCAACCAACCATGTGGGTACCCTTAGGTCCACCTCACTGTGCTCGGAGATAGTCATTTGGGCACAAGCACACACTCATGCAATACAAGGGAGTATGGATCACAAACACGCCAATCAATATGAACCATCGTATCATCCACATGGAAACAAGTAAGATAAACCACCATAGCATACATGACAACTAGGATGAACAACCAATCATAGAATAACATGCTTAAGTGGAAACCATCACCAACAATAAGCATAAGAAACATCAACATCATGTAACATACACATGCCAACCAAAAGCATACAACATAGGTACGAACATGAAATGCAAACTAGGTCTCATCCAATCGCATACATGGCTAGAGACGGGTCTCAAATTGGATGCAAAATCCAATGACATCTAGGACGAGGAGACTAGAGGCAAGGAAAGGGGGTATCATTGCAGGAGCCCAAGAAGTGTCTAAGCGATGATTATGCCTCCCATCACAATGATGAGGGTACCCAATCAATATGATCCCCAACAACTCCCAGAGCATGACATGTCCTTTTCACTCACATTGAGCCTTTACAAGCAATTCTAGGTGTGTTATAGAATTATCTTGGTTCATTTTAATTACACCATGAATTTATTGAGCTATCACTTAATTAATAACTCCCCATCCATTTTATCCCTATAGATCACTTGGATCTGTAAAAATGTCAAGAGCCACTCATTAACCATCCTCTAACCCTCCAATCCTAGGTTTATCTTTGCCAATTTACTATTTGGGGTGTGGCACAAAAACCAAAGCATAAAATTGGGATGACAAAAATTGAACATAATCTTAAAAGATTCACAAAGGAAAAATAAGAGATAGTCTTGCTTTCCCCCATTCCAATTCCTCATAAATCATTCCCAATTTGTAAATTTTCAAAGGAAAAACCATAAAAATCCCAAAAACCACCATCGATGAATGCTTGGATTTTTTCACATTCTAAAAATTAAGAATTTAAAAAATGTAAATATACCCTTTTGGTTCCAATATGCAAAACTATCTCTTTTTTCCAATAAAATTCCCATTTCCTAATTTTTGATTTTTTTTGCCATAACCATGGCTTAAAAATGGACATTTTCAAAATTTTCAAACAATGGTTTAACTCAACAAAAATGCATGGAATTCACTTTACAATAGAGGCCATATGCTACCATAAGGGTGAGCATGTCAAACATGATTTGAGAGAGCACAAAAACAATAAAAATAAAGAAAATAACTTCAAGTTTGAAGCTCACAAAATATCAAATTTCTTTCAATTTTCTCGAAAATTGAGAAGCAAATCCAAGAACAAACAATTCTACCTTCAATCCTTCCCTTTGCAATCCAATTCCCAGCCCAAGCAACAATTCAAAACAATTTCATCCAACTTAAAAATTTTGAGACTAAGAGGGTTTGAGAGAAGAATTTGCTAAAATGAGAATAATTCCAAATGCCATCTCCCCCCCTCTTTCTAACCCCCTTTTCCTTTTCTACTTCTATTTCTATTTTTTTGCATTTCATTTAATTTTCTATTTTCTTTTCACAAAAAAAATTATTCTGCCAAACTTTAAATGCCTAAATTATTTCCCCTTTTCCAAATGCAATTGAAGTAATTCGAATTAACCCTGTTCTGGCAATTTAAATATTTAAAATAACTTTCCCAAACAATGGAATATTTTTCGATCACAAGTAAAGTAGTTGCAATAATTTAAATACTTGCTAATGCATTTAACTTAACACTTTTCCTTTTCTTTCTTTCTCAAATTTCCTAATTCCCAATGCATGAGTCATCATTAATACACAATTATTTAACCTTTGAAGTGCAATTGCATGCAAATGGAGAAATAATAACCCACAATTGCAATCATGCATTTATGGGTTTTCCACAACAAGTGGACTCCTTAATCGCCAATGATTTGGATCCAAAACCATAAGGAAAAATAGGGTTCATCTCGCACTCAAACCGAGTGCGATAGTGGCTAATTTTCACATTAATCTGAAGTGACATCTCCGATATAACCACCATTGGGAAATAACTCAGATTCACATATTCAGGTGGGGATATAAACCTACACCTGCACACTCAAATCACACATCAAGCATACTTGCTCTATATATATATAATAGTCGAAGCAAAGTAAAATCATCCATTGGGATTCAATGTCACATATCTCATATAACTATGGAATTATGATAATCAATTAAAATACAAGATACTAAGATCATTAAAATAACTATATCTATAATTCTATTGTAGAAAGTGTAACACATGCATCTCAACTATACAACATGTAAAGAAATACACCAATTCCTTGCAAGGAACTTGGCACACTACCATACACACATCTCAATGTTAGCAATACACCCACAACCGATATGTAGAGGAATACCATCTTTAAACATGTAGGTGGTTTAAGACATGTAATACAATGGATGAAATACATTTTATAAGGTGAACACACCATTCAAAGCGCAAACAACAATCATAACACAGACTAGTAATGAAAATGGTGAAGTTGAACATTGATAAGCACTCAATGCAACATGCACAAGCACAACCTATGCATCCCATGATACATAGTTAGAAACACAATGTCAGTCATAGACACCTCAAGGAAACAAACGTGTGGACATTAAATTTTGGTTATAAGAGAAGAGTCAAGTGGCTGCAACATTATCATGGATGGGCGGATGGATATTAGGCATTATCCATTCATCAATATCATGGTAACATGTATAGAGGGCCTTTACTTCCTTAGGGCTGTTTATTGTTCAAGGCACTACAAGGATGTAGAGTTTTAGTTTCACATCCTCAAAATTCTTATTTAGGAGTTTAGACCTAAGTATATGGTTTAGGTTGTGGTAAATGTTGCCTATGTGTGTAGAGTAACAAGGAAGTTGGCTGAGGTGACCTACAAACATATTTGATGGACTCCTTGTGTGAATGCCAAGGACAACACACTCACAGACATAGGGGAAATAGATTGAATCAAACAAGTAGCTCTTGATGTGAGAGATGTGCAAATGTTTATTTACAATCACCACACATCACATGCACTATTTTGGACCTTATCCAAGAAGGAAATTCTCAAACCTGTTGAGACTAGATATTCCTTAAGCTTCATTCTCTTGGAGAGGATGATTTAGTTGAAAGAGCCATTGCAGCTAATGGTCATGACAAATGGGTGAAATCAGTGGTTTAATTCCAAGTTGAAGTAGGGGAAGAGGGCGAAGGAAGTCATGAAGAGCGACATTTTTTGGGTTGATGCCAAATACATTGTCTCCATATCTCCATTTTCACAGTGATAAGATGTGGGGACTCTAATGCTCCAAAATTTGGAGAGGTGTATGAGTGCATTAACAATGTGCTTGGCCAAATAAAGTCCATACAAGTGAAAGACTCCACCTTATAGTTCTATAATGAACACATTCAACTTATCATTCAGTGGAGGTGGGAAAAACTCAACACTCTTGCACATGTTTTCTTATGCATTGAACCCAAAGTGGTATATGCAAAGGCTTGATAGAGTTGTCCCTATGGCAGATAGTGAAAGGAAGAGGGGCTTCATGAAGGCAATTAATAAATGTAGAGTATTGAGGATGCCATCACCATTTGTCATGAGTGGATCAAATTTGCTGCACTAAGGGGATATCCAAGAGAGACAAAGTTGGATAGGGAGACTATAGTACAAGAGGACCCAATACTAAAGTGGACTATGCATGGGCTTCATTCATTGACAACCACACTAGCCATTTGCCTCTTATCTCAAGTTTCTAGCTCTTCTATCACTAGAGAAATTTGTCAACATAAAGCTTCATCCATTCTATCAAGAGGAACAACCTTACCTTTAAGAGAGTAGAGAAGCTTGTAGCTATACATAGTGCCTTGTATCTAATGGACCACAAAATGTTTACGTGTAAGGAGAGACTAATAGTACGATGGGATGTAGATCTAGATGAACCAACACAAATTGACAATGATTAGGCACAAATAGGGTTGGTTGGTGTTCATTTGGAGGAACTTGAGCTAGATAGGTCTAGTAGTTCTAGGGATGAGGAGTTTCCTATGACCTTTGGGGATGATGTTAGAGTCTTAGACCATTGAGCCATTGGCCAATTGTATTTCCATGTTGAAAATTTGAAAATTATTGATATGCGACATTTTCAATATGTTGTGTTTAGCAATTTATAGTTTCTTTGTTATTTCTTATGCATTATTTTACAACTATTATTTCAAGTACTATATTATATTTGCACCATTGCCCTCCTGTTGTCCCTAAATTTGGGTCCTTGTTCCCCCCATGCCCCCATACTGAAATTGTGGAACAATGGTAAACACGCACAAGTTGGTTGCATATTGTCGTGACAAGATCCAAAGAAGTGATGACAATGGATGTATGGTTACATGGCATTGTAATAGGTTTCCAAATTTTGGATTGATTACAAGGAGAGCAACTCATAAAGTGCATTGAGAAGAGGTTTTGAGAATGCATATCTTATTGATGACAATTTCTTTGAAGGTGCATGTCAGATTTGACAAGGTAAAGAAACTGTTTGAGCACAAGTGAAATTCTTTGTATAATGTATTTCTATTCTTTAGATAATATATTTGAGTGGTGCTATGTTACTGTTTTTTCTTGAAAGAGTTTCCCAGGGAAATCCGGTGATGATATGAGTGTATGCTTTGATTTGTTATTCTGTTTAACTAGTATTGGATTTTGTAACCTATTCAGTACATTTCTTCTCATAAAGTTATTAGGAATTTCCTAACACTTTGTTGGACAAAGGCCCACTCAAATCATATGGAATAGGTGCCTTGAACACTCTTTAAGCTATAATCAATGCATTGACCTACTCTCAATATGGGCCTCTCGCAGTATTGAATGATATGTTCTTATAGTACCAAAAACTTGGCCCATGCCATCCTCGCTTCATAATGGTTCTCTTGGTTCCACACACTATCTTATACCAAACATCGTGTACTAGGGGTATTACGAGAAACAAACAACCCCTACAAGAGTGACTCCACCAGGCTAGAAGCATCTCTAGTGAATGAGTCCTATATCTGCGGGCCAAGACAAGAGCCCACTACATTAGTAGTCTAGAGTAAAAATCATCATAGCTGCAACTGCCTCAGTTGTCCTAGCCTTTTCTGGTTTCTTTTCCTCAAGCAGAGCAAGGCTAACCTTCGTCTATTGTGTAATCTCTGGTTCCACTGAATTACACAACTGCACATCTTATCCAGGGATTTATGTAAGGCAATATTTGGGGCAATTGATGCCTCCTCTCATCTTCAAGCCACAATAATTACACATGATCGTTCCTACCTTTGTACCCAATGTGCCATGCCTCCAAGTGGGATCCCTAGTCTTGGCACTGCTGCAATTACCTAGTGATGCCAATTTTAAAATTTGTCCACCTTGGCTCTGATAGAAGGAAGAAAAAGAAAAAAGCAGAAAAACATGAAATATTGAAACCCTATACTTGCTGGAACACAACAGAATAAATGATCATTTTGGGACAAGAAATTCACCGATTTCACCCGGTTCTTGCAAGTCTTAAATTACTGATTGGGAGTAAAGAACTGACATACTCAAGGATGTATTTTTCAGACTAGCTACCCATTTCTTAAAAATATGGAGCTTCTTTTGTCATATTATGAGGCATGCGGAGATATTAAAATATTGATTTATCTTGAAACTAAGCACTTGGATTTTGTTAAAATTAGAAACAATTATGTCAATCTTTGGTTGCCTAAGGATTTTTGTTTAACCATTCTGAGAGTAGCAGATAGTATTAACCCGCCTGTATGATCTATTATTTAAGGGTTTTCCGTTAATGTCTTTCTTACATACGATCTTTGGAATTTGGCATGCTCTTTCTCTAATGTGCGTTTTGCCAATATGTTTATCAGGTGCGGAAAAGTTTTGCAAAGCTTGATCTCTACAGAAAATTTACAAATGCCTTAGCAATAGCTGTACTCTTTTCTGTTGCTTTCATTGGCTATGAGGTAGAACCGAACTTTCTATCGCTAGTTTTCGATAAATAGTAGAATTGATTTCCTTTTGGGCTTCTTAGTAGAACTGGATTCAAGTAAGCTACTTTAGGTCTTATAACTAGCACTACTATTATTGTACATGACTTCTGCTGATTTTCAATTTGGCAGTTCTATTTCAAGATAACAGACCCCTTCAACGAAAATTGGGAAACTTCTTGGATTATCATAGCTCTCTGGAATTCACTTGCATTTGTACTGCTTTGCGTAGTTTGTTTCTTGTGGGCACCATCCCATAATGCCACATGGTAAGCTTCAATATTTTTTCATTCAAGCTTATTTTAGGCCTTTTCAGTTTTATTTCAAGGATTACACTTTAGAATGAACAATTGATCTATTAGCTTGTTCCTTCTCGACTACTAATAAGGCCCAGAGTGCCTTAAAAAAATTGAATGTATGCTATTCCAATTAGAGTACAAGGTCTTCTGCACAAGGCATAGAACTGTAAGGCTAGAGTTTGTGATGAATTTGTGTGGACTTACTTCTTTGACGTGAAAGACATTGAAATATTTCCGTGGTTGGTCACTGTATGATTGTTTACAGGTATGCATTTTCTGATGAGGCTGGAAATGCTTTTGATGAAGAGGAGCTTGTTGCTTTGACAGGAGGAATTGTGAAGCCAAAAGTTGACGTTTCTATCAAACAAGATGTTTTTAGTCTTGGAGAAGAGACTGAAGAAGATAAAAGAGAATAAGTCCTATATTATTCAAACTTATATTCAAATTGGGGTTATCAAATTAGTTGGGAATACGTTGTTTTCCCCCATAGGCAAGCATAGTTGCTACCCCTTGTTTCATTTGGATGTTTTCTTTCGTTGTGCATCTCTGTTTCTTTTAATGCAGCAAATTGTATGCAGAAATCGAAGGGGAGTGCCATGTGGTGTAACATAATAAGAAAATTGTTGCCTCTGTAACATTTCTAATTTTTTTCGAAGCAAATAATTTAGAACCAAGTTCTAATTTTTATCAATTAGTATCATAAGATCCGTTTCAAGTAATAAGTTTGATGATTTAAGCATTTTGAGGGTTCAAATAGTATTTTATTCAAGTCCTGTTCAATATGACGAAATGGTCTCCTTGTTGGGTTTAGAGATTGAAGAAAATGTTAAATTATAAACTTAAAAAGATATTTGATTCCCTTATACAGGTTGACTCTCTTACCAACTCAAGCAACAATCTCCAAGATGCCTTGGCCTTGGGGCACTACGATATAAGGCTTTTAGGATGGACATAAGCGGACCATTTTGACAGGTCCATTTAAGTTTTGCATTTATACAAATTCTAAAGCAAGTCCTATATGAAAGAAGAGACAAAGTAAAGGAGGTTTTTAATGACAATAA
Source organism: Sequoiadendron giganteum (assembly GCA_007115665.2). Taxonomy (NCBI): domain Eukaryota; kingdom Viridiplantae; phylum Streptophyta; class Pinopsida; order Cupressales; family Cupressaceae; genus Sequoiadendron; species Sequoiadendron giganteum. The sequence goes on from CM021109.1 coordinate 412,973,212, forward strand.
ACAAAGGCAAGATATGCACTATGCTCGTCATAGGTTGAACACCAACTTGCTACCAATGGTGAGCATTGTGCTAGTACTGTGCTCTTTGCTTAATAACAACCTTGCCATGCTTTTAGTGCCTTCAATATCATATGCTTGCAAGAAATTAAGATAACTGGGATTTTTATCACACTATATTTAGTTTTATGTAGCCAAGTAATTTCCAGTTGGCTAATGAATCATTCTGAGAGGCAGCATGGTGCCACATTGATGGTGATGCCCTTTCTTTCAATAATGGTGATTTATTGGCATCTAAAGCTAGTCACCTTTAGTTTTGTGAATTATTTTTTATTTCAATGACCTCTTCCTCAACTTGGTGAATGTCCATGCACCTTATTGATGGTAGAATGAATGGATGGAGTTTGAGAGAGTCGGATGGCACAAACTTCAGAGAGTGGCTTATAGTTATTATTGAATGAGGAAGTTATAAGGTGGCTGAAAACTAATTTTAAGTTACTTTAAAAACATAATGACTATAATGTTATTACACCATTAACATAAACAATAAATTTTTATGTACAAAGTGGTCCCAACATTAACTTGAATACTATTTTATCTAATATCTCATTAATAACTACATTGAAGACAAATCTAATTTTGTCTTGAAATTGGACAAATAATAGTATGAAGAGGTTTAATCATTAAATTATTCCTAAGAAGTCATTGATGTAGAGAAATATCAACAATGTTAACCAATTGCCAATGCAAGCATGATAAATTTGGTTCTTCACCAACTTTAAGACTCACAAAAATTGGAATTTGTATAGTATGAGGAAGTTGTCAATTGCTAAAAAATGTAATGCAATCCTATTGTTTGATAATTGACATTGACATCTACTTTGTATTTTATTTTAGTGGATAGTGTGTCAAAGTTGACTTTGCCGCAAAACAACTCTTGAGCCCAATGAAATTATGTGGTCAGTACTTGAGCTCTAAGTATCAATTGAACTAACCAATTAGAGTCAATATGCTTGTCAACTTGAAATCTAAGCTAATCTTCTATCCTATAATAGATAATGCCAAAGTAAATAATATCTTTGAAATATCATAATATTTGCTTTGTTGTTTGCTAATGAATAGGCTTCTATTGGGCTAAAATTTTAGAGAGATTGCTAACAAAACAAATGTTCAATTATGAGGATGTAAGATATATCAAATAGCCTACTAGTTGTTTATAGAGTGATTGGTCGATCATTGATGAATCATCATGGTTTGACAACTTTAAATTGACCTCCATAAGTGTAGTGGAAGGATTACAACTAACCATATAAAACCATTCCAAAATAGTTGTAGCATACTTGACTCGAGCCATGAAAATGAAATGTTCATGTTGTTAGAACACACCAACTAAACAATAATGTAGGAGACCTAAATTAGTCATGTCAAAAGTGAAACATAGATTAGATTTCATGGGTTGTAGTATGATAGCTCTATTATCTATGATGGGAAGATCATCAACATAGACAACAAGAATCACATCATCACTGCCTTCATATTTAATATAGAGATTCAAATTAGATTGACTTTGTTTGAATTGAAAACTCAAATACTTTTATAATTTTTTTGGGACTAGGCTCATGGTGCTTGCTTGGGTCCATATAAACTTAAGATGCTAACAAACCAGATGATCACAACCAAGACCTTGAAATTCTTGAGGATGTAGATCTCCTTCCAAATCTTTGTTCAAGAAGGCACTCTTCGAATCCATTTGATACACCTTCCAACCAAATCAGGTTACTATGGAGAGAAGAACTAAAATGTGACTCTTTGTTTCTAGGAGCCAAAGTCTTGTAGTCTATTCCTTTCTATGGGTAAGTGAACCAAGCTGTGACACAAAAATGGCTCTTAAGATGCCACTTTTTTTTTTAAATCAACAAAGTTTGATGTGCACGAGAAAATGAAGATAGTTACACTCAACATTTGAAGATGCAACAAGAACAAGAGTTGAAGTGCTCTAAGTCTAGTTTTTAAGCTATTTTTTTTTTTGAAAATAGTAAAGATCAAGGGTTTCAAAAAGGGGTGGGGGGCAAAATAGGTCTTTTTTTATTATCAAAAAACATAGCATATCATCTAAGGGCCCCTCGTTTTCATTAACTTTTCTTTTAGAATTTCAAAAATCTGAATAGTGAGAAATTAGCTAACACCATGTAGTTTATCCCCATTCTTTGAACCTTTTTTTTTAATGAATATATAATATTTTATGAATTTTCGAAGTGGACACCTCTTGAAAAACTAAAATTTAAGCGTGCCCCCCCTAATTTTTTTGAAAACTAATCGAAAATTGATTTTTTTCATCATGTGTAGAATGGAGTCTAGTTTTAAAAAATGTAATTTTTTTCAAGATTCGATGAGCAAGTAAAAATCTATCCTAAAACTAGCACATGTTGGTTTTTGACAAAAAACAAAGGCAATAACAAGAGAAGTTATGGATGCAAACCTTAACATAATCAGAACATAAAAAATTTAAGATAGCTAAGGAAGAGCCTAACATCATCACAATTTTATTATAAAATTGAATTGAAAGATGTGCAAATGTGATGATTAGCATGGCTAAAAATATGTGCAAAATTTGATACCCTCCTAAGAAAATCATGTCCATAAGCAGCTCATTTGGTGATGAGCAAATTTTGCGCTCTTCAAATGAGCTGCATTGACAAAAAACTAACTTTTCTTTCTTTTTGTGTCTCTCTCCATCACTTTGATAATGCTTAGAGTTCATAGTTTATGATCGTTGATAGTTAGTTAAGGTTTTACCTTTCACTCCCTCTCTGCCTCCTTCCCTCTTAACCAATATGTACCCATTCTCTCTCAACCCTCTCTAGGTCTCTCCTAAACTCTCTACCTTGTCTTCCATCCTTAGGGTTTAAGGTATATGGTTGAGGGTTTAATGTATAGGATAACTCCCCCTCTCAAGTCTCTTCCTCCCTTTATCTCTCCCACCCCCTCTCTCTCAAGTCTCTCCCTCGCTCTATCCCTTCCACCCTTGGTCTCTTGGATCTCTCACACCTCCTCTCCCTCTCTCGGGTCTCTCCCTCCCACCCTAACTAGAAAACTCTCTCCCTTGCTCTATCCTTCCCACCTTTTGTCTCTTGGATCTCTCACACCCCCTCCCTCTCTCAAACTCTCTCCCTCCCACCCTAACTAGACAACTCTCTCCCTCGCAAGTTTCTCTCTCTCTCTCTCTCTCTCTCTCTCTCTCTCTCTCTCTTAGGTCTCTCCCCCAAAATATCCCTCCCACCCCCTCTCCCTCTCTTAGGTCTCTCCCCCACCCTAACTAGACAACTCTTCCTCTCCCTCTCAAGTCTCTCTCTCTCTCTCTCTCTCTCAAGTCACACTCCCTCCCACCCTACCTAGACTACTCTCTATCTCACTCCAACCCCCTCTCTCATACTCCCTCTCTCTTAGGTCTCTCCCTCAAAATATCCCTCCCACCCCCTTTCCCTCTCTCAGGACTATCCCTCCCATCCTAGCTAGATAGCTCTCTTTCTCTGAAAGTAGTCTCTCTCTCTCTCTCAAGTCTCACTCCCTCCCACCCTACCTAAACAAATATCTCTCTCCAACCCTCTCTATCACACTCCCTCTCTCTCTCTCTCCCTCTTAGGTCTCTCTCTCTCTCTCACACACACACACTCCAACTCCCTCTCTCAAGTCTTTATCTTTCTCTCCCTCTCATCTCTCTCTCTTAGGTACTTCTCTCTCAAGTCTCTCTCTTAGGTGTCTCCCACTCCCTCTCTCTCAGGTCTCTCCATCAAAATATCCCTCCCAACCCCTCTCCCTCTCTCAGGTCTCACCCCCCACTCTAACTAGATAACTCTCTATCTCCTTTTCAAGTTTCTCTCTCTCAGGTCTCACTCCCTACCCTACTTAGACATATCTTTCTCACTCTAACCCCCTCTCTCACACTCCCTCTCTCTCAGGTCTCTCCCTGAAAATATCCCTCCCAACCCCTCTCCCTCTCTTAGTTCTCTCCCTCAAAATATCCTTCCCACCCCCTCTTCCTCTCTCTGGTCTCTCCCTCCCATCCTAACTAGATAACCCTCTTTCTCTGATGTAGCAGTCTCTCTCTCTTAGGTCTCCCTAGACAAATCTCTCACTCCAACCCCCTCTCTCACACTCCCTCTCCCTCTTAGGTCTTCATCTCTCTCTCTCTCACTCCAACTCCCTCTCTCAGGTCTTTATCTTTCTCTCTCCCTCTCATCTCTCTCTCAAATATCTCTCTTAGGTATCTCTCTTAGGTGTCTCCCACTCCCTCTCTCTTAGGTCTCTCCCTCAAAATATCCCTCCCAACCCCTCTCACTCTCTTGAGTCTCTCCACCCCACCCTAACTAGACAACTCTCTCTCTCTCCCTCTCAAGTCTCTCTCTCAGGTATCACTCCCTCCCACCCTACCTAGACAACTCCCTCACTAAAATCCCCTCTCTCAGGTCTCTCCCTCAAAATATCCCTCCCACCCTCTCTCCCTCTCTCAGGTCTCTCCCTACCATCCTATTTAACTAGATAACCCTCTTTATTCGATGTAGTAGTCTCTCTCTCTTAGGCCTCACCCCCTCCCACCCTACCTAGAAAAATATCTTTCACTCCAACCCCATCTGTCACACTCCCCCCTCTCTCTCTCTCTCTCTCTCAGGTCTCTCTCTCAAGTCTCTCCCTCAAAATATCCCTCCCATCCCCTCTCCCTCTCTCAGGTCTCTTCCCTCCACCCTAACTAGATAACTCTCTCTCTCCCTCTCAAGTTTCTCTCTCTCTCTCTCTCTCTCTCTCTCAAGTCTCACTCCCTCCCACCCTACCTAGACTACTCTCTCTCACTCCAATACGTCTCTCACACTCCCTCTCTCTCTCTCTCTCCATCTCAGGTATGTCTCTCTCTTTCTCTCTCTCACTCCAACTCCCTCTCTCAGGTCTTTGTCTTTCTCTCTCCCTCTCATCTCTCTCTCTCTCTCTCTCTCAGGTATATCCCACTTATGGTTGAGGGTTTAATGTATAGTGTAGAGGGTAGAGGGTTGAGGTATTATGATTTAAGGGTTGAGGGTTGAGGTATTATGGTTTAAGGGTTGACGGATTAAGGTTTAAGAGACAATGTTGAGGGATTAGGGTTGAGGGTAGAGGGTTTAGGGTTTAAGGTATAGGGTTAATAGATTAGGGTCAAGGGTTTCAAGTTTAGGGTTTAGGTTTTAATAGATGGATTTGAGGGTTTAATGTGTAGGGTAGAGGGTTTAGGGTTTAAGGTATAAGGTTGAAAAAGTAGGTCAAGGTTTGAGGATTTAGGGATCAAGGTTGAGAAACTAGGGTTGAGGGTTTAATTGATAGGGTAGAGGGTTTAAGTGTTGAGGGTTGGAGGTTGAGGGTTTAAGGGTTGAGGGTTGAGGGTTTAAGTTTTGAGGTTTGAGGGATTAGGGTTGAGGGTTTAAGGTATAAGGTTGAGGGTTTAATGTACATAGGGTAGAGGGTAGATGTTTGAGGATTTAAGGTTTGAGGATTGAGGGATTAAGGTTGAGCAATTAGGGCTAAAGGTTTAAGGTTTGAGGTTAGAGGGATTAGGGTTTAAGGTATACGATTGAGGGTTTTGATCACATATCTATAAAGATCCATATTGGATCCCACTTTTACGTTTTTTATCCCCTAGATGCTTAACCCACTATCTGAAGGCTATAACCTATGATCTATCACAAATCATGACATTATCTATTTTAAATTTTAACCATTCTTTATTCAAGTCTTCAAAGTATCATAATTGATATTTGTAATTGTAATTCTTCTAAATATTCAAGTCCTAACAATGTATCACCTTTACTTATACCCAAGTGTAGTTAAATGGTGTGGTCTTAGTTTTTCTTGTTCTAAATATCGAAGTCCTAACAATGTATCACATTTTGCATCACATTTGGTGCTCGCCAAATTTGGTGAGCACCAAATATTCCTTTTCCAAAAATGGTTAAAAAGGAGTTGACCTCATGGTTTAGGCCCACAATTCTCTGTATTTGTCTGGTTTTGCACTTTATCTGACTAGAAAATGCCTTGTTAAGTAGTTGACTTGATGTACCAAATTATGCTTGATCCATCACCTTTTTAGCACCAATTTGCGTGCTAGACAATGTAGAAGAAGACAATTTGAAGTTTCTACATCATTTTTCATTATCTCAAGTAATATATTCATTTTGGTACAATTGAAATATTTATATTGAGTTTTTTTTGTTTAGTTTTGACAAAATAAATCATTCCTTTCATGATTTTATTAATTATAATAGTTTTAGGAGTTTGAAGAAAAAAATGAAAAACATGACATAATTTAGATTAATTCATGTAAACTTATATAGAGGATATCAACTTAACACAAACTTCCTTATGAATTCCATTTGCATTGCTTATAGTAGTCCATTTCCATCATGGCTAGTGGAATTCACTCTTTTTTTAAATTTTAGATAGATGTTTATATTGAGTTTTTATGTTTTGTTTTGACAATATAGACCATTCATTTGATGATTTTATTAATCTTCATTGTTATACATATAATTCAACATTGCATTTAATGGAAGTTGCATATAAAATTTTAATTTTTAGGAGTTTTAAGAAAAAATTGAAAAACATGACATAATAAATGAATTCATGTAAGCCTATATAGAGGGTTTGAAAAAATGCCTCAAACCAATGTGGTCTCATGGAATGTAATGAAAAGAAAATGCAATTGGAAACTTCTCCTAGTTATTAGTTATGCAATGTGAAGTAATTGCATGAGAGTTGCACTTATGTTGAATTTCAAAAACATTAGATTGTAATTGGAATTTTGCCATCTATAAATATCTAGTTACATTAGTTATGCAATGTGAAGCAATGCTTTGAGTTGTAAAGATGTGCAATGCAATGTAATAACTATCCTTTGAAATATCTTGAAGCCACTATCCTTTATGCCTTCTTATGTTTGCACAACTAAAACCAAAGAATATTTTCCTTATAATCATGATTGTCAAAGTTTTCAAGCTCCAAACTCTATCGTACTACAACCATATTTTCTCTTCACTTTGTTGTCAAAGACTTCCGTTTAGAGTTGACTGTTGTTTTGTATTTGATTTGACTATATCCTTCCTTTGTAGCATTGTTGCAAACTCATGTGAAGACTATGACTCCCTAGACATGACTGTCATGATATGTTTGTGCCTCATTTGTTCACCATTTCCTTCATTACTATGCACATAGGACTGCCCTCATTTGAATTTTTCTCCTTTAACATTGATTGTCTCCTATTTTATTTCTCAAGAAGTAACTTTCACATCATTTCAAAGCAACAACAAACTCAATACAGGCTGATACATAGCAATTTTACAATCAACTACATGTAGATTACCTTATCTTTCATCATGATGTGGTTGTCACTGTCTTCAAGTCTTCATTGTTTGATTATGGAACATTGGCACTAGCGTACTTTCTTTAGTATTTAAGACTATCCTTATATGCATGATAATTGTCCTCTTTGTGAATAAAAGACTTAAGAAAAAATATTTAAATCAAACATTTCAATAATTTCCCAAGACCTATGAAAATATGGATTACAGTCTCATGGAATGCATGACAAGAAAATGTAATTGACAACTTCTCCTAGTTCATCGACAGGGTATGTGAAGTAATTGCATAACTGCACTTAATAGGAACAAAAAGGCAAGTTCTTGAAGAAAATAAATTGAAGCCCATAGAGGAAGAAATTCTCGTGCAATCTAAGAGAGATGTTGAATTGGCAACACAAAGGGAACATATGCAAAAAAATTGTACAAGGAGAGAAATGAATCCCAAATTTTGGGGCACATCATCAACCATAAGTGAAGTTCAATGCACACCATCTACAATCTCATGTTCAAAGTACATCAACAATCACATCACCTGTTGAAGACACACCATCAATAACTTGTGGTTTTGAAAGTGCATCAACAAACACATCTCTACTTGAAGACACTCCACATACCACATCTAAAGTTGGAGGTACAACATTGTTTACATGTTAATCTCAAGGTACGTCATAAATTTTACCTCCGATTGAAGGTACACCATCTATCCTCAATGTTGACATTGCTAAAGTTGACACAACTTTACCTTTGAGAAATCCTAGAGTTTTGCATAGAAAGCCTAAATATTTGATTGATATTGATGTCAATGTTTTGAAACCAATGGCTGATAAGATTCTAAAATGTACATGCCAAAGATATGCGAAGAGGATATGGAGTTTAGTTTTTGAGAAGCCAAGTGAGGCTGGAAGATGTCAAATGTTTGTTGAAATAATGAAGCAACTCAATTTTAGGCCCACCATGAAGATTCTTGGACTAAGAACATCAAAAAGCTCAAGTGAGAAATCCATTGTAAAGAATCTGATGAGTGAATACAAGAGCGTGGGTTTTACCTCACACACGAAAGATAGTTGTGCCACATGACGTGTAGTGACAACATTGTTAAGCAGTCAAACTAGGAACAAGATGAACCTTACAAATATGAGTAAATCTTTGAAAATAAGTAGATCATGTCTCTAATGAGAGTCAAAAGAAGGCGTGAAAGAGTGGAGGATCCAAGTAGCAATGAGTTATGGGCACTCTCAGGTAGACTTCCATGGAAAGATAAAGAAATTACTCAAGCCTTGAGATCTCTAATACAAGATTTTTGGAAAGATAACAGAAGGGTCTCTACCAATCAAAGAGATGTAAGAAGGAGAATTGGTAGTCAAATCCGTGAGCCGCATCCAAAGCATTTTTTGGATACCAATCAAACCCATTTTTTTGCTAATTTTGTAGAGAGGTATCCTCAAGTTAAAATATGTCAAAGGTTTTTTGAAATACTTAAGACTTTTTATGTCAAAATAAATCACACACACTATTTTTTGTAGAGTACATATCGAATTTTTTAATCATTATGATGTTTATCAACATATATGTGTAGATATACATACTTAAAATGTTTTGTAGGAATGTAAGATAAGGCCTCCACCTAAATCTTAAAGGGATTTCTTATCTACCATTTTATGTGAAAGAGTGGAAGGTCATTTTTTTTTACAAGAAATCATGTTTGGATGGCACATGTGATCATTGTGGTGGCATGCAACATTTGCCAATTTTCCAACACGTGGCTAGTAAACATGCAGTTGGAAATGACATTATGGAATTTGGAAAATACAAGACAGTGGCCTACAGTCTAAAAGATGGGAAAGAAGAAAAAAAGTGTGAATTAACCTGTGATAAGATTCTAGTGTATCAGTTTATGGGAATTTTTGTGATCATGTGGTCTATGAGTATGCAAGTCATACACATAGATCTTGATGGTTGGACTCACAGTTCAAGTTATGCAAGGACACATTTCCACTTCATGGCATCATTTCAGTTGTTGACTTTGCAGACACCTACACACTACAACCACAAAATGAGGTGTAATCACAATAATACAACTCCACACCTATAGATTGCTATATTTATGCATATAACATTTATTCATGCAAATGATAGTACAAAGAATAATAGGAAGGTATTGAAGGAGTATCACTTTTACATCAGTTATGATCACACACATTCTACAGAGTTTGTGTAAGGTTGATTTTAGATGTTCTATGCTAATTTAGATAGTAGGGGCATATCATTAAATCAACATAGAATATGGTTGGATAACTATACATCACAATTCAAGAACTCTAGAATGTTTTACTAATTGAGCACGATTTGCACAGGATCAATGGTGTTCAACATATGTGGAATTTCTCATAGGCCGGTCATGGAAAGGGATAACATGATAGTGCAGGTGCATGTATTAAAAGAGATTTAGCACAAGAATATTTAAAGTACTAAGACAATCCAAAGTTGATAGATGTAAAATCAATTGTCTAGTGGCGCAATCATGCAATGGGTCTAGGTAATGAAGGTAATTCTTTAGTTCGCAGGATTTTTTGGTTGGTAGATGATACTCACATTGAGAAATATGAGGATTGTTGTACACTGATAGGATCAAGTGAGATACACTCTTTTAGAAGCTCCAATGCAGGTACGTGGACTATCCATATGTGGAAGATGGCATGCTTTTGTTTTGCATGTACACTTCAAGCGTGGATGATTGTGACTAAAAAGAGTGGGTTGGCGATTGGTCTGTAATAATTTTAACCCCACTTGACATGTATCAAATCCTAAAGGCTCTACAAATCATGAAGGTACAATCATCTGTTTACTTTGATCATGTATCATATCTACTAGAACCAGGTAATATATCTTCTTGCATAGTTAATATAGAATTCCTTAGTTTATCTTTGTTGTTTTATTGTGATGTTCATTAAATACATATAACTAGATTAACATATCAATGCAAGGAATTTTTATGCAGTGATTGCAGATGAAGACAATGAAGAGGGAACATATTATTACTTGTGTCATCATATCGAGGATAAAAATAAATTGGAGGCCCCAATTATAGATAGAATATTCTACAGGTTTGATGGGTGTTACTGGAACATGGCTTAGAAGGTACCCAGTTAAGAATGCTCCAGTTTGGTTGTTTGAGTCCACTTCGACACACTTTGAAAGATTCTTCACTACTCCAACCTTTTTGTCACAACTAAAGTTCATTTGATCAAATATGGGGGTAGACCTATGAACAAGAACTCGTGGAAGGTGTGTGAGTTTGACCATGAGGCAATACTTGACACAATAAAGAGTAGAGAAAACCTACATGGTTATTTGGATTGATTTTTAAGTTTCATAGTTTCAATGCATAATGCTCATAGTTCATAGTTTCATGCATAATGTCCACTTTAATGCATGATCTTTGTCATCTTGATCAATTGGAGTTGAGATTGTGCATCACATTGTTGATGGAAGAAAGCATTCAATACAACAATCATGCTAAAGATGCCCCATATTGTTGTCTTATATGAAGCATTAACATTCATAATAATGTCTTTTATAGGTGGCAACACACATAAATTCTTCAAAAGGATAATGGTCTAAATGAAATTCACGGTTTTCTATTATGTTGCTAATGTTTATCCCTTAAGAGGATTTCTCTTTTAAAGATATGTAGAGGTTAACATGGATTGTGGATGCATTGATGTTGAATGCTCTAAAACCAATTGGAACAAGCAACAATAGTGGTGATTAGGATGGAGGAGTGGCTTTATAGAGTGCATACCTTATTTTGTCAATAAGTATTGAGTTTTTCAGTGCGAGAAACCCTTATAAGATCATCCATAATATAAATGTAGTGTGTTTCTCACTTAATAGGTTAACTAGGTCAAGGCTTGTATTTATCTTCTTTTGTGTAGGTTCGTGTGTTGATTGACTATAATTGGTGTGTTGTATAGCTTAAATTAGTATAATTGATTTGTAATGACAATGGGTGATCCATGTAGGTAGCAACAACTGTTGAATTTGCAACACATCCTAGTACAAAGGGACATTGGATTGTCAAGAATTTGAAAAATTCAATTGTAGTGGGGTTGTTAAAGGAAACAATATCAAAGATATTAGTAAGCATAATGTTAAGTCTTTTACCAATGTTAGGGATTTGTGATATGTTAGTAAGCATATTGTGAAAGAATAGGTTGATAATTCACATTTTCTAACTAAATGTAAAGCATGTTGGGGTTATGGATGTTTATTCTATCATGATTGTGGGTAGGTGTGCATTTCATGTGGTTATACATATAAAAGAAGAAATGTTGAAATTATCAACAAAGCCCAATGAGCTTTATAGTGACATGTCAACACATTCTTTTAGACACATGGATGTGGACATGGTTGAGTAGCTCAACATAGTGTGCAAAAGCATATGTCGTTAGGATTGTAGGCATATGTGTTATCAGAATCTTCTAAAATCCATACAACTAAGTGACATATATGTTATTAGAACCTTCACCCAAAAATTCGTAATCATGAATCAACACTCTAAACACACCATACTCAACACTAGTTATCATGTATGCCTAACAAAAAATAAAAAGTTATTCGACGTTGTCATGTATGCCATTCAACCTAACACATATGCCATACTCCATTCAAACAATCAAATTTAAGAGTCAATTTCATTCAATTATGATGCATAAATAAATGCATTAGGTATGGCATAAAAGCTTGATGTATAATGGAAATATAATCTTCACCATTTAACCCTAATACACAAGTGAACTAAGACTCATCATGAAAGTTGCAAAGGGGTGTAACTTATTTTCTGAAACTTATGCAACCAAATCGATAGTTTCAACATGTATGGATGTATACGTTTAGGCTAGGCATGGTCCTATTTTGCACCCAAACATCCCGAAATAGTCTAGGCTACATTGCATCGATGATATCCCTTAAGAGTCCAAAGTGCAAAAAGGCATCAATCTTTGATGAGAAATTACTTGGACACTGCGTCACTTAGAAAAATAACATTTCATCTAAGGCTACATGATCATATAAGACCCCTCTATAATAACCTCTCTTATTTTTTGATATATCAGAGGCGTTTTGCTGTGGTGTCTTGTTTTTAGTTGATGGAAAAAGTGTCAAATGCAAGCAGTGTAAAGTAGCAAAGGGTCATAACTTTCGTTCTGCAACTTGTGCAATGAAACCGACAATTCCAAAACATATGTATGGGTATGTTTATGTTAGGCATCATCCTCTTTCGCACCCAAACATGTCGAAATAGTTCGAGCTACATTGAACCAGTGAAATCCCTTAAGAGTCCAAAGTGCAAAAGGGCAAAAATCTTTGATGAGAAGTTAATCAAACACCTTGTCACTTAGAAACATTACCTATGATACTATGAGATCAAATTATACCCATCTACAATAAAATCTCTAAATTTTTGATAAATTTGAGGCATTTTCCCGTGGTGTCGACTTTTTAGTTGATGGAAAAAGTGTCAAATGCAAGCAGTGTAAAGTTGCAAAGGGGTGTAACTTTTGTTCCCCAAATTGTGCAACCAAACTAAAAGTCCCAACATATCTAGATGAGTGTGTTTAGGTTAGAAATGGTACTCTTTCATGCACAAACATACCGAAAAAGTCTACGCTATATTGAACTGACAAAATCCCTTAAGAGTCCAAAGTGCAAAAGGGAAACAATCTTTGACGAGCAGTTAATCAAACACCATGTCGCTTAGAAACATTTTATTTGAGACCATGGGATCGTGTTGGGCCCTTCCACAATAACCTCTCGCAGTTTTTGATATCTTTGAGGCATTTTCCCATGGTGTCAACTTTTTAGTTGATGGAAAAAGTATCAAATGCAAGCAATGTAAAGTTGCAAAGGGGTCTAACTTTCATTCTACAACTTGTGCGACCAAACTAACAATTCCAACATGTCTAGATGGATGCATTTAGGCTAGGAATGGTCCTATTTCACACCCAAACATGACGAACATTGTACCAGTGATATCCCTTAAGAGTCCAAAGTGCAAAATAATAGCAATATTTGACAAGCAATTAATCAGACACCATGTTAGTTAGAAACATTCCGTCTGAGGCTACATGATCATGTACGTCCCCTCTACAATAATATCTGTCGATTTTTGATATCTCAAAGGCGTTTTCACATGGTGTCTAGTTTTTCAGTTAATGGAAGTAGTGCAAAGTTGCAAAGGGGTGTGACTTTCATTCTACAACTCCTGCAACCAAACTGACAGTTCCAACACATTCAAATGGGGGGTAGTGTTGGCTAGGCATGGTCCTCTTTCACATCCAAACACATTGAAACCGTCTGAGCTACATTGAATCAACGAAATCCCTTTAGAGTCCAAAGTGAAAACGAGAAGAAATATTTGACGAGCAGTTACTTAGAAACTGTCTCACTTAGAAATTTTTTGTCTAAGGGAACAAGATCAAATTGGGCCCCTCTACAATAACCTCTCTCAATTTTTGATATCTCTAAGGCATTTTCTTGTGGTGTCAAATTTTTAGTTGATGCAAAAAGTGTCAAATGCAAGCAGTGTAAAATTGCAAAGGGGTGTAACTTTTATTTTGCAGCTCGTGCAACCAACCTGATAGTTACAACACATCTGGATGAGAACATTTAGGCTAGGAATGGTTCTCTTTCACAACCAAACATGCTGAAATAATGTGAACTACATTGAACTGATGAAATCCCTTTATAGTTCGAAGTACAAAAGAGAAACGATCTTTGATGAGTAGTTACTCAAAAACAATGTCACTTAGAAACTTTCCATCCAAGGCTACAAGATCATGTTGGGCCCCTCTACAATCAATTTTCATAGTTTTTGATATCTCTAAGGTGTTTTCTTGTGGTGTTGACTTTCAGTTGATGGAAAAAGTGTCAAATGCATGTAGTGTAAAGTTGCATAGGGGTGTAACTTTCGTTGTGCAAATCGTGCAACCAAACCGATATTTCCAACAATCTAGATGGGTAAATTTAGGCTATGCATGGTCCTGTTTCACAACCAAACATGTCAGAGTGGTTCGAGCTACATTGCACCGGTGATATTCCTTAAGAGTCCAAAGTGCAAAACGGAAACAATCTTTGACGAGTAGTTACTCGAAGACCATGTCTCTTAGAAACATTTCGTTTGAGGCTAATAGATCACATGGGGCCCCTCTGCAATAAAATATCTTAGTTTTTTTATATCTCTGAGGTGTTTTCCCGTGGTGTTGACTTTTTAGTTGATGGAAAAAGTGTCAAATGCAAGTAGTGTAAAGTTGCAAAGGGGTGTAACTTTTGTTTTGCAACTCATGTGACCAAATTGTAAAATTCTAAAATGTCTGAATGGTTAATTTTAGGCTATGCATGGCCTTGTTTTTAACCCAAACATGCCGAAGTGGTCTGAGCTACATTGCACTAGTGATATCCCTTAAGAGTCCAAAGTGCAAAAATGCAACAATATTTGATGACAAGTTACTTAGACTATGCCACTTAGAAACATTGTGTCTAAGGTTATGGGATCATGTAGGGACCCTCTACAATAATCTCTCTCAGTTTTTGATATATCTAAGGTGTTTTCCCGTGGTGTTGACTTTTCAGTCGATGGAAAAAGTGTCAAATGCAAGCAGTGTAAAGTTGCAAAGGGGTGTAACTTTCATTTCGCAACTCATGTGACTAAACTGACAATTTCAATACATATGAATGGGTATGTTTAAGCTAGGCATGGTCTTCTTTCACACCCAAACATGCTAGAGTGGTTCGAGCTACATTGCACCAACGATATCCCTTAAGATTCCAAAGTGCAAAAATGAAACAATATTTGATGAGTAGTTACTCAGACACTGTGTCACTTGGAAACATTTTTTTGAGGCTACAAGATTACGTAGGGCCCCTATATAATAACATCTCTCAATTTTTGATAACTTTAAGGTGTTTTCCCATGGTTTCAACTTTTTAGTTGATGGAAAAAAGTGTCAAATTCAAGCAGTGTAAAATTTCAAAGGGGTGCAACTTTCATTCTATAAATCATGTGACCAAACTGACAGTTCCAACACGTTTGAATGGGTATGTTTAGGATAGGAATGGTCTTGTTTCACACCAAAACATGACAGAGTGGTTTGAGCTACATTGCACTAATGATATCCCTTAAGATTCCAAAGTGAAAAAAGGAAACAATCTTTGGTGAGAAGTTACTCGGAAATCGTGTGACTTAGAAACATTTCATATAAGGCTATGAGATCATGTGGGGCCCCTCTACAATAACCTCTCTCAGTTTTTGATATTTTTGAGGCATTTTCTTGTGGTGTCGACTTTTTAGTTGATGGAAAAAGTGTTAAATGCAAGCAATGCAA